>CM040121.1:593015928-593474206 GCA_022559845.1 Amorphophallus konjac
CGAGCGCCTCCATGATCTCCACTCGGCCGACTACCCTGCTGTCTCTATCAGTCACGCTCGTCTCTAACCACAGCAGGTCGAGGGCACTCTCTCGGTAGTCGGGGTAGGTGACCCCGCTGACTGCCTCTCCGTCAACTCGTAGCCCGGTGATCCGAGCCACGTCCTCCAGTGACGGCACCATGTGCCCCCAGGGCATCAGAAATGCCCGGCTCGGTGCGTGCCACCGCTCCCTCAGTGCCTGGATAAGAGGAAGGTCGAGCCGGAAGGGCTCGATCCTAAGGAAAGCTCCAAAGCCCATGGCGTCCACACCCGCCCTCTGAAAATCCGGCAGCCCACGGTATGCTGCCACCACCAAGGACCAGCTGATCCGGCCCTTCATCACGCCCTGCAAACCACAAAACCAACAAAGAACACATCAGCATCATGAACAGTAATCAACAATAACACTGTATATACTATTTTATTTTATTTTATTTTCAAAAAAAAAATACATATATATATTTTTGGAGGCGTCCAGACCCTTGGACGCCTCCTTCCTATTTTCTTTTTTTTTTCTTTATCAAAAAAAAAAAATCCAAAAAAATAAAAAATATATATATAATATATATATAATTATGGAGGCGTCCTAGGCCTTGGACGCCTCCTTATTTTTTTTATTATTTACGAAAATAAATAAAAAAAATTAATAAATGAAAAAAAAAAGAAAAAGAAAACATGGAGGCGTCCAGGACCCTGAACGCCTCCTTCTCTCACTACCCGCCTCTCTCTCACAACCTCTCGTACACCCGTTTTAGCCTATTGGACCACAGAGTGAGGATTCCGAGGTACTTACCGGGTCGTGATCATCCTCTCCCGCGTCACCAGCATCCGCAGCAGCCTCCGCGGCCAGGAGAGGCACCTCCATCCCCTCCTCCGCAGCAATCTCCTCTGCTGCAGCCTCCTCGGCATCATCCCTCAACCTCCTCGCACGACGAGCAAGTCGTTTTCGCTTCCCTGGAAACTGGCTCGATCCTCCTCGCTCCATGGAGACTAAGAATAGGTCGTCTGGGTGACTGGGTCGTCAGATTGAACAGTAAATGAGCAAAAGGGGGGGGGGGCAACCCTTAAATAGGAATTAGCTTATTTGGGGCGTCCAGGCGCCTGGACGCCCCCTTAATTTTTATTTATTTCAAAATTTAAAAAATTGTGGGGCGTCCAGGCGCCTGGACGCCCCCAAAACAAAAAAAAATCAAAAAAAAATAATAAAAATAAAAGTTGGGGCGTCCAGGACCATGGACGCCCCCCAAAACAAAAAATAAAATAAAAATAAAATAAAAATTAGGGGCGTCCAGGCCCCTGGACGCCCCCATAATAAAAAATTTTCAAACAAAAAAAATATAATATATTTATATAAGAATATGTATATAATCCAAACAAAATAAAAAAAAATATATATATATATATATACAAAGAAAAAGGAAAACCATAAAAAAGATATTAATTAAGGGGACGGGGTTCCGAAACATCCATGCCAGATTTTATTCCATCAGAAAAAAACAGAGTGAACTACATCAGGGGCTTAGGCGCTTTAGGCCTTAACTTCCCCAGTTCGGTTACATAAGCCCTCCACGGCTCGTATTCCTCCACCACGTGCGCTAAGGCCTTTCCCGCAACACTTGTCTTCCAGGGAGCTTTAATGGCTTTCGCTTCCTTCGCGTCCGCTTCAGTGCCCAACTCCCTTTTCTTCAAAGGAACAATGTCAGTCGGTGGCGGGAACGAATGGCGTGGGATGCCAATCTGGAGGCAGCACCGATGCGCGTTGTAAAGAACAAACTCGGTCGCGCCGATCAGTTGAAGATCAACTTCGGGAGAAGGCCTCATGAGGAGATCAAGCGAAAGCAAACATGTCGGGGCGCAAGTGAAGAAGCCTTGTGTCACGGTGCGGAAGTGAGACCGCCAGTCTTCACGTTTCTTCAGCCACGGAACGCGGTTCACTACAGTACCACCAAAGCCTAACACGTCGGCTATATGGTGAAGCGGGCTTTGTTGGAAGAGCTTCGAAGCGGTTGGCATTCCCTCGCGGTGGTCGAATTTGAAATGCAAATCCAGCCAGCAATTTAAGACAAGTGCACAACCAAATGGAGGCTTACCCAGGCTCGAGGCAGTAAGACCGCTGTAAAGATAGGCGAGGACGGCGGGTCCCACCCTCTTTCCACGCCAGATCCCGCAGATAGCACCCAGTTGGTCTTCCTCCACCATGTTGTCGGTATAAGGGAACAAGAGAGCACCCGCCAGACAAATGGTGAACCCCTTCATGATTCCCTCCAAATAGTCATCGTCTGGTGACCCTCTCAGGGCGTTCATGACCCACTCCGCAAGCTTTTGGAGATCGATCCCCTTCTGAGTACGGACCTTTCTAGCTGCGTCGGGCGGCATGAAGCTTCCAAGGACGCTTTCAGAAGTACCCCGTGTCAGCATCCGCATAGCCTTCACCTTCCCGTCGCTCTTGAATTTCTTCAAACCAAGCAGAAGTTCCACCTCCTCGAGGAGGATGGTCACCTCGAAGGTCGGGAAGACAAAAGTGTGGGTCTGGGGATGCCAGACCTCCACTAGCGCGCCCATAGCCGCCCAGTCCATACGAATCTTCTCGTAATGCTTGGCGTGAATAAGGAGCCCTTGCAGATGCCACTTCGAGAGTACGGCCCTCATGCCAATGGAGATATTGGAAGTCAGCTTTGAAAGCCATGGCAGCTTGGAAAACTTCCTCGGGCCTGGAAAGAGTGGATATGGCTGGAAAGACGAAGAAATGAAGGAAGTAAGAAGAAGGTTCACGTACAGAAATTTGAAAAGAGTCGGCTTACCATATGCGACATGATCGTCCCACTCAGATGACCCTCGAGGTCGGAAAGTCGCCTAATCTCGCTGCTAGGCTTGCTCCTCTTCATAACGCGGGAAGACTCTCCTTCCATCCTGAAGATCTCTAGATTCTCCTCTCCTTCCTCTCCTGAGCTTCCAAAACCCACCTTGGTGCATTTGAATGAACTAGCCTAAGGGGAGTTCTTATAGGAAGGGAAGGGTGCTACAGGACAGAACATGCCACATCAGTGGTCATTGTCAAGATTTTGTCTGGATCTCCTTCGAACTGTGGTGCGATTCTGCTACCTTTTGATGTTGCTAACCTTTGCTGGCCTGTGCAGGTTTTACTAACGGACGTCTTTGTCCTATCTCCTGTCCCACCTTTCATTGGTTGGTCCCACCATGTCATGCATCATAGTATACGATACCTACGCTACTAGAGCATGTCAAGGACCTTGCGGCCCGAACGAATCTGGGATTTGAGTTCCCCTTCAACAAAAACGGTGATGATCCCGGAAGAGTTTGGGTTGTACGGATAGGCCGTCAATCTGTGATAGAATGGGGACGACGGTTCCATTCAGTGAGTTGGTGCGCGGATAAACGGGCCCCAGCCCAGTATCAGCTCACCGGGTCGGTATCCTGACCCGTTCTTCACAAGTTGACAATATTATCCTTGGCTATTTTCTATTTTTGTTTGTTTTAAATTTTTCTTTAAACCCAGCATGCATTCATATAGGACTTTGATTTATTGCGGAAGATCATTCAAGCGATTCGATTGTGAAAGCCGTTGTGTTTAAATTCCTACAAATATGAGATATTCCACTCTGAATGAAATACTGAGTTTCTTTGAGACAGCCCTACGCTGCTCTTCCAAAGGAGACCCTTGTTTGGACAGACCCTCAGATATTCCTTTACATTTTTGACCCACCTTGGCCGCAGCACTTCCACATTGGCTGGTAACCGCTCCCCAAAGGTGAAACCTCCGGTTTATGACCCAGGTACTTCCACACCGAGAAGTTGGTCTTCTTTTGTTTCGTGCCTGAGTGCACATCTCACCCTCCCTTATTTGATCTCCGTCCAAGCGATCGTCAATATTTGAAAGACCTCCTTCAAGGTCGCCTCATTGAAACTTCAGGAAAGATTCCAAACAGTAACGTCACAAGCGTGTCTCATCACACCTTGGCATCAACTTATCAGTCCGCTCCCACTTCATTTCAGTCCACTTCGATACCATTCCACTACGTGTCGCTCCCTTGCAAAGCAGACGCCAAGGCGGGGCAGCTGTAGACACGCCATTCTTGACGTCTCATAAGAAAGTCTCATATTACTATACGACGCCCCGCGATGGCCTACGCATTTCGAATCGCTCGAGTGCTTCCTTTTCCTGAGTCTTCTTCCGCCCTTTTCGGCATCCGGAATCGTCCCGTCACGGCATTCGAACGGCATCAACACCAGTCGAACGCATCAAGAGGTTCCGGAATCAAGAAGGGGGTCTGCCAGGCGGCCGCCGACGCCTGATCCAAGGACCCGGGTGGGTCTTAATGGGGGCGTCCAGGCCCGTGGACGCCCCCATGATTTTGATTTATTTTATTTTTTCTTCAGGGCCCAAAATTAAATAAAAAAAAATAAAAAAAATAATAAAAAAATAATAAATTAATGGAGGCGTCCAGGCATTTGGACGCCTCCATAAAAAGAAAATATAAAAAAATATATATATTGCCAGTTGGCATATAAAAATAAAAAAATTAAAAAAAATGTATATATCAATGGAGGCGTCCAGGACCCCGGACGCCTCCATAAAAACATGTAAAAAAAATATATAAAATGCCAGCCTTGGCATAAAAGACAAAAATAATAAAAAAAATAATAATAAACTTTTGGAGGCGTCCAGGCCCCTGGACGCCTCCATTAACTCACTCACGGGCGCCGTCCACCGAACGACGGTTTGTCGTGTGTGAAAAAAGCCAAATTTAGAGACGTCCAGCTGACTGGACGCGCCCATTTCTGAATCACGAGGCGCCGCTCACAAAACCACGCGTTGTGCCAAACCGCGTGCGGCCGTCGTCGGTTTTCGGTGGACCTGTTAGAGGCGTCCGGGACCCTGGACGCCCCCATAAAAGTATTCTAAAAAAATCAATAAAAATAGAATAAAATATTATTTCGGCCCTGATGGAGGTGTCCAGGGTCCTGGACGCCTCCACCTTCCGGAACTCTATAAATAGAGGCCCACCCCCTCAGTTCTAGGGGAGCTAAGCAGTGATCCGATAGGCTGCCGCAGCCCAGAGGCTACGGAGTCATTTTTCTAACCCGTGGGTTCTTTTGTAGGTGGAGGTTCTGCCGGCTTCTCGGGTGCTCACGCTCGCGAGAGGAAGGTCGTCTTCATCCGCCGCGCTTCCACGTCATCCCCACGCTGCCGGAGCTCCGCCGGATTTCACCCTCGGCTCATCCAATAAGCCTTTTCTTCCCCTTTTTCTCCATAGTCCTTTACATTCATCATATTGCATCATCTATCCCCCTTCACAAGGGGGCCTCTTCTCTTACACTTCTTACATCCATCATCTCATTTTCCTCCTACTCGAGTCCGAGAGGGGTTTAAAAGATAACACCAACCAGGTGTGTGTCTTGCCATCATTTCGTTATTTTTATCGCAAGGATTCGAATACTACACCTCCATCTTTCTAATCCACTTGTCATTTATTTGTCGTTGTCTTGCAAGGGTACCCGAGGAAAGCCCTCTCCGTCGGCCGGCCGGAAGGAGAGGAAGAAGCAACCCGCCATCTCCCGCTCTTGAGGTAGGCGCGATCACCTTCTTATTTTGGGGTCTTTTGGCCCCTGGCGATCACATCTTATCATCGAGGCCGCGGCGAGTCACTTCCCCAATGGCCGTTTAAATTTCTGTTTCCTATATTCTCTTTATATTTTGTTATATATTCTGCTTATATCATCGAGGCCGCGGCGAGTCACTTCCCCAATGGCCGTTTAATTTTCTATTCCTATAAATCTCTTTATGCTTTGTTATATTCTGCTTATATCATCGAGGCCGCGGCGAGTCACATCCCCAATGGCCGTTTAAATTTCTGTTCTTATATTCTCTTTATATTCTGTTATATTCTGCTCATATCATCGAGGCCGCGGCGAGTCACTTCCCCAATGGCCGTTTAAATTTCTGTTCTCATATTTTCTCTATATCCTGTTATATTCTGTTCATATTCTCGAGGCCGCGGCGAGTAACTTCCCCAATGGCCGTTTCAATTCTTGTTATTTAATTTTTGCATCATTCCCGTCCCCCCGAGGTCGCGGCGAGTCACTTCCCGCTATGGCCGTTTAATCCCCATATTTTGCTATATCATACTTGTCCCGCTCGCCCCGCCGGAGCAATCTCCCGTGGTGGCCCCTTCTCTCTTTCCTCTCATTTCTGTGTTGCAGCAAACAAAACAAACAAAAAAGAAGGAGCCCGCGCGCTCTCCGCCTCTTCCTCTTCCCCCCATCCCGCTCTACTCCGAACCGCGTGACGTCGCTCACAGTCTGGTTGCAAAGGGCTTTACTCAAAAGGAAGGTATTGATTTCAAAGAGACTTTCTCTCCAGTTTCAACGAAAGACTCTTTCAGGACTATCATGGCACTTGTAGCACAATTTGATCTTGAGTTACATCAGATGGATGTAAAGACAGCGTTTCTCAATGGTGACATTGATGAAACAATTTATATGGTGCAACCAGAAAACTTTGTATTAGGAGATCCAAAGAAGATGGTTTGCAAGTTAAAGAAATCCATCTATGGACTTAAGCAAGCTTCCCGTCAGTGGTATTACAAATTTCATCAAGTAATAATCTCATTTGGTTGTGAGATGAATGCAGTTGATGATTGTGTATACCATAAGTTCAGTGGGAGTAAGAATATATTTCTGGTGCTATATGTCGATGACATACTGCTTGCTAGCAACGATATAGACTTATTGCAAGAAACCAAACGATTTCTATCAAAGAAATTTGAAATGAAAGACCTTGGTAACGCCTCTTTTGTATTAGGCATACAAATACATCGAGATCGCTCTCGAGGTATACTTGGGTTATCACAAAAGAGCTATATCGAAAAGGTATTGAAAAGATTCGGCATGCAGGATTGTAAACCAGGTGACACCCCTGTTGCTAAGGGAGACAAATTTAGTCTCAACCAATGCCCCAAAAATAACCTTAAAGTTAAAGAAATGCAAAAGATTCCCTATGCATCAGCTATTGAGAGTCTAATGTATGCTCAAGTTTGTACACTTCCGGATATAGCATTCATTGTTGGAATGTTGGGCAGATATTTAAGCAACCCTGGGTTGGATCATTGGAAAGCAGCCAAACGAGTTATGCGATATTTGCAGAGAACAAAGGATTACATGCTTACATACAAAAGATCAGACCAATTTGAGATCATTGGATATTCTGATTCAGATTTTGCTGGATGTCAAGACAGTAGAAGATCCACGTCAGGTTATATCTACTTGCTAGCTGGAGGCGCCATTTCTTGGAGGAGTGCCAAGCAGACACTCATAGCTTCTTCCACCATGGCAGCAGAGTTTATAGCATGTTATGAGGCATCCAATCATGGAATATGGCTGAAAAATTTTGTCACTGGGCTGCGGATTGTGGAAGGTATTGAAAGACCACTAAAGTTATTCTGTGACAATAAATCAGCAGCGATGTATTCCAACAACAACAGGAGCTCATCAAAGTCAAAACATATAGATATCAAGTTTCTTGTTGTTAAGGAAAGAGTTCAGAGTGGTCAAATATCTATAGAGCATATTGGCACAAGCTGCATGATTGCAGATCCTCTTACCAAGGGACTTCCACCCAAGGTCTTTCATGAGCATACTGCTCATATGGGAGTCGTATCACTTGATGATATGCTAGTTTAGTGGGAGTTTGTGTTTAAATACTATTCATTTTGGATACATTTTGTATTTGCGAATATTTTCTGCAGAAATAAAGAATTCAGTTTATTTACACTCTGTTTTATTTAAGTTGATCTCATTAAAGAATTAAGTTGGACCAGTTGGAAAGAGGCATGTTTAAATCACATTGCATGTACCTTCCATGCTACACATCCATGCTTGATCTATGCCATTTGATTATATTGATATTAGTGACCATTGATGGATTTAGTTACGATATATGTAATGAAAATCGCTTTGATCCAATATTGATATGATCAAGGGACAAGATTGTTCAGAAATGCTCTTGTTTATGATAGCAAAGGTTTTGAGCTCATTAAGTTAAACACATTTTATGAGATAACATATATAGCCCAAGTGGGAGATTGTTGGATAATAATTGATTATGTGGGCAAACATATGTAATTGAATGTGTTTAGATGGGCTATCTTAAAATTAAACCCATTTAAAGTGATTTGATTGAGGTTACGGTTACTGGGTTTTGAGCATTAAATTTGGTATGGGTTAATTATGTGTAGAGATCATATTTCATATTTCTAATTTATGATGGGCCAAATAGAAATATGACAACCATAACTGAAAGGCAGTTATGTGATATTGGGTTGTGGTCCCCAATCCATACGTAGAGAGTCTTTTTCTCTTCCTTTTCTTCGTTGGCATCCCATCACCAAGGAGAACGCAAGGAAACGTGTTGGATTGGAAGAACATCACCCTACAGAGATAATCCTCCCATGGATCAAGGTATGCCTCGAAATTATTGATCTACAGTAATCTCACTTTGAAGGACAGAACATACTTCCGCTTTGGATCTCATGGCACTGACATGAATGATCTTGGATTAAAGTTTGCAGTCACGTTTTAATTTTCCAACTTTTGAGATTATTAACAGAGAGCCCCTTCCCGGCATGGCAGGAGCAGGAGGGCCCTCCGGGCATCCTTGTTCAAACGGGAGGCATATCGTGGACATAGGGAAAATCCCTCTGGTATCTCGTCGTTGTTTCTTTCCCTTTTTTTTTTTTGGTTTTTGAGAGGGGATAGAGAGCACGACCCCTTGCCAGAGCCCGCCCAGGTTGGGACCTCCGGGCATCATTGGCACCGCAAAGTCCCTCCGGTCCCCTTCGGGCAACCATGCTCCCCTACTAGCCCCTCCGAGCATCGCGGGAGCAACAGAGAACCCCTCCGGGCTTCGAGGGTTCACCTGTTTTTTTGCTTAATCATCGTCATCTTCTTCTTGGAAGAAAATTTTAGGGTCCAACAACTCGTCATCCCATTGCCAACACAGGTGGGACTCCATGAATTACCTGAGCTTATGGTGTTGATCCTAGTCATCGTCGTTGTCATCATTAGTATCCTTGTTAATGGTAATAATATTGATACAACTTAGGTTAAGAGAGACATGGAAAGGCAAAGATGTTTCACATCAGCAAATGTGCCCACTGAAGCGTGTTAGAGTACTGAAACATAGAAGAAAATGTATATAACTAATATGGTAAAATATGTCCAATATATTTTTAAACAAATTTGTACGATGAGAAGATCACATGACGTATGATGAATATCGCATGTTATATATACCTTATAAATGTAATATATGCATATTTCTTTTTTGGTCAAAATATTTACCCCTTTGCACAAATCGGCTTTATTATTGGTTCAAATTTTGATGAAACCACCCGATGTCCTTTTGAACTAACAAAGTTGAGTATTCCTCACGTGCATGGCATGATAAGAGAGTTTATCTTTAGAAAAGCAGTAAAAACAACAAAATTACTCGAGGCCTTAGAAATATTATTGCAGTAAAATGCAAGTACATCTTTGTACTGCATGCATGAGCGTTAACTAAAGTGGCACCAGGAATGTTTTCTCTTCACTGTATGTCTTGAGAAATAAGTGCAGCCCCGTAAAAATAAGTGTGTGGGCCTGTAGCCAATTTTTTTTATTTTTTTAAAAAAACATATCTTATCAAGTCTCGTCATAATTATATTTCCATATATATATAGTCTAATTATCAATAGGATGGTTACAAAAAGAAAAAAAATAAAGATCGTGCACTCTAGTACATTCTATATAATGCGTTTGTCACTTTCAGTCTATTAATTAAGGGTGTATGATCCATGCGAAAGAAGTAGGAGGTCTCAAATTTAATTTATTTTAAGAGAGTTTTATCGAGTTACGTGCTCAATTCTGGAGAGATGTACGACCGAAGATTTTCTAATTCGTCGTATTCCTCGTCAACAACAAAAAAATATATTCGTATGGGTCGGGGTGATTCATTTGATTAAACTTTATAGCCTTTTTTTAATAAAAAGAGTTCAAACTCGGGTGTCCACATTAACCTTCCTTCTTTAATAAGGGATCTTCCTCTCGCCGTAATTTCTACATTTTATTCAGACACTTATTCGGAGCCTAATTAAGATTTATTTTTTTCATGAGTTTCTTCGCATGACCCCTCACCTACGGGAGTGCATATAGGTGTCAATTCCCACGAATCCTGGAAATCGCATTTATTTTCTTATAATATAATTTGAACTCAAAACGTTCCTCGTATAAAAAGGACGGCCCTCATACTATTGATCCACATTTTTTTTGAAAATTAATTTCTCGATGCCTCACACTCAAAAGCACGCACAGCCTCTCACATCCCATGTTATGCTTGCATCCCCAGTTGGCCACCATCGTTTTCCATCTTTTATCTTCCGGCACGTGTGAAAACCTATCACACATGACCGGCCATTATCTCCATGTGGGAGTCCAGAGAGGCAGAGACCACCACTAACCCTATCTCAATCACAACATCTACGTCACCATTCACCACCAACATTAATTGGTGGAGAGACAATCCTTCGTGGAGGGAAAAGACATTCTACAAACAAGAAACGCAACTTCTTACGGACAGATGAAACGGTAAGATTGTTCATATCGGTGGAAGCGCATCCATGAACCAACATAGTCAACGTTTCATGTGATATGCATGTCAGTCTATCATCTAACTAGGGGATAATGTTTCAACGTGTCAATAAAATTTGAGTAAGTCATATATTCTAATTATATAGGTCTAGTCTGGGATGTACTTATGCACAGCGAAAGCGGTAGTCTCACGTAGCATCATCGAGGTGGAGAGTAGGTTACTAGAGTCTATCCTTTAAAATCCACATTCAAAGACCTAAGGATGAGAGCGGTGTTCTTCTTAGAAGATTAAGTCGAGATATCTGTGAGATAGCGACTCACCCACGGAGATGGGGTGCAACGGTCTTCTTTCTAACAGGCACGGCGACATTCTCCTCTTATTCCTCCTTACAGCAGGCAGTAAACAGGAGAAAGGCAGAGAAAGGAGGATGAGAGACAACGAGGGCGAGTGTAGCAGGAAGCCACGACTTGCCAATTGCGCTCCTCTCTCTCGCGGACAGAGCAGGGTGAGGGGCCTACTCTCTCTTCCTCACAACACACACACTAGCAGCAACAACAGCAGCCGTGGCCGCGCAATGGCGTGGTGGGGCGAGCACAACTCCACGGGCGGCAACTGTAGCGGGCTGAGGAGCATCCGCGCACAACAGCGAGCAAGGCCGCTAGCAATCAGAGAAGTAACCGCAGTAGCGAGTAGCAACAGTGGCACAGGATAGCACCCGCAACAGGGAGCAGGGCAACAATCACGATAGCGAACGGCGACAGCCATGGAGGGAGCAACCATGACGGCGAGGTAGCAGCGAGGTGGGTGATGGCAATGGGAGAGCAGTAACAATGGCGGCGAGCAACTGCAGCGGCCAACCAGTCAAGATGGCGGTGACGGCTAGCTACTCGCAAAGGAGATCGCTATGCTCTCTCTCTCTCTTTCTCCAGAGACGCAAGGATATATGGGTCTCTCTCTTACTTCTGCTCCCTCTGCCCTCTTATTCATAGAGGTGTGAGACGTAGTAGTCCAACCAAGAGGCAGAGTCCATGGAGAAGCTCCCCTCCCTATTAGGATGTCAGAGTTCATACTTGACTAGGAGAGAGAGTGGCCCACTCAAGACGGAGTCCAAGTCTAACTTGGACATCAAAGGGAGAAAATCACTTCCTTCCTTAATCCAGCACAAGTTCACCTACCACGGGCCATCCAAGCCCAGGTGGGACTTGTACCGCATCCTAATAAATTTTTAAGTTTTTTACATAAATACCCCTCTAAATATCGGTTATGTCAAATATACCCCTCATTTGAGCATATTATCAAAAATATCATCTATTTAATCTTAAATGTTATAACTATGCCCCTGTAATTTACTGACGTCGACGGGAGACGAATATTCCGTGGAATATCCTATCTATCGTCATTAATTACAGTGAAATGAGGGATATATTTGGCATAGCCGATATTTAGAGGGGTATTTTATGTAAAAAACTCAAATAATTTTACTGCTTAACTCATGTTTAACTCAAGTTAAATCAACGAAAGTTACGGTAGAGACATAGTTGCAACATTTAAGATTAAATAGAGGATATTTTTGATAATATATTCAAACGAGAGATATATTTGACCTAATCAATATTTAGAGAGGTATTTATGTAAAAATCGTAAAATTTTCTTAATGGACACCCAATTAATAAGCTTTAGGCCCAAAAGCTGAAACAAGCTTTTACACTTGTTAGTTGTCAAGATAATATATCCTTTCCGCGACCGGTGATTTATCGAGGTTCCGTTCAAAACTGCTTTAGAAAAATGGCTAATTTTGGTCAAACGGATGTGCCGGAGGTGTGCCCTGGCCTAATCATTAGAATCCATCGTATTCATTTGAAAAAAAATGAACTGGCTAAATTCTTGAAGAATATTAGAGATAAAACAAAAGAACGGTACTTATCTTTCTTTCTATTAGAATTGTTGGGTACGTAATCTGACTCACAGTGTTAAAGACATATTTTTTAATTTTCATTTTCATTTGACATGAGACTATTCTAATATCCTCTCACTAGTGCATTAATCTAAAGCAGATCTGTCATGTGAATGTGTAATATATATGTTATATGTTATATCTGTGACCCTGATATATATCATATCAAGGTCATTGTGTGATTCAACCAACGACAAAGCCATAACAATTTGGGAGAGGGGGGCAAAGGCATGATATTAATTAATAAATATCTTATTAAAATAAATTAAAATATTAAAACGAATTATCTAAGGGGACATGTGTTTACCATAGACAACATGATTCCTCTAATTTGCCAAATAGTGAAAGTAGTAAGAGGTTATATGTACATACAGTAATCATCTAAGGGGACATCTTTATATGCCCATTTTATCGAGGTTTCTTTGGGCAATGTGTTAAACATTAAGCTTTTACTTACAAAAAGATCCATATTATATACCGTTGTCTTTTCAAACATCAATCCAATTGCGTTTGCACGCGTATCAAAAAGATATTGAAGGGAATAAATGCCGATTTATGTCATCGTTGTACCCCCGATAGCTTCCTCGGCCGGTTCCCCAACGTCTGCCCCGAAAAGTTTCCCCCTTCTATTTCTCCCCTTCCCCTTTCTAGGTGCATCCGTCCCCGCTCCACAGAGATCCCCTCCATACTCCAGCCCTGGTGCCTCTCCCCACTTCTTCTCCGATTTCTCCGCAGCCTGCGTCCCCTTTTCTCTGTTTTCCCCACCTCCCGAGCCCCAACCCTAATCCGAACCCACGATCTCACCCCTTTCCTAACCCTAACCCCTCTTCTCGCTCCGCTAACCTATCCCTTCCCCTGTCAAGCCCCATCCCGTCAACCCCCCCCCCCCCCCGCACCATCGCCCTCCCAGCTTTCCCCCTCTCGGCCCCCCCTCAAAACCCAAAGCCGGAATCTCCCTCGTTTTCCTCTCCCCTAGTCTTCCCCCTTGATCATCCGTCCACTCGGACCCCCTCCTCCACCCCCTCACCCTCTTTCCTCCCTTCGCTCCCCTTCCTCCCCCACCCTCAGGTCGTCGCCCTCCTGTCCTCAGCCTGCCCTCCGCCCAGCCCCCCTCCTGTGTCTGGTGGCCTACCCAGTGCAGCTGTCTCATGGCGGACCTTGAAGGCGAGCCGATGCAGGAAGACGATGAAGCAATCTGGCGCAGATTCAAGCAACTGATGGTCCGGCAGAAGCCCCAAGAAGTGATTGATGTATCAGAAGCCGCCCAAACAAGCCAAGACCGATGGAAGCATTCACTGGTGGTGAAGATTCTATCCAGATCAAAGCTCAGAGTCGCGGGCCTGAAGGAGTGGATGGAGAACATCTGGAAACCTAAAGGTGAGTGGCAGATTATAGACTACCCAAATGATTCATATCTGGTCAGATTTTCGGATGCAAAAGAAGTTGATACTATCTGTAAGCGGTCTCCCTGGTTCTTTAAAAGAGACCTCATGCTTATCCAGAGAGGGGAAGCTTATCTGTCACCCACTCAATACTCCCTCACCACAGCCGACCTATGGGCCAGGATATACGACCTACCGGAGGAACTTCTAACCCCTCCGATCATCAAGAGGCTTGCGAGTCAACTGGGGAAACCATATGATCCAATTCCTCGAGAGATTTCGTCATGGGGCTGGTTTGCCAGAATTAAAGTTGCGGTTCAGATAAGTAAACCTTTACAGTCACAAATCCAAGTTAGGCTTCCGGATGACTCCCAAAGAACATTCCAAGTGGCCTATGAAAGGTTACCGTGGTTTTGTCATTATTGTGGTTGTCTGGATCATGACACAGAAAACTGCAAGGACCTGGAAGATCTGAAACAACACATTAAGCAGTCTTACTCTCCCCAGCTCAGGCAGGAGTTGATAGATATGATCGAGTTTGAATTTGGGGACTGGCTCAGAGTAAACTCCACCTCCCTTACAAAAGAATCCACCTGGCCAGGTACTCCACCAGCACAGCAACACAGAGGAGAAATCCCACCCACGGCTATCCACAGGGAGTCAGGGGGAATTCTTCCTTCACCGAGATGTCAAAGAGTTTTATTCCCCGAGGGGAACCCCCCGGACCCTGGGTCTAATAGGTTACTACCCCAGTCAGAAAAGGAGGCGTCTGGCACCACCCCCACTCTTGAACTCCCTCCACCATTACACCTCTCCCCCTCCACCCCAATCCCGCCAACATCCACAGAACTGATCACGACCACAACGAACCATCCAGGAACCAAGCCTCAGGATCCCTCTACCCCGAACCCAACTCCAGTCTCTCCTCCAACCCCCCAACCACATAACCCCCCTAGTTCCATACCCCCATCCTCACCCCCCCACCTGCAACCTCCAGAAAGAATTCCTATCCCACCAAGTCATTACCCTCTCACTGCTACATCCACCATGTATGGCAAAAGAAAAGATGGCCCAGAGTTAACTAAAGCTACAAGACAACCTACTAAAAAAGGCCAAACCCGAGCCCCCCACTGTACCCCAGATGCCATTCCATCCAGAAAAAAACAACCACAGAACCCTCCCATAAAATCAGAACCAAAAACCCTAAACATGCTACCCGAACCAAGGCCAGAGCCCTAGAAGTGCCCCCCTCAGAGAGGGCAGATCCACTAAAAGAAAAGGTCATTGCGGCTGACCTCAATAAGCCGCAAGGGGACAAATGAAAATACTTTCCTGGAATTGTCGGGGTGTTGGTGGGCACTCCACAATTCCCTACCTAAACCAAATAACCCACTCCCTCAAACCAGACATTTTGTTTCTTTCTGAAACCAAAGCCCCTCCCAAAACCAGCACCTCCTTTTTTGTAACCAGAAACATTGATAATTACTATGTCCAAGACCCGGAAGGTAGATCCGGGGGTCTATGGGTCTGGTGGAGCTCTCAGGTGCAAGCTCAGGTCACGAATGCAGCGACTAACTGGATTGTCCTGCAAATTGAAACCCCCCCTCAAATGCCGTGGCTTCTTATCTGTATATACGCCCCGGCCAGAAAAGCCCACAGACAAGCTTTTTGGACTGAACTTGCTGCTTTCATCAAGGTCCAGACCCTTCCCATTTTGATCACTGGGGACATGAACTCAATTCTGGGGCAAGCTGATAATGTAGGGGGTTGTCTTGTGAAACCCCAATAGGTCAAAGATTTTCAGAAGTTCCTCAATGACACAGGTCTGCTTGACTTGGGATACAATGGTCCCGCTTATACTTGGACTAATCGTAGGATGGCCAAATGGCACATCAAGGAAAGATTAGATAGATCCTTGGCTAATGTGGAATGGAGGCTGAATTTCCCGGAGGTAAAAGTCCATCATCTTCCCAGAATTGGCAGCGATCACAACCCTATATATATACAAATTTGCTCAAAAGCAAAACCAGAAGAAGAGGCCAGTTCAAGTTTGAAACCATGTGGACCCTCAAAAAAGAGTTCAAAACTGTCATTCAGCACAGCTGGACCAACTCCACTCCCATACACCAAAATTATCACCGGAAGACCCGTCAACTCCAAACCAGCATCCGGAATTGGAAGAAGAGCACCCTCAAAACCCCCAACATCCAAGCTGAGGACATCAAGAAGGAGCTAGACCTCATCAGATCCCTCCCTCTCAACGAAGAGAATATTATGAAAGAAGCCAACCTTGAAAGCCAGTTGGAGGAACAAATGAAGATGCAAGAGGAATACTGGAGACAAAGGGCCAAGGCCCACTGGGCTAAGGAGGGGGACCGTTGTACTAATTTCTTCCACACCAAAGTCCTGAACAGACGGAAGACAAACAACCTTTCCTGGATTAGGCTCTCAGATCACAGTTGGACGGGAGATCCCAAGGTTATCAAAAAAACTATCATTAGCCATTTCAAACACCTCTTCACATCAATATCTCCCAACCCCAACCAAATGAGCCTTCCCCCCTCCAACAAAACTATTTCCCCCGCGGAGGACCTCCAATTCCACTCCCCCCCCCCCCACCCCAGCAGAAATAGAAGAGGCCCTCACCTCTATGAACCCTAGGAAATCCCCAGGGCCAGACGGTTTTCCTCCCTTTTTCTATCAAAAATACTGGCACATCCTCAAACAGGAATGCATTGAACTCATCACCTCCTTCTTTTGCAATCACAACCTTCCACCCACTATCAATCATACTCTCATCACCCTCATCCCCAAGAAATAGCCCCCGACTACCCCCTCTGATCTACGACCCATCAGCCTCTGTAACGTGCTCTACAAACTCATCACCAAAATCCTAGCTAATCGAATCAAGCCACTCCTCCACCAAGTCATTTCACATAACCAAAATGCTTTTGTTCCTAACAGGTACACTTCAGATTGCATCACTATTGTCCAGGAAATGATGCACTCTATCAGATCCAAAAAAGGGAAGACGAGCTATTTTGGTCTTAAATTAGATATCAGCAGAGCTTATGACAGTATGGAATGGCCCTTTATAGATGCGGCTATGGAAAATCTGGGCTTCTCATCTATCTCCAGAGAATTGGTTATGAAATGCATCAGTTCAGCCACCTATTCTGTCAATATTAATGGCGAACCGACTGGTTTCATCCGGCCAACACGTGAGATAAGACAAGGATGCCCCCTGTCCCCCTACATTTATATCATATGTGCTGAGGTTCTTACTTGTTTGATCAGGGATAAAGCGGCTGAAGGGAAGATCTATGGCTGTAAGGTGAATATCCGTGCCCCTGTCGTCACTCATATAATGTATGCTGATGATATATTTCTATTCGGGAAGGCGGAGGAACCAGAAATCAGGGAATATATGGACACCCTCCACACCTACACCGGCTGGTCAGGTCAGTCCCTCAATAGACTCAAATCCGGTTTCATTTTTAGCCCCAATACCCCCTTGCTTTACTGAGCCATATATGTCAAATGACGCATATCACTTGCCTCCCTAAAGGGGAATTATACCTGGGAGTTCCTCTATGGCTCGAGAAACACAGAATTCACCAGTTCAGATATCTTGAAATGAAGGTCAACACCAAACTGAGCAATTGGAAATGTAAAACATTGTCCCCAGCTGGGCGGGCCACCCTTATCAAATCTACCATTGCTTCTATCCAGCCCACATAATGGCCACCACCCTCCTCCCCAAAGGTATCATTAAAAGACTAAACCAATTGCAAAGTCACTTCTGGTGGGGTGAGAATCCTTCCAACCACAAGATCCACTTCTGTAGTTGGGAAAAACTCAAGGCCCACAAAATGGCTGGGGGGCTGGGTTTCAGGGACCCCCGATCCTACAATAAAGCCGTCATTATGAAACTATCCTGGATATTCCTAGCTGAGCCTCAGTCCCTGTGGGCCACCATCCTGGGAGCTAAATATCTTCAAGGGAGGGATTTTTGTACTGTTAGCAGACCAACCAGCTGCTCCCACATTTGGGCAGCCATCTTATCGGTTAGACAGATTGTGAAAAGTGGTATGTTCAAAGTGATCCAAGATGGTAAGTCCACGAATATATGGGAGGACAGATGGATCCCTGACAGACCCGGCCCTTCTGCCCCTCGGCAGGAGACTACCCCTTCCACACTGAACTTAGTCTCTCAACTAATGTCCCAGCAACAGTGGAATAGGGACCTGCTACAACAATACTTCCAACCTGAAACTGTGAGCCACATTTTGAAGATTCAGTTACCTCAAACCCCCAGCCAGCATGGAGACATTACTGTGTGGAGCCCTACCACTAATGGAGTCTTCTCAATCAAATCTACTTACAGACTGATCACCGAACAGGCTCTCCCTCCATCTTCATCCATTGGTCAAGATATATGGAAAGTGATATGGAACCCACTCATATACAACAGAATCCCCCCCAAAATTTCGTTGTTTGTGTGGAAATGCATCGCAGGTATTACTCCAGTCAATTCAACCATCGCCAAGCGGTCCCGGCTGGCAGAACCGCAATGTCCCCGCTGCCAAGAGAAAGAAGAAACTATCCACCATATGTTGTTTACATGCAACTCAGCTCGTGCCACATGGAAGTCGTCACCTCTCAATTACCACTCAGCGGAAGACCCAAGGACCCTTGCCGAGCGAATCCTGGACTGGGTCAGCCCACCCTTCTCCTCAGGTAAGAGAGATATTCAAGTGTTATCCATGTGCTATGCAATCATGTGGCAGATATGGGTGGCCAGATGCAAGAAGCAATTTGAGGGAATAGAGGACCATCCAAGATCCACCATTGCAAAAGCTGTGAACAACCAGAACTCCTGGGAGGATAGTCCAGCAGATCACAACCCTCCAACTATGCAACAGACGACTACTCGGCACCCCTGCGACCATGCTTACTTCAAAATCTCAATGGACGCAACCTTCTCCAACGGTCAGGGGGCGGCTGGCATTATCTTGAGGGGCCCCTCCAGCACTCCCCTCTTATACAAACAGCTCCTCACTGAAGTCACCTCCCCAGAAATGGCAGAAGCAGCGGCGCTTCTTCAAGCTATCATCCTTGGCATCGCCCAACCTCTGCCAGTGATAATCGAAGGCGACGCTCTCAAGGTGATAAACTGTATCAATGGAACAGCCCCCCCCCCATGGAGAATTTCAGCAATTATTCAAGACTGTAGAAACCACCTGACCTCCCACTGTATTCACGTCCAGTATATCCCCAGGTCTGAAAACTTGCAGGCGCATTCCCTTGTCAAGGAGGCCCTACTCTCCAGATCGACCAGAGAATGGACCTCCCCGGCTGCCCCTTTAAGCATTTCAAGTGATGTAAACTCTGTTACTATTTAATACCATCTACTGGTTTTCCTTTCAAAAAAAAAAAAGTATATAAACCAATTATTGTTTTTGTGGATGCCTTTTTATATTAGGTTTCTCTGGAATTTTGTTTCACTTTGAATAAAAATCAATAGTTGTCCAGCTTGGGGTGAGGAGGGGACAAACAAATTAACTTCAAACAGTGGTGGCGGTGGTTGGGGCGGGGGGTTGGAGGGGGTGCAGTTCTCCCTCTGCGACCACTCCCCCTCTGCCGGTGGATCCGATTTATATGATCGAGTAAAGAGGAGTGTCATTTTTATTTTAATTTTTATCTCCACTATATCCAAAACTATCCTAACATTTTCTCACTCTAAGTTCGCCCCCTTCTCACTTCGGGGGGAAAAAGAAATCTTGTGGCACAAATGCATTTAACGTCCCACCTGCCTCACGTCTTCATCTGTGCTAACGATTGGCATCTACCTAACGAAACATCTTGAACTGGGTCCTAAGAGAACGTTTAAGTGAATACACGTGCATGTGCACGTGTGCACGGGGAGAGAGCGAGCGAGAGAGAGATAGAGACAGATTATGAACGGACGTGCTGATCCAGGACCAGATCGAAGGCCCAGTGGACTGGGGAAGGCTGGCTTTGAAGACGCAGCGACAGTGTGGATTGGAACCTCGAACCTACCACTTGGGCTGTCACTGACAAGGGAATAACTGCTGGAACAAGACCTGAGCCATCTACACCGTTGAATTGGTGTACCTAACGAGCTATATTAATTGCTTCAATCCCCCCTATTGTCGGAACACCGGCCCGGACTGCCATTTATTTTAGCCATTATTAAACTTGTGCACGTGTGCTAATATTTATATAATATTTATCGTGGCTTCTGCTATCCTCTCCGATTCAAATCCACTTCACAGATTGGGCTTCGTGTCATGTCGCAGGTGGGCCGCGCCGCACTCCTTTGGCCCAGCTGGATTCAAAGGACTGTAGAGGGTGACCTGTCATCTGCAATACCACCTCCCTCCTATAACTCCACGCATGTAATTAATGATGCGTCTGTGAAAAGAGCACGACATGATGCTCTACTTGTATGTACTGTTTTGAAAGGTTGTACTATTTTGGAAGGTTTTAATATGGCAATGACACCCGAGCAAAATGACTTTAGACGAGGAGTATGCCAAACTTTTTATGAGTCGAATTAATACATAGAAAGTTAAACTCCTTTCATCCTGGCTGTGCTATAATTTTAAGAAGAAACTAATTACATTCTAGCTGTGTTGTTATTTCAAGAAAGAATCAAAATTTATCGACCCGATCGTATCGTTCTAATTAATTTTTTATTGATACGATAGGGTACGGTACCATATCGATATGTACTACAAGATATCAATATTAAAAAGTTATTTAATAAATATATGTTATTGTAACATATAACAACATATTATGTGTTATTTAATAGTTAATAAGTGTGTTAGTTGTGCGTGAGATAAAGGATTCAAATCTCATAAATGTTACGTGTTTTTTAATTTATTTTTTTTAAAGAATAATGAAAAAAATAAAAAAATAACGTCACTGATGTGTTTTTAATCTAAATCTCAACCTTCTAAATGAAGATTCTTAATTAAATTATCTATAAAATTATATTTAATATAAAATAATATATATAATATTAAAAAATATAAATTATATATCATTTCGTACGGTATCGATTTGACAAACATCAGAAGAAACTACTCGAGAGAGATTGTCGAAATATCCCGACTGTTTTAAATTTTCTAATATATTACAGATTATATCTGCATACATGTGAGGTGATGTAGCTAGATAAATAAACTAACCTGGCACATTTAATAAAAGAACATAAGCAAAGCAAGGTATGCTGCTCTACCATTTAGGATAATTATTATGGTGAAATACAGAAGAAATATAATATTCATGTGGTATATTTATAATATTTAATTATAAACATATCATTTATTTTTATCAATTTTTTTAAAAAATCACGTTTAAATGATATCTATGTATTATTTGAATTAACGTAATAATATGTTTGTTGATATATTTTTATGAAATTTTTTTTATAAATTCACTATTAACAATAATTTTAATGTAAAAATCTCTTTTATGTATGGGTGGGAGGGACATGTCTCTCTCAGTTTGTATGTATACGGGACATAGGCTTCTCTACTTGTATGCATTTGGTCAAGGGTTAATGAAAGTTGCTCTCCTTTTGACCAAAAAAATAATGAAACTAGAAAAGAGTACGTGGATGAGAATATGGGAACCCTTTTGAAGCAACTATAAATTGATCCGTGCCTCAAGTTTGGTTTTGTCCACCATTTGATTTACAGATTAGACGTCAAGAAAAGATTTTTTTTTTTAAAAAAAAGTGACAAAAAAATGACACCGCATCCTCGCATCTTGGAGAAGAAAGAATTAAAACATGTTTATAATTTTTTATTATCTTATAAAAATATTGTCAACGACAGATGGGCTAGCACCACTACTTCTAATGAATGAGATCTTCTCGTGAACCACGTTGGGACGGAGTTCCGATTGTCATCCTCTGTGGATTAGGTTAATTAACAGCTAGCATAAGACAATGACTGCAACTAGTTAATCATATATGTAGTGACGTCCCATGACACCATGAGGATCTCTGAGGATCTTAATCAAAACTCATGGCTCACTGACTTGACGTTTTCTAATTGGTTCGTCGATGGCATCAACAAATTAATGCAAGTGTTCTTGTGATGTACGCAAGAGCTCTCTCTCTCTCTCTCTCTCTCTCTCTCTCTCTCTCTCTCACACACACACACACACACACACACACACACACACTCACCACTTTGCCTTTGCTTAATTTGTTGCCGTTCTTCTTCACTCTTCTATCAGCTCTCGCACATACTATATCTCAGAAAGAGTACAGAAGAGACATGTAGAGCCATCTCAAACCAACTTGAATGTGGAAGGAATGGACGTACGTAAACTTCAATGAAGAGACTTTGTTTTCGGATATGCTCTACCGAAAGAATCACTTATCTTTTAATATGAAAAAATGGCCGAAGAGATAAAAAGGACAAACTGGTAAAGACAAAAGGCATGGAGGAGAAAAGAGATCCCAGCCCCTGAGTGCACGTAAAGCAACACCCCACCCGAGTTGCTTAATGGCTTATAGCTGATGAGGTGTTACAGCTTTTATGGATGAGACAAAGTGCATAGTGTCTACTGCGCAATTTCTCGTATCAAAGAAATTTTTTTAAAAAAAAAAAGGTAAGTGGAGCATATATATGACGACGATGGGTTCCCTGGGCAGATCTCTCGACAATATAAAAAAAAGAAAACTTTCTAACTTACCTATCTTCGTAACCATGGGATAATGTGGGATAACTTTCATCCCATGATTTAAAAATTATCTACATATCTACACCACTATACAATTTTGGAACGAAGAAATAATCTCGGTGTATTCCATCAGTCCGGAAAGTATATATATAGAGAGAGAGACCTTTGGATCAAGGCTTTTCACCTCAATCGGCAATTTTAATTGAATTCAATATAACAAATAACCTATAGCTATTAGTGGAAACATTTATGACATTTATATCTCTGCATTTTTCAGCCATTCTGGTAACCCACCACTCCTACCAAAACCAATCTATTTTTTTTGGCTGAATATAAATCATTGTTAAAAATGAAATGGCAAAAATATAATTCATGGAAACATACTATCACCCGTATCACTGTTCTGACGAAATGTTGTAAAAATGACATCGCGATTATCTTCGGTTGACATAAATATGAATATTTAAAAAGGATTCAAATATTTCAGTTATTTTATCATTGAACAACCAAAATACCTTTCTCACAATCTAAAAGTATCCACTCTCACAAGAGAGGATGGACTTTGTTTCACTGTAAGATAGAGACAAAGAGGAGAGACGGGGAGAGAGAAGAGAGAGAGAGGTGCATATGTGCATAATCACACACACACACACACACACACACACACACACACACACACACACAGAGAGTTCCCCCTTCAGCACGTACAACCCTCAAGTGGGGGGTGGGTTACGCAGGGGGAGAGAGAGAGAGAGAGGAAGCTACGAGGAGAGAGAGAGGAGGAGGGGGCATATCGGTGGGACAGGGAGGTCTTCGCCATAGGAGGCCTTCGTTGTTGTCTCCTCGTCGGCTCCGCCCCGACTATTGCCGAAGACAATAGGATGAAGATGATGGGATGGAGAGGAGGGATGGTCGATGTGGAGGAGGGGGGCCTTACCAGCGGGGAGAGAGAGGAGAGAAGGTCGCAGGGTAGGGGGAAAACTCAATCCACACCCTCTCTCTCTCTCTCGACCTGATTAAGGGAGAGGCTCTTGATTTTTGCAGTTGGCACTTAGCGTTACGGTGTCGAGGGGTGGTTGGGGTCATAGTTTAAAAGGTCTTGAGACGGTTGTGAGGCGCTTTCTGTAAGTCTCATAAGACATAAGTCTTAATAGATAAGAAAATAATCTTAAAACCATAGAAAATGCTAAAAATAATAGTGATTTTCATGTGTTAATGTTATATCAACTCAATGATAAATTCATGTAATTTCAAAAGTACTAAATTACGAGCCAGTTGTCTAGTGCAGTTGGTTTGTCACCCTTCCTCATATGGGGGAAGGCCCGAGTTCGAGTTCGATTATACCCTCCCTGTTAAAAAAAAGTACCTACCAAGAAAAAAAATTGAATTATGTTTTAAGGGCAACAAAAGAAACGTAAATTTTGGGAGTACCCTACAATATCTCATTACATCATCTTCTCAAGTGATGCACACGTCTCAATTAAATACCTTGAGGCGGTGAAGGCGGTGTGGCGTATCACCTCAATCAAAAAAAGGCGTAAGCCTCAAGTAAAAGATATGAGGCGCATGCCTCAAGACGTTTTTCTAGTGTCTCACCTTGAGGCTTAAGTTTTAGTGTCTTGAGGCACCACCTTTTTAAACAATGGTTGGGGTATGGTATGGGGTCTGAACGAGTGCTAATATTAGGCACCTTGCAAGCTAATCATTATTTAGTGATAGGACTTGTCATATGTAATCTTTATTGGTATTATGGCATTTCATTCATTATGTTCATTGTTATCTTCTTCGGTTTGTGCATTATGAAGTCTGAGAACTTGTGCATATGAGAATCGGATCATAATGAGATTATGATTGTGAGACTGATCCTCTATAAACACAAGTTCAGAATGTTCCCGGTCATAGGACACTTGAGAGGGAGAACAAGTGGACCGGATAGATCGGTGCATGATATACCTATTCATATGACGGAGGCAGTTGATCTCACAATCGCTTGTGTGAAGACACTAAGGATATCATGCAGGTACTCATTAGAGAATGAGTTCACTGAAGTGATATGCTATCGAGAATCTTAGTGGTAACGGATACCTAACTGTCAATCAGGATTCTCTTGGTCACAGTGGTGGGATTGATATTTAGACTTGAGACACCAATGATGTCTTGCATGAGGATCTTTGGGCTTTGATGATGGGTTTATTGGTCCGTACTATGTGGGTTTAGTATAGTCTAGTAATCGTGTACAGGGTAAGTCATGCGAAGACAATCGAGTGGTCAACATAGAATCATTCACTCTCGGTATCCTGAGAGAGAGAATATCCCACAGAGTCATACTAGAAAAATATTTGGTCAGAGTTACTCAGCTTAGCGGAAAGGAGTTTTGGGTGAAATATGAATCAAAGTAGGACTTGGATGCGACTGCGTGATGAGTTTGACAGTATACCATGTCCGCTTGCAGACTCCGGGACATTGTGTGAATGAAGGATTATAGTTGCATAGTAACTGTGGACTTATAGGTTCCAATGACTTGTATCGTCTTGGGGTCATGACATGTTACTTGGTGCGATCCATGATCAATGGACAGAAGTAAATTAATTATGTGGATAATTAATTCACTAAGTCGGAAGACGTTCTGAGGTTAGTCGGCTCACGGCCAACTCGATATTGGGCCTAGAAGGTCACACACATAAGAGTGGTGGGCTAGACGATAGTGGAATAAATATGAGATATTTATTCGGTCTTACTTTAAGTACATGACTTGAAATTCTCACACGGATCCATAGTCAGATTATCTGACTAATCTAAATTAGATTTGGACTCTTGGGCTAAGACACCGTTTGGCACCACTTTTGATTTTTACTTTTTTGAAAAAGTAGGGTAGAGAGAGAAAAAGGTGGGTTAGGAGAGCTTTTGAGATTTTTCCAAAATGAGCTTCTTTCTTCCTATATCTTTCTACACCACAAAAGTCACATTTCAAAAAATCTCACGTGACAATGGAGTATTTGTTTGGACTTTTCGTAGGGTGACTTTCGAGATA
The DNA here is from genome assembly GCA_022559845.1 of Amorphophallus konjac. Classification (NCBI taxonomy): domain Eukaryota; kingdom Viridiplantae; phylum Streptophyta; class Magnoliopsida; order Alismatales; family Araceae; genus Amorphophallus; species Amorphophallus konjac. The sequence continues at coordinate 593,041,707 of CM040121.1, forward strand.
AAAAGTCACCCTCAAAAAGTCCATCCAAACGCTGCCTAAATCTACTAGAAAAGGATGGTTCAATCCCAATGTGAACATAGTCCAATTATTAGATCTAATGTGAATAGGACTCAGGGACAATTCAGTCCTAGTCAGGGCAGAACTTGGGGTTATGGCAACATTATAAATAGAGAGGTAGGGATAGGGCTTGGCCAAACATCAAGCCCCTACCACCAGCCACCCTTCTCCTCCCTCTCCCTCTCTCTCCTGCGCCCAGGTGGAAGGCGGCGTGTAATATCCCGGACCTTTCGGATCCTTCTTCATGGGTCCCGGATCTAGTTTTCGGAGCGTCCGGCTCCGTTGTGTCCGAAATTTCGTTTCGGACATCTTTCGTGTTCGGATCGGCGCGATCCGGAGTCGTTTCGGAGGCCCGGAGGCGTTCCGCGGCTTTTTCCGCGTGTGTTTTCCGATTTCCGGTGTGTGTTTCGGCTTTTTCTTCGGACGCTCGCTGCGGGCGAACCGGGCAGTTCCCCGAGGCACGAGTGGTACCGTTGCGATCGGTGCGTTCCGAGGATTCCGGAAATGTATTTTTCTAATTTTCGGTATTTTTCCGAAAAATCGGATTTTCTATATATTCCCATTTTCTTTTCTTTTCTTTTTCTTCTTTTCTCTTTTCTTCTTCTTCCTTCCTCTCTCTCCCTCACGCGACCGTGGCCGGCTCTCTCCCTCCTTCTCTCCCGTTCGACCGTGCCGACCCCCGTTCCGGCTGCAGACGGCGGCGGTGCGACGGCGCGAGGACGTGGGTGACGTGGTGGCGATCGTGCGGGCATACGACGAGCGTGGGAGGCGTGGAGAGGCGAGATTCTAGCGGCGTTCTTCGCGACTTCGAGCTCGGATCGGAGCGTTTCGTCGCGGACCGGAGGTAGGGTGACGTTCCTTAGCCTCATGTCTTCCTTCCCCGTGAGTTTCAGCTCGAGACGAGGTCGAGAGGGGTTTATTTTGAGCCGGGAAGGGTCGATCATGCCGCGGGGTGAGTTCGTCCGATCCATCGTTTTGAGCCCCGATTTCACGGTTTAAGGGCGTAGGAGCATGCTAGGGGGCTTGGGGGTTCTTCTCTCGCCATTTCCCCCTCCGTGGGGTTTGTTTTGAGGCCGATTGGGCGATTCCGGTGAGGTTCGCCATTTTCTCGCCGGTGAGCGATGTGCGGTCGAACCAGTGGCCGCACAACCCCTATGCGGTTCCGTTCGGACCGTTCATCGGCTCGGCGCGCTTTGGGTGAGGCTTGGCGCGCAGTGGGCTTGAGCGGTCTATCGTGGGACCGCATACCCTAATGTGCGGCCCCACAGCTACCGCCCAACCCCAAGGGTTTTGACCGTTGGTTGTGACCGTTGTGCAGTGCTCTGGGATGTGCGGCCAGGAGCTGACCGCATAACCCCTTGCACGGCCAGGTGCTGGCCGTACATCCCCTAGCGCTATGGTTGGATGTGCGGTCTGGCCCTGACCGCACAACACCTGAACGGCTAAGCCGTAGCCGCCCTTCCCCAAGTGCGGCTAAGGACTAACCGTCCAGGCTTTTTACCGTTGGGAGACGAGCGGCCAGTAGGTGACCGTTCCTCACCCGCGTGCGGTCAAGAGTTGGCCGCACATCTGTTTGAACGGTCCTGTGTTGGCCGTTTATCCGTCGTTTGGACCCTGGGTGGAACGGTCCTGATATGACCGTTCTAATCCTTGTGCGGTCCCTGTGTGACCGTACATCCCTGAGCGGCCCAGTGTGGACCGTTCAAGGGTACGGGTTGCGTCGGTGTGTCTCTCGTCGTACAGAGTGTACCGGGAGATGTTGTTGTCAGCTGGTCACCGTGCGTCGGTGTTGGTACAAGGAGCGTTCCTCGTACCTGCAGTTGCACCGTTGTTTTCCGAGACTTGAGAGTCTACTCCTTCTGTGACCCTCCACTAGTCGTAGCCTACTAGTACGCGTGTGCTAGTCGCACCAGGGAGTGGTGTACGGGCTGACCTTTAGAGACGGTTTGTGGACCGGTTACCGTTGGGCCCCACGTCTTGCAGCCAGAGTCCGGCTGAGGGGAAAACCGGTCAGAGGGCCAGACCAGGGACGCGCGGTCTGTGTGTGCACACGTGGTTGGGGGCGGTTGGACCCACGTCGACGGGCGTGACCCCAGCTAGTCACTTGTTGTAGTTACTTGTGCGGTGTTTGCGCCTCGGGTAGGACCTACCACGTCAGGCGGTTCACCTGCGGTGCGGTGTAAGACGTCAGGGGACGCTACCGGCTGTGCTTCTAGTGGGTGGTACTCCTGTTGAGTACGGAGTGTCAGACTGTCAGTCGTGTGTTCCGACCTTCGGGTTTTGACGGTTCGACCGTTGAGTTTCGGTCTTCTCGTACCGTGGCACGTGTGTCGGTTTGCGTGCCGTTAGGGTCTAGTTCTGTAGAGTACAGGGCTTTCCTTTCCGAGGTACCTTTCTACCGCTAGAGTAGTGGTTTCTCGTTTTTCGAGGTAGGGTTCGAGTGATCCCTACTGAGTCTTGTTCCGAGACTCATTCCCTGCGTGTTTTCACCGTGTTTCAGGTGAGGCGCCACCTTCGGGGAGCGTGTCAGGAGCGCAGCGGAAGCGTGGTGCGGGTGCCCAGAGGTAGTGCCAGAGGTCAGAGCCGGGGGATGCCCCGTGTAGCTGTACTTTTCTTTCTTGTCACTGTACTAGTCGTGGACTACTGTTGCTGTTGTTGTTATTTTATTGTGGACCATGTAAAATGTTAATTCATTTCCTGCTTAATATCATAACTGTTTAATTTCTGCAATTATTTGTGATGCTTGTGTAGTTTCCACACCATCCTTTTAACCCTTCCGAGTCTTCGGGCTCGTGGGTGGCGGTGCGAGTCTCGGGTTATCGGGCCTTCCCGGTAATCGGATTCTCGGGTCGTTACAGCTGGTATCAGAGCGCGGTTGTGGAATTACATGAGAATCATAGGTAATTGTATTGGTCCACTAGTCCACAACGATGATGTACATGTGACGCTGGCATTGGGCACCGCGTGTTTTATTCTGACCTTCCGTTTCTGTGTTTTCTGTCTTGTGCTTAAGGAGCGAGGATGGCGCCGAGGAGGAGTTCTCGCTCTCAGCAGGGGCAGTCGGCTGGAGGCCAGGAGATCCAGCAGGGGGTCCAGAGGGACCAGGAGGAGCATAGCAGAGTTCCGGGAGCTACCGAGGCCGCGGATGCTGCGAGGGCTCCGGGGGCCGAGGGTTTTCTCCGTGGCATGTACCATCTCATGGCTCAGCAGTTCGGCGGAGAGGCCGGTGAGGGCTCGTCAGTCAGGGGTGGGCCAGGCCGAGCAGTGAGGGATTTCATGCAGTTCCATCCACCTTACTTTAGCGGCCAGGCAGACCCTGATGCGGCTCGTGATTGGCTTGATGAGATGGAGCGGGTGTTCAGTTCTGCGAAGAGTGCTGTCGAGGACAGAGTGGTGTTGGCCTACAACCAGTTGCAGGGTACGGCTCGGAGGTGGTGGTCTTCCGAGTGGAAGACGTCCTTTCAGCTTCGTCCGCTTGAGCAGATCGAGTGGGATGACTTTGTCAGTGCTTTCGAGCGTACGTACTGTCCAGATATTGTTGCTACGCAGCGGATGCGGGAGTTTCTGGAGCTGGTGCAGGGTGACATGTCCGTGTTGCAGTACAGGGCCCGATTTGTCGAGCTGGGTCGGTACGCACCTCATATCATGGAGCATGAGAGGGTGAGGACGACGCAGTTTGTGCAGGGCTTGAGGTTGGAGCTGAGGCACCATCTGATCGCGAATGGGGCCACTGATCTCGAGACGGCGTCTCGTGTTGCGATTTCCTTGGAGATGGATATGCAGAGGACTCGAGGACCGATCAGCCAGGGGCAGTCTGTGTCAGGTCGCAGCCAGCAGTCGGCTACTCAGCAGCAGGGTTTCTTTCAGTCTGCGTCGGGTGGTTCAGGAGTACCGGCATCGACAGCGTCGGTGACAGGATCTGCGTCCTTTGGCACGAAGGTCAAGAAGTTCTTCAAGAAGGGGTTCGGCAAGAAGAAGTCCAAGGATCAGGGGCAGGCTTCATCGGGCAGTGTGCAGCAGCCGTTTCCTTTGCAGCGACAGGGATCGGTGGGTGGATCGCGAGGACCTTGTCCACGGTGTAGTGGGACCCACCCAGGCAGGCAGTGCACGGCGCCGATCATCTGTTTTCGGTGTGACCAGCCAGGGCATATGGCGCGTGACTGTCCTCAGAGGCCGCCGCAGCAGCAGGTTTCCCAGCAGCAGCAGCAGCAGGGACAGTATCCGCCGCTACCCAGGTCAGCTAGTGTGGGAGGCAGGCAGAGAGCTCGTGGCCAGATCACGCACTTGACCAGGGCAGAGGCAGTAGCGTCGCAGCTCGTGGAAGGTACCGTTCAGATTTTGGGTTGTGCGGCTCGGGTTTTATTTGATTCTGGCGCGTCTCATTCGTTTATTTCGGAGGATTTCGCGTCGAGCGTCGAGGAGCCGGTGACCCAGTTGTCCTGTGATTTGGCTGTGGAGTTGCCTTCGGGTGACTTTATGGTCACTCCGTATTGCTTCGACCAGGTTCCGGTGTGGATCGATGGGCGGAGTATGCCAGGCAGGTTGTATGCGTTGCAGCTTCGGGATTATGACGTGATTCTAGGCATGGATTGGCTCGAGACTCATGGAGCGGTGGTGGATTGTGGGATGAAGAGGGTCTACTTCCAACATCCGAGCAAGAGGACCTTCTATTTCCAAGGTATCCGTTCCGCCTCTTCTCGATTTCTTATCTCTGCTATTCGAGCCCGTCGATTGCTTGATTCAGGTTGTCAGGGTTTTCTCGCGTCTGTGGTTGTGTCTGACCGGATGGAGCCGAATGTCGAGGACATTGCGGTGGTGTGCGAGTTTCCCGATGTTTTTCCTGAGGAGTTGCCTGGATTACCTCCCCAGCGGGAGATCGATTTCGTGATCGAGGTTGTACCTGGTACGGGACCTTTGGCGAAGGCTCCCTACCGTATGGCCCCCGCGGAGTTGAGGGAGTTGAGGGCGCAGTTGCAGGAACTGTTGGCCAAGGGGTACATTCGTCCGAGCTTTTCCCCTTGGGGTGCGCCCGTGTTGTTCGTGAAGAAGAAGGACGGTAGTCTGCGGCTGTGCATTGACTATCGGCAGCTGAATGACGTGACCATTAAGAACAAGTATCCGTTGCCGCGGATTGATGATTTGTTCGACCAGCTTCAGTCTGCGCGAGTGTTCTCGCGGATTGATTTGCGGTCCGGTTACTATCAGCTGAGAATTCGCGAGTCCGATGTGGAGAAGACTGCGTTCAGTACGAGGTACGGGCATTATGAGTTTCTGGTGATGCCGTTTGGGCTCACCAATGCCCCAGCAGCCTTCATGGACTTGATGCAGAGGGTGTTCCACCCGTATTTGGACCAGTTCGTGGTCATTTTCGTGGATGACATCCTTGTTTATTCGCGGTCTGCTGAGGAGCATGCGTACCATTTGGGTGTGGTGCTGCAGACGTTGCGAGATCACCAGTTGTTCGCGAAGCTCAGCAAGTGCGAGTTTTGGCTCAGTGAGGTGCACTTTCTGGGGCACGTGATTTCTGGTGATGGTATTTCCGTGGATCCCGCCAAGGTCGAGGCTGTGATGCAATGGCCGAGGCCGAGGTCGGTGATGGAGATCCGGAGTTTCTTGGGGCTTGCGGGTTATTATCGCCGGTTTATCCAGGATTTTTCCCGCATTGCGACCCCGATGACGAGGCTCACGTGGAAGGATGTGCCTTTCGTCTGGTCCGAGGAGTGTGAGCAGAGCTTTAGGGAACTGAAGAGATTGCTCACCTCGGCTCCGGTGTTGGTTTTGCCTTCTGGATCGGGAGGTTTTGTGGTGTGTACAGATGCTTCCGGCGTCGGATTGGGTGCTGTTCTGATGCAGCATGGTAGAGTGGTGGCTTATGCATCTCGGCAGCTAAAGCCCCATGAGGAGAACTACCCTACCCATGACCTTGAGTTGGCGGCAGTGATCTTCGCGCTGAAGATCTGGAGGCATTATCTGTACGGTGAGAAGTTCGAGGTGTTCACTGACCATCAGAGTTTGAGGTATGTGTTCTCGCAGAGAGATCTGAACCTCAGACAATGGCGTTGGATGGAGTTCATGAAGGACTATGACTTCACCCTGTCTTATCAGCCGGGCAGGATGAATGTCGTCGCCGATGCCTTGAGTAGGAAGGTCGTGATCAGTACCTTGATGCTGAGGAAGTGGAGGCTCTGGGAACAGGTGCCCGAAGTATCTTTCAGGCTCAAGATTCCCCAGGAGCCAGGGTTGGCAGTGCTTGCGAGTCTGACTGTCACTCCTGCTATCCGTCGTCAGGTGACAGAGGCTCAGCATGCGGACCCTGAGTTGCCCCGGATTCTTGCGATGGCTGATGTGGAGCTCGGCGAGGACGGTGTTGCGAGGTTTCGTGGCAGGCTGTACGTCCCAGGGGAGGAGCAGGTTCGTCGTGCGGTGTTACGCGAGGCTCATGGGAGCAGGTACACTGTGCACCCGGGTGCGACGAAGATGTATCGGAACTTGCGGAGGCAGTTCTGGTGGCCTGGCATGAAGAGAGATGTGGCCGAGTTTGTGGCCAGGTGCCTGATCTGTCAGCAAGTGAAGGCGGAGCATCAGCGACCAGGCGGTACTCTCCAGCCCTTGGATGTTCCTGCTTGGAAGTGGGACCATGTGACCACAGATTTTGTGGTGGGGTTGCCCAGAACCCCGACTGGGCAGGACAGTATTTGGTTGCTGGTGGATCGGCTGACGAAGGTGACGCGGTTGCTACCGGTCAAAGTCAGCTGGAGCGTGTCCAGGTTGGCTCGTCTTTATGTGGAGCGGATCGTTCCGTTGCATGGGGTTCCCATTTCGATCGTGTCGGATCGGGATCCGCGCTTCACTTCTGGATTCTGGAGGAGTTTCCAGCGAGCTCTTGGCACGGAGTTGGCATTTAGCTCGGCGTATCATCCGCAGTCAGATGGTCAGTCTGAGAGGACCATTCAGACTTTGGAGGACATGCTGAGATCCTGCTGCCTGGAGTGGCAGGGGAGTTGGATTCATCACCTACCGTTAGTGGAGTTTGCCTATAACAACAGCTTTCATTCGAGCATCGGCATGGCTCCTTATGAGGCATTGTATGGGCGTCCTTGTCGGACTCCACTTGATTGGTTTGAGGTGGGTGAGCGTGTTTTGACGGGACCGGAATTGGTGCAGCAATGTGTGGATGTTGTGCACCTGGTTCGTCAGAACATGTTGGCGGCCCAGAGTCGGCAGAAGAGCTATGCTGACCGTAGGCGGCAGCCCCTCGAGTTCGCCGTGGGCGATCATGTGTTCTTGAGAGTTTCTCCGATGAAGGGGGTGATGCGGTTTGGACGGCGTGGGAAGCTGAGTCCCCGCTATATTGGTCCTTTCGCGATTGTGGAGCGCATCGGTGAGGTTGCTTACCGGTTGCAGTTACCCTCTGAGTTGGCGTCGGTGCATGACGTGTTCCACGTCTCTATGATGCGGAAGTATATGCCCGATGACTCTCATGTGCTCGAGTTTTCCGTTTGGCCTGAGGTGACTCCAGATCTTTCTCTCCCAGAGTTTCCGATCCGCGTGGAGGATAGGCGAGAGCAGCGCCTGCGGAACAAGGTTATTCCCTTGGTCAAGGTCGTGTGGCAACGACACTCTGGTGGTGAGGCTTCGTGGGAACGTGAGGACGAGATGCGTCAGCAGTTCCCGTATCTGTTTGAGTGAGTCTTCCTCTTCTTTCCCCTTGGGTTGTTCTCAATTTCGAGGACGAAATTCCTTAAGGGGGGAGGGCTGTAATATCCCGGACCTTTCGGATCCTTCTTCATGGGTCCCGGATCTAGTTTTCGGAGCGTCCGGCTCCGTTGTGTCCGAAATTTCGTTTCGGACATCTTTCGTGTTCGGATCGGCGCGATCCGGAGTCGTTTCGGAGGCCCGGAGGCGTTCCGCGGCTTTTTCCGCGTGTGTTTTCCGATTTCCGGTGTGTGTTTCGGCTTTTTCTTCGGACGCTCGCTGCGGGCGAACCGGGCAGTTCCCCGAGGCACGAGTGGTACCGTTGCGATCGGTGCGTTCCGAGGATTCCGGAAATGTATTTTTCTAATTTTCGGTATTTTTCCGAAAAATCGGATTTTCTATATATTCCCATTTTCTTTTCTTTTCTTTTTCTTCTTTTCTCTTTTCTTCTTCTTCCTTCCTCTCTCTCCCTCACGCGACCGTGGCCGGCTCTCTCCCTCCTTCTCTCCCGTTCGACCGTGCCGACCCCCGTTCCGGCTGCAGACGGCGGCGGTGCGACGGCGCGAGGACGTGGGTGACGTGGTGGCGATCGTGCGGGCATACGGCGAGCGTGGGAGGCGTGGAGAGGCGAGATTCTAGCGGCGTTCTTCGCGACTTCGAGCTCGGATCGGAGCGTTTCGTCGCGGACCGGAGGTAGGGTGACGTTCCTTAGCCTCATGTCTTCCTTCCCCGTGAGTTTCAGCTCGAGACGAGGTCGAGAGGGGTTTATTTTGAGCCGGGAAGGGTCGATCATGCCGCGGGGTGAGTTCGTCCGATCCATCGTTTTGAGCCCCGATTTCACGGTTTAAGGGCGTAGGAGCATGCTAGGGGGCTTGGGGGTTCTTCTCTCGCCATTTCCCCCTCCGTGGGGTTTGTTTTGAGGCCGATTGGGCGATTCCGGTGAGGTTCGCCATTTTCTCGCCGGTGAGCGATGTGCGGTCGAACCAGTGGCCGCACAACCCCTATGCGGTTCCGTTCGGACCGTTCATCGGCTCGGCGCGCTTTGGGTGAGGCTTGGCGCGCAGTGGGCTTGAGCGGTCTATCGTGGGACCGCATACCCTAATGTGCGGCCCCACAGCTACCGCCCAACCCCAAGGGTTTTGACCGTTGGTTGTGACCGTTGTGCAGTGCTCTGGGATGTGCGGCCAGGAGCTGACCGCATAACCCCTTGCACGGCCAGGTGCTGGCCGTACATCCCCTAGCGCTATGGTTGGATGTGCGGTCTGGCCCTGACCGCACAACACCTGAACGGCTAAGCCGTAGCCGCCCTTCCCCAAGTGCGGCTAAGGACTAACCGTCCAGGCTTTTTACCGTTGGGAGACGAGCGGCCAGTAGGTGACCGTTCCTCACCCGCGTGCGGTCAAGAGTTGGCCGCACATCTGTTTGAACGGTCCTGTGTTGGCCGTTTATCCGTCGTTTGGACCCTGGGTGGAACGGTCCTGATATGACCGTTCTAATCCTTGTGCGGTCCCTGTGTGACCGTACATCCCTGAGCGGCCCAGTGTGGACCGTTCAAGGGTACGGGTTGCGTCGGTGTGTCTCTCGTCGTACAGAGTGTACCGGGAGATGTTGTTGTCAGCTGGTCACCGTGCGTCGGTGTTGGTACAAGGAGCGTTCCTCGTACCTGCAGTTGCACCGTTGTTTTCCGAGACTTGAGAGTCTACTCCTTCTGTGACCCTCCACTAGTCGTAGCCTACTAGTACGCGTGTGCTAGTCGCACCAGGGAGTGGTGTACGGGCTGACCTTTAGAGACGGTTTGTGGACCGGTTACCGTTGGGCCCCACGTCTTGCAGCCAGAGTCCGGCTGAGGGGAAAACCGGTCAGAGGGCCAGACCAGGGACGCGCGGTCTGTGTGTGCACACGTGGTTGGGGGCGGTTGGACCCACGTCGACGGGCGTGACCCCAGCTAGTCACTTGTTGTAGTTACTTGTGCGGTGTTTGCGCCTCGGGTAGGACCTACCACGTCAGGCGGTTCACCTGCGGTGCGGTGTAAGACGTCAGGGGACGCTACCGGCTGTGCTTCTAGTGGGTGGTACTCCTGTTGAGTACGGAGTGTCAGACTGTCAGTCGTGTGTTCCGACCTTCGGGTTTTGACGGTTCGACCGTTGAGTTTCGGTCTTCTCGTACCGTGGCACGTGTGTCGGTTTGCGTGCCGTTAGGGTCTAGTTCTGTAGAGTACAGGGCTTTCCTTTCCGAGGTACCTTTCTACCGCTAGAGTAGTGGTTTCTCGTTTTTCGAGGTAGGGTTCGAGTGATCCCTACTGAGTCTTGTTCCGAGACTCATTCCCTGCGTGTTTTCACCGTGTTTCAGGTGAGGCGCCACCTTCGGGGAGCGTGTCAGGAGCGCAGCGGAAGCGTGGTGCGGGTGCCCAGAGGTAGTGCCAGAGGTCAGAGCCGGGGGATGCCCCGTGTAGCTGTACTTTTCTTTCTTGTCACTGTACTAGTCGTGGACTACTGTTGCTGTTGTTGTTATTTTATTGTGGACCATGTAAAATGTTAATTCATTTCCTGCTTAATATCATAACTGTTTAATTTCTGCAATTATTTGTGATGCTTGTGTAGTTTCCACACCATCCTTTTAACCCTTCCGAGTCTTCGGGCTCGTGGGTGGCGGTGCGAGTCTCGGGTTATCGGGCCTTCCCGGTAATCGGATTCTCGGGTCGTTACACGGCGCATGTAACGACCCAAGATCCGGATACCGGGAAGAACCCGATACCATTCGAATCCTGGCCCGCCGCCCACGAGCCGGGAGGGCTCAGAAGGGCTAAAAGGAGTGTGGAGGTACAAAGAAATAGGAAATAAGGCATGACAAATCAACAATTAACAGAAATAAATAAACAACTACTACAACAGTAGAGTCTAGTCCAACAGAAAGTACAGTCAAAAGCAGTAAAGCGTACCACATGCCAAGTGGACACTCGGCTCGGCAAGCTGACAACTGAGAACCTCCGAACAGCACCCTCGAACCTCGAGGAAGAACCGCCATACCTGAAAAGTAGGGATGAGTCTCCAACATAGAGACTCAGCAGGGATCCCGCGGAACCCCAACCAGAAACAACGGCAGTAGCGGAAAGGAAAGTTACAACGACAGCAGGAACAACGAACCGGTGGCCGGTCAAAACTCGGCACTACAGCTACTCCTACTGTACCAGAAAACACACCCCGATCTCACGGTCGGGGGCTATCGAATCACACTAGTACCGCTTACCGAAGTAAAAATCCACGGCAACCCCGCCGTAGAGGCCTGTCTCCCAGGACACGGCCAACCTGGACACGATGTCCAAGGTGCAACCCCGACCACCCGGTCGCGGACACCGCACCAACAAGATGCAACCTCTGTAAAGCTACTAGCACCAGTCTCATGGCACGAAAACCGACACACGCGTCACGGCAAAACAACCTGGACTCAAACGATCAACACGACCAAAAACTCGAAGGTCAAAGTCACAGAGGCTGACAGTCTATCACTCCCGACTCGACAGGAGTACCTCCCACTAGAAGCACAGTCGGTAGCATCCCCTGACGTCTTACACCGCACCGCAGGTGACCGCCTACCACGCCCTAGGGCGGAGGTAAGGACACCGTACAAGTAACCACAAAGCAAGTGACTAGCTGGGGTCACGCTCGTCAGTGTGTGTCCAACCGCACCCAACCACGTGTGCACACACAGACCATACGTCCTAGGTCTGGCCTCTAACTGATTTTCCCCTTGAGCCGGACTCTGGCTACTGACGAGGGGCCCGATGGAAACCAGTCTAAAAGCCGTCCTCAAGGTAGCCTCTCCACCACTCCCTGGTGGGACCACTCGCGTGTAAGCATGCTACGACTAGTGGAGGGTCACTGAAGGAGTAGACTCTCAAGTCAACGGAAAACAACGTCCGAACCTGACGAAGTACGGGGACCGTCCCACGTACCAGCACCGTCGCACGGTGACCACGGTCGGAGAAGAAACGGGACTCACAGTCCACGGGCCACGCACTCGGCCCCGCAGAAATACAGAAGCATGGTTCCCAAGGCAGCTCACAAGCGGCCATGCCGGTTCCCCATTCCAGGGAAAACGGGAAACCTCCAGCCCCATGCCGGATAACTAGACTCGCGGTCCAAGGCCAAACACATGGCCCACTCGGGAATCATCTTCCAGGGAAAACTCACGACATGCGGGGGAAACCCCACCGCACACACACCGATACACAGTGACTCGATCAAGCGTAACACAAGAGCCCGGAACACGGGGAGTCACCCGGACTCTCAAACTCACGGGCACGCTAAACGAGGTAACACGGTCCTCCCGACACCCCCAAAACACGGACACAAAACCCTCGGGGTGTCTGGGACATCCAAGAGACCGCAAGTCGGCCACTGGGTCCTAACCGGGTCGACCAGGGACCTACACAACGCGAAATGATCACGGCAAGCACGAAGAACCACTTCGGCATAACATAGTGCCTGGTGGTCCATCTTTGGGCTGTCACAGCTGTAAGGGTCTAAAGCTAGGCCGCCACAGCACTCTAACGGTCTAACACAGGAGCGTTACACGAAACGGGCAACACTGGCTGTGGCACACCCACCCTGGGGCGTCACAGCCTCTAACGGACCAAGTCTGGTGCGTTAGAAGACAGACCAAAACAGGTTGTGACGCACACCCCTCGGGGCGTCACAACCCCTAACGGACCTACCTAGGTGCGTTAGAAGAAGGGATACGTCAACTCTGACGCACCCAAGTAAGGGCGTCACAGAGCTCTGACGGTCCACCCCTGTTGCGTCAGAGTCTCAGGACCCCAATCGGTCAAAAACCACAACAACGGTCGTAACGGTCGAACCCAGGCGCGCCACACACTCTGACGGTTCATCGTAAGACCGCCAAAGCGACCGACGTCCTGCCGACACTACAAACCCCTGTGACGCACACACCCTCGGACACCACGGCACGTAATGCACCCACCCTGGGACATCACAGCCTGTGATGGTCACTGGAAGGACCGTCACACCGTCCCGAGAGCGGGACGGCGGGAAACGACCCAAAAATCATCCCACGCCCCCATACCTCAACGGGAGCGGGGAAAATAAGGGGGGAGCCCCCAAATAGCCCCTAGCATGCATCTAAGGTCTCGGATCGGTAAAAAATGCGATGAAACGGTAGATCGGCCCACAAGCCCTAAAACATGGATTTTTCCCAAAAATCCCCAAATTCGCCCGCTCGGCTCACCGCGGCCTACAAAACTTGCGGGAAAGGAAGTGCACGAGTTGGGGGTCCATCTTCCTACCTCCACCGAAGAAACGACGCGCCGTGGACGCCGATCCACGAAGAAAACGCCGCGAAACCCTCGCCGTTTCACGAACGCGCGGCCGAGCTTCCACGCGCCACCGGCCCTCGATCCTTGACCCGTTCCCCATTCCTCGCCTCCCGCCATCGCCGCCTCGCCCTCCTCTACCACCGTCGGCTGCTCGGGGAGAGGGGGAGTGAAAGAGATGAGAGAGAGTGAGAAAGAGAGAATGAGAGGGGGAGAGAGAAAAGGGTTAATATATAGAAAATTCCAAAAATTACAAAAATTCAAAAAATTACCTCCGCGATCCTCGGGAGGAACACAACGCAGTGGTAACGTCTCGGAGTCAGAGAACGCCACGGTTCGCCCTGCACAGAATTTCGAAGGCACATCAGGGAAAAATACGTATAAAGCACAAAATACACTCCGAGACCCACTAAAATGATCCGAAAAATATCCGAAAATATCCGAGGCATTATAGCGCACACCTTCTATCTCTCTCTCTCTTCCTCCGTGGGACACTAGGAGCCGTGCACATGGAGTCTTAGATGAGAGACATCTACTTCGACGGCTCATGTAGATACCATTAGAGGTCGTACATGTGTGCGACTTTGATCCATGAGAAGTTTCGGTATCAAACGAAGGAGATCCACGATTTTCACGAGGTGAAGATCAAATCTTCTATTTCTAACTTAACTGTACTCGTCCCGTAACGAGCCGCAGAGGAAATCTCATTTTGAAAATTTTAATTTTCGCTATGTTTTCACAAACCCTGAATTCTTTACGGTGAGGCCATGCTTGAGAAGGACTAGATTGCAGGATGTGCTTCGAGGTGCGGTGCATGGAGGAACTCTGCTTCTACATCCCAAGGACCTCCATCGAGCTAACGGTCACCAACTTCTACCCGCCCAACTACGGCCTCCCCCCCCCCCCCCCCAATTGCCACCTCATCATGCCCATTGAGGTCGCCATCCGGAATGACAACAACAAGCACCGCACTGACCAAGTTCACCTATGATGAGAACTACCTCCATAGAACCACCTCCGATATGTTCCCGTCCCCCCATGCGACCTCACCCAGGGCCATTCCCGACGGGCCGATACCCCCTACCCCCAGACCTCCTCTGTCCTCACCCCCTTTTTGGCAAACCCCACCCTAATGCCTTCCAACTGTCTTCTTCTCCTCCCGATCTCTTACCCTAGTTGATTAGGGTTTTGTGAGAATCTGAGTTGAGGGAGGGAGATGAGTCCCATTATTTTAACTAAAGGTATCATTGTCCTTTAGAAGGTCTAGTTAAAGAGAATCACGATGAAGTTCAAAGATGATAATGGAGATTACGACAATCCTATTTTTTTTTGTGACCTTTCGTCAAGAATAATGGTACATATGTTAATACATTTTTTTCAAAATAATATATTTATCATTTCACTCTTAACAATAATTTATGTGCAAATTTTTTTTTCAACCTTTTGCCTCCCATAATAGATCCATCTTGAAATAAAAGTCCATCCTATGAGTTCAAATCCCTGACATCAGTCATGGCCCTTTTTTTCTCTCCTAAGTTTTGCTCTCCAGATATTTGTTGACTACACAAACTTAAGTATGTAAGGATAGTGACGGCCAGGCTATCCCAATGGCCATGTCTGCAACTTGGTCCATGGGCACATCTCACGTCATTCCAAAGTCACATGCAATTGTATTATTAATTAGGAACATTTGCGCACAACCGATCGACACAGTCCCCGTGAAGCCGTTTTCTCATGCGTTCTTCCCATGTGTATCCCTCTCCATCATCCCCTCCTCCCACAATTTCTACTAGAGCTAGATCAATTATTAACGCTTGAACTTTGGTTTATGCCGTGTAACCGAGAGATCATATGTACATAATTTAGAATCCTATATTAATTTAATGTTACATCATCACTTCCAAATATATGGGATCATGGTTGATATGACATCTCAAGCTTATAAGGTCCGCCCACCTAGAGGCTAGATCAACATCTGCCCATGACGAGCTTTCTTCTCCTTTTCCCTATAAATTGCTGCAATGATATATATATATATTTGATTTTCACATATTGTTATAAATATCTCAGACATCTTCGTAAAGGTTGCAGTTATATCTCCTTCGAATCAAAACACCGGCAAACTTCAACTGAATCCATCAAAAAAGTTCCAATACTCTTTCATACACATACTCTTAAATTCACCAAAAGTTTACATTCATGTCTTTGACTTCACCGTATAATCTGTGGAATCTTCTTGATATATTCGATTGAAGTTGACATCAATCTGACTGAAAGATATAATTGCACTTCTTTCAAAGATGTTAGGCATAGTTACGTCAATATGTGAAATCAAAAGTATATATATGTAAATATGGCAGCCGTTTATATTCCGGTTTAAGGACAACTCATTCTGGAGACAGTTAGTTATATTCCGAATTTTTATGTTAATTCGATAATATTAGAGATATGATGCGAAGATATATGGTGTGATATGGCAACTAATATATAAGACTGTGGTCTTTTTTAAATAAAAATTATAAGTAAGAGACGTTACCATCTCTCTACGTGCTCATATATATATATATATATATATATATATATATATATATATATATATATATATATATATATATATATATATACGTAACTCTGGCTTAAAAGAAGAGATAACGTGTTAGGACACGGCATCGTTGAAGAAAGGCAGTCTTATTATTCTTTTTCCTGTTAAAAGTAGACACAGAATGAGACAATTTATAGTCCCCGATCTTAATTTAAAAAGTATCTGAAACAAGGCATTGAGATGTAAAAAGCTTAATTAAACATTGTAATGGAAACGATTTTATTCCCCAATTCTCCTTTCTCTAACAATACGAAATGGGAGGAGGGGAGGAGCTATATATCTTAATTTACCTCCTCCTCACCTATGTCAAACATTAATGACTAAATGTCAAATAGGCTTTAAACATAATGTAAAAAGCTGAACACTCTGGCCACAATATAATAATAATATGACCATATAAAGACGTTCACTGCAAGCACAACCCTGAAAGCAAGCGACAAAGATCCAGAGGAACTGTGAGAAGGGCAGGGGTGGCGTGTCCAGAGTAGGCGACTTGAACAAACAGAACTTTCCTTCAGACATATATTTAACAGAACTGACTGATCAGGTTGCAGCTGACCACACAAATGCATGGCTGCACTGCACGTATCGAAGGTCACTTATTAGCTGAAAGAGAAGCCCCATGTCTTAGACAGATCGTGATCGGATGATTCCAAAAAAAATATATAAAAAATCAAAAATGATAATCAAAATTTTGTACAAAATAAAAAATTATATCACCATTCTTTATTTTTTAAAGATTTTTTTAGCAGTCCAATCATGATATTCCTCGTATGGACTTACTTGCAGGTCAGATAGACTCGAAAGTCATGATAGTTTTTTTAAATTAAAAAAAATAAAAAATTCACTACATATACACCCGAAGCGTGCAATTACTCCAGCTATGCAGCAAATGTAACTCATTATTATTTTCTTTTTTCTCATCTTTTTTGAAAATGGAAAGGATGATGCTATTAACGTAAGTGGAGAGAGTTTACAGCCTCCTTAATACAAGCAAGGATGGCCGGAAACATCCAGGACCTGTTGGTTTTGGAGAGGAGGGCCTCTCGCGCAAGAACATGGGCTAGCCTGTTGGCCGACCGAGGAATGAAGCTAACCAATGTGAGTGGTGGCATCATCTTGCTCTTGCAGTCCTGGATAAGTGATGAGATTCTCCATGGAGGGGTAGAGGTCCCATTGATGTATTTGATCACATTGAGGGCATCTCCCTCAATTGTCACCGATTTGAGTTGAGCAGCAGCCAAGTTGATAGCATGGAGCATTGCGGTCGCCTCAGCCATTTCCGGGGATTGAGCTTCCACTGGGCATTGCATACAGAGAAGTGGCTTGGCCTCTTGGTCTGTTAAGATAATACCAGCCCCCCTGCCCTTCGGAGAAAGCTGCGTCCACATTTATCTTCAGGTGTTGAGCATCAGGAGGACGTCAGGAGGGCTTAGGGAGCAGGCTCTGGATGCGCTGGTCCTCCGGGGTACCTCCCCAGCTGAGGTGGTGATTCATGGCTTTAGCAATTGTGGATCTTGGGTGCTCCTCTTTTCCTTCAAATATCTTCTTGCATCTAGCCAGCCAGATTTGTCACATAATAGCATAACACATTGAAATTACTTGAATGTCCCTCTTACCTGAGGAGAGTGGGGGGCTGGTCCAAGCCAAGATTTTGTTCTCCAGAGGTCTTGGATCCTCAGCTGAGTGGTAATTTAGTGGTGACAGTTTCCAAATAGCTCTCGCGGAATTGCAGAGGAAAAGCATGTGTTCAATGGATTCATTCTGATCCTGGCAGAGAGGGCAGTTTGGTTCGGCAATCCTGGAGCGTTTGGCCAAAATGGAGTTGACTAGAATGACTCCTGCAATGCACTTCCATACAAAAATAGAGACTTTAGGGGGAATCCGATTGTAAATGAAAGGGTTCCAGATCACCTTCCAAATGTTTTGACATGTGGATGACGAAGGAGGGAGCGCCTTCTCAGCTAACATTCGGTATGCTGATTTAATGGAGAATTGCCCGGTTGTTGTAAGGCTCCATATGGTGATGTCTCCCTCAGGATAGGGATTTCGAGGCAGCTTTAATCTCAGGATGTCCTCTACAGACTCCTGCTGAAAATACCATCTGATGAGATCATGGTTCCATTCTTGGGAGATAATCAACTGAGATACCAGATTTAGGGTGGAGGGGATGTGGTCAGTATGGGGGACAGGTGGACAGTGTCTGTCGGGGAGCCACTTATCCTCCCAAATATTTGTGTTCCTGCCATCTTGAATCAGCTTGAACACACCGCGTTTAACATTCTTTCTGACTGCCAGAAAGGCGGTCCAAATATGAGAATAGTTAGCCGGTTTGTTGATGGACCAGAAATCCCTTCCTTGTAGGTACTTAGCGCTCAAAATGGTAGCCCAGAGGGACTGGGAATCATTTAGGAATCTTCAAACCAATTTCATAATGGCTTCTATGTTATAGGTCTGGGGATCTCTTAAGCCTAAACCCCCAGCAATCTTGTGGAGTTTGAGCCTGTCCCACTTACAGAAATGAATTTTATGCTTGTTTGGATCCTCTCCCCACCAAAATTGACATTCTAGCTGGTTGAGTTTGTGGATGATGCATTTGGGGAGAAGGGTGGTTGCCATGATATGTGAGGGGATAGTTGAGATAGTGGATTTAATGAGGGTGGCCCGCCCGGTTGATGATAAAGTCTTGCATTTCCAGTTGCACAGTTTATTCCGGATCTTGTGTTCTAGAAACCTATATTGCTGGATCCTGCTTCTTTCTCGCCACAGAGGAGCTCCTAGATACATTTCTGATTTTGGGAGGCAGTTAATCCCCGTAATCTGACACAGGTGGTTTAGCATGGTGGGGGGTGTGTTTGGTCTGAAAACAAAGCCAGACTTCCTTCTATTGGGGAACTGTCCCGACCAGGCTGAGTACAGCTGAAGGATTTCCATATGTTCCTTGATCTCAGATTCCTCTGCCTTGCCAAATATAAATATATCATCTGCATACATGATGTGAGTAATAGCAGGAGCCCGATAGTTTAACTTGAAACCATGGATCTTCCCCTCCTCCATTCTGACTTTAAGTAAACTAGTGAAGATTTATGCACACATAATGTAAATGTAGGGGGAGAAGGGGCAGCCCTGCCTAATCCCTCTGGTTGGGTGGATCAGACTAGTGGGCTCACCATTGATGTTGATAGAATAGGTAGCAGTGGTGATACATTGGAGGACAATGCTTCTAGATGTAGCGGAGAAGCCCAATTTTTCCATAGCAACCTCAATAAAAGACCATTCTAGGCTATCATATGCTTTGCTAATGTCGACCTTGAGGCCAAAATAACCCGTCTTCCCTTTCTTTGACCGGATGGAGTGCATCAATTCCTGTACTAAAATAATACAATCAGAAGTAAATCTGTTAGGAACAAAAGCATTTTGGTTGTGGGAGATGACTTGCTGGAGGATTGGCTTTATGCGGTTGGCCAGAATTTTGGTGATGAGTTTGTAAAGGACGTTACAGAGGCTGATGGGTCTGAAGTCTGCTGGTGTGGATGGGGGGTGATGTTTAGGAATAAGAGTGATGAGGGTATGGTTAAGGGAGGGAGGTATGGAATGAGTATGGAAGAAAGAAGTGATGAGTTCAATGCATTGGGGTTTGAGGATATGCCAATATTGCTGATAGAAAAGAGGGGGGAAGTCGTCGGGCCCTGGGGATTTCCTGGGGTGCATGGATTGGAGAGCTTCTTCAATTTCAGTAGGGGAGGGAGGGGTGTGGAACTGGAGGTCTTCGGTTGGGGAGATGGTTTTGGTGGTGGGGGGAAAGTGTGCCAGGTTGGGGTTAGGTATGGTAGAGGAGAATAACTGATTGAAGTGGTTAACAAAAGTGTTTTTAATGAGCTTGGTGTCCCCAGTCCAGCAGTTGTCTGGTAGCTTGATCCATGAGAGTTTGTTTATTTTCCTTCTGTTCAGGACCTTAGTATGGAAAAAACTGGTGCATCGATCTTCGTCTTTGAACCAATGAGCCTTGGCCCTTTGTCTCCAAAATTCCTCATTGATCTTGACTTGCTCCTCATATTGGCTCTCAAGAAAGGCTTCTTTTTTGATGTTTTCATCTGTGGGAGGGAGGGATCGGGTCAGCTCTAGATCCCGCTTAATTGTTTCAGCTTGGTGGAGGGGGTTGTTGAAATTCCTCTTCTTCCAGTTTCTGAAATGAGCTTGAATCTGATGGGTCTTCCTGCGGTAGTTGGCAAGGAGAGGAGTGGAATCATTCCAGCTATTCTGAACCACTGTTTCAAAATCCTTCCTCATAGTCCACATGGACTCAAATTTGAAAATGGCCTTTCTTCTGTTACTGCCTTTTTATAGACTAGTGTATATGGGGTTGTGGTCGCTTCCAATACGGGGGAGGTGATGGACAGCAGCATGTGTGTAACGACCCGAGAATCCGATTACCGGGAAGGCCCGATAACCCGAGACTCGCACCGCCACCCACGAGCCCGAAGACTCGGAAGGGTTAAAAGGATGGTGTGGAGAGTACACAAGTATCACAAATAATTACAGATATTAAACAGTTATAATATTAAGTAGGAAATAAATTAACATTTTACATGGTCCACAATAAAATAACAACAACAGCAAGAACAGTCCACGACTAGTACAGTGACAAGAAAGAAAAGTACAGCTACACGGGGCATACCCCGGCTCTGACCTCTGGCACTACCTCTGGGCACCCGCACCACGCTGCGCTCCTGACGCGCTCCCCGAAGGTGGCGTCTCACCTGAAACACGGTGAAAACACGCATGGAATGAGTCTCGGAACAAGACTCAGTAGGGATCACTCGAACCATACCTCGTAAAACGAGAAACCACTACTCTAGCGGCAGGAAAGTACCTCGGAAAGGAAAGCCCTGCACTCTACAGAACTAGACCCTACGGCACGCAAACCGACAAACGTGCCACGGTACGAGAAGACCGAAACCAACAGTCGAATCGTAAAACCCGAAGGTCGGAAACACACGACTGACAGTCTGTCACTCCGTACTCGACAGGAGTACCACCCACTAGAAGCACAGCCGGTAGCGTCCCCTGACGTCTTACACCGCGCCGCAGGTGAACCGCCTGACGTGGTAGGTCCTACCCGAGGCGCAGACACCGTACAAGTAACTCACAACAAGTGACTAGCTGGGGTCACGCCCGTCGACGTGCGTCCACAGTCCCCAACCACGTGTGCACACACAGACCACGCGTCCTAGGTCTGGCCCTCTGACCGGTTTTCCCCTGGCACTGGACTCTGATGTGACGAGGGGTCCGACGGTAACCAGTCTAAAACCGTCCTCAGGGTGAGCCCGTACACCACTCCCTGGTGCAACTAGCACACGCGTACTAGCAGGCTACGACTAGTGGAGGGTCACAAAGGAGTAGACTCTCAAGTCAACGGAAAAACGACGTCCGAACCTGACGAAGTACGGGGGCTGTCCCACGTACCATCACCGTCGCACGGTGACCACGGTCGGGAAAGAACGGACTCACCGCCCACGGCCAAACGCATGACCAAGGCAAACGGCACCTCCGGATACCAAAAACACGGTCCCGGAACTCCACGGGGTGCCCGGGACGCACACACGGCCCAAGGGGAACACCCAACAACAGCCAGATCGCGCTAGGGACACCTAGCGCGACACGGAAGAACGCGCTAGGGCCCCCTAGCGCGACAAGGGACATCGCGCTAGGGCCTCCTAGCGCGACAAGGCATGTCGCGCTAGGGACGGCTAGCGCGACACGACAGATCGCGCTAGGGATGCCTAGCGCGACAAGGCTGATGGCGCTAGGACCCCATAACCCGACAGGAACCGCCTCCTGTTCATCTTCTCCGATGAACGCGCTCGGTCGGGGCAGCGCGACCTCCAAGAACGCGCTACTGGAGTATAGCGCGTTCTCAGTCCGCGGCCGAAAACGGTAGAAACGCCCAAAAATTCTAACCACGCCCCCATGCCTCCATAGGAGAGGGGGAAATCAAAGGGCAAGACCCCTGGGGACCACTAGCATGATTCTAGGCCATCAAAACACGAAATCATGCATCAAATCCATAGATCGGGCGAACTCTCCCCAAATCATGGAAAAACCTAAAAACGCTCAAACGATCCCCTATCGGCCTCCCCGCGGCCTATAAATCGCGGAAAAGATCGGCATGAGGCTAAGGAACGTCACCCTACCTCAATGGAGCAAATGCTCCGCCGAATCAATCACGAATCACGAAGAACGCTTCAAACTTCACGAACTCCCCACGCTTCCCACGCACGCCGCACGCCCACGAGCTCGCCTCGCCGCCGCCCACACGTCCGCGCCGTCGCCCCGCCGCCGTCCGTAGCCGGAGAGGGGTTCGCCGCGCCCGAATGGGAGAGAGGGAGAGAGGAGGGTGTCACGGTGGGAAGAAACGGAGGAAGAGGAAGAAGAAGAAAGAGAAAGGAGAAAAGAAAAAGAAAAAGAATTAGGGCTTTATAGAAAATCCGAATTTTTGGAAAAATACCGAAAAATAGAAAAATACATTTCTGGAATCCTCGGAACGCACCGATCGCAACGGTACCACTCGTGCCTGGGGGAACTGCCCGGTTCGCCCGCAGCGAGCTTCCGAAGGAAAAGCCGAAACACACACCGGGAATCGGAAAAACACACGCGGAAAAGCCGCGGAACGCCTCCGGGCCTCCGAAACCACTCCGGATCGCGCCGATCCGAACACGAAAGATGTCCGAAACGAAATTTCGGACACAACAAAGCCGGACACTCCGAGAACCAGATCCGGGACTCACGAAGAAGGATCCGAAAGGTCTGGGATATTACAGCCCTCCCCCCTTAAGGAATTTCGTCCTCGAAATTGAGAACAACCCAAGGGGAAAGAAGAGGAAGACTCACTCAAACAGATACGGGAACTGCTGACGCATCTCGTCCTCACGTTCCCAAGAAGCCTCACCACCAGAGTGTCGTTGCCACACGACCTTTACCAAGGGAATGACCTTGTTCCGCAGGCGCTGCTCTCGCCTATCCTCTACGCGGATCGGAAACTCTGGGAGAGAAAGATCTGGAGTCACCTCAGGCCAAACGGAAAACTCGAGCACATGAGAGTCATCGGGCATAAACTTCCGCAACATCGAAACGTGGAACACGTCATGCACCGACGCCAACTCAGAGGGTAACTGCAATCGGTAAGCAACCTCACCGATGCGCTCCACAATCGCGAAAGGACCAATATAGCGGGGACTCAGCTTCCCACGCCGTCCAAAACGCATCACCCCCTTTATCGGAGAAACTCTCAAGAACACATGATCGCCCACGGCGAACTCGAGGGGCTGCCTCCTACGGTCAGCATAGCTCTTCTGCCGACTCTGGGCCGCCAACATGTTTTGACGAACCAGGTGCACAACATCCACGCATTGCTGCACCAATTCCGGTCCCGTCAAAACACGCTCACCCACCTCAAACCAATCAAGTGGAGTCCGACAAGGACGCCCATATAACGCCTCATAAGGAGCCATGCCGATGCTCGAATGATAGCTGTTGTTATAGGCAAACTCCACCAACGGTAGGTGATGAATCCAACTCCCCTGCCACTCCAGGCAGCAGGATCTCAGCATGTCCTCCAAAGTCTGAATGGTCCTCTCAGACTGACCATCTGATACGCCGAGCTAAACGCCAACTCCGTGCCAAGAGCTCGCTGGAAACTCCTCCAGAATCCAGAAGTGAAGCGCGGATCCCGATCCGACACGATCGAAATGGGAATCCCATGCAACGGCACGATCCGCTCCACATAAAGGCGAGCCAACTTAGACACGCTCCAGCTGACCTTGACCGATAACAACCGCGTCACCTTCGTCAGCCGATCCACCAGCAACCAAATACTGTCCTGCCCACTCGGGGTCCTCGGCAACCCCACCACGAAATCCGTTGTCACATGGTCCCACTTCCAAGCAGGAACATCCAAGGGCTGGAGAGTACCGCCTGGTCGCTGATGCTCTGCCTTCACCTGCTGACAGATCAGGCACCTGGCCACAAACTCTGCGACATCTCTCTTCATGCCAAGCCACCAGAACTGCCTCCGCAAGTTCCGATACATCTTCGTCGCACCCGGGTGCACAGTGTACCTGCTCCCATGAGCCTCGCGTAACACCGCACGACGAACCTGCTCCTCCGCTGGGACGTACAGCCTGCCACGAAACCTCGCAGCACCGTCCTCGCCAAGTTCCACATCAGCCATCGCCAGAATCCGGGGCAACTCAGGGTCCGCATGCTGAGCCTCTATCACCTGACGACGGATAGCAGGAGTGACAGTCAGACTCGCAAGCACTGCCAACCCTGGCTCCTAGGGAATCTTGAGCCTGAAAGAAACTTCGGGCACTTGTTCCCAGAGCCTCCACTTCCTCAGCATCAAGGTACTGACCGCCACCTTCCGACTCAAGGCATCGGCGACAACATTCATCCTGCCCGGCTGATAAGACAGGGTGAAGTCATAGTCCTTCATGAACTCCATCCAACGCCTTTGTCTGAGGTTCAGATCTCTCTGCGAGAACACATACCTCAAACTCTGATGGTCAGTGAACACCTCGAACTTCTCACCGTACAGATAATGCCTCCAGATCTTCAGCGCGAAGATCACTGCCGCCAACTCAAGGTCATGGGTAGGGTAGTTCTCCGCATGGGGCTTTAGCTGCCGAGATGCATAAGCCACCACTCTACCATGCTGCATCAGAACAGCACCCAATCCGACGCCGGAAGCATCTGTACACACCACAAAACCTCCCGATCCAGAAGGTAAAACCAACACCGGAGCCGAGGTGAGCAATCTCTTCAGTTCCCTGAAGCTCTGCTCACACTCCTCGGACCAAACGAAAGGCACATCCTTCCGCGTGAGCCTCGTCATCGGGGTCGCAATGCGAGAAAAATCCTGGATAAACGGGCGATAATACCCCGCAAGCCCCAAGAAACTCCGGATCTCCGTCACCGACCTCGGCCTCGGCCACTGCATCACAGCCTCGACCTTGGCGGGATCCACGGAAATGCCATCACCAGAAATTACGTGCCCCAGAAAGTGCACCTCGCTGAGCCAAAACTCGCACTTGCTGAGCTTCGCATACAACTGGTGATCTCGCAACGTCTGCAGCACCACACCCAAATGGTACGCATGCTCCTCAGCAGACTGCGAATAAACAAGGATGTCGTCCACGAAGATGACCACGAACTGGTCCAAATACGGATGAAACACCCTCTGCATCAAGTCCATGAAGGCTGCTGGGGCATTGGTGAGCCCGAACGGCATCACCAAGAACTCATAATGCCCGTACCTCGTACTGAATGCAGTCTTCTCCACATCGGACTCGCGAATTCTCAGCTGATAGTAACCGGACCGCAAATCAATCCGCGAGAACACTCGCGCAGACTGAAGCTGGTCGAACAAATCATCAATCCGCGGCAACGGATACTTGTTCTTAATGGTCACTTCATTCAGCTGCCGATAGTCAATGCACAACCGCAGACTACCGTCCTTCTTCTTCACAAACAACACGGGCGCACCCCAAGGGGAAAAGCTCGGACGAATATACCCCTTGGCCAGCAGTTCCTGCAACTGCGCCCTCAACTCCTCAACTCAGCGGGGGCCATACGGTAGGGAGCCTTCGCCAAAGGTCCCGTACCAGGCACAACCTCGATCACGAAATCGATCTCCCGCTGGGGAGGTAATCCAGGCAACTCCTCAGGAAAAACGTCGGGAAACTCGCACACCACCGCAATGTCCTCGACATCCGGCTCCATCCGGTCAGACACAACCACTGACGCGAGAAAACCCTGACAACCTGAATCAAGCAATCGACGGGCTCGAATAGCAGAGATAAGGAATCGAGAAGAGGTGGAACGGATACCTTGGAAATAGAAGGTCCGCTTGCTCGGATGCTGGAAGTAGACCCTCTTCATTCCACAATCCACCACCGCTCCATGAGTCTCGAGCCAATCCATGCCTAGAATCACGTCATAATCCCGAAGCTGCAACGCATACAACCTGCCTGGCATACTCCGCCCATCGATCCACACCGGAACCTGGTCGAAGCAATACGGAGTGACCATAAAGTCACCCGAAGGCAACTCCACTGCCAAATCACAGGACAACTGAGTCACCGGCTCCTCGACGCTCGACGCGAAATCCTCTGAAATAAACGAATGAGACGCGCCAGAATCGAACAAAACCCGAGCCGCACAACCCAAAATCTGAACGGTACCTTCCACGAGCTGCGACGCCACTGCCTCTGCCCTGGTCATGTGCGTGATCTGGCCCCGAGCCCTCTGCCTGCCTCCCACGCTAGCTGACCTGGGTAGCGACGGATACTGTCCCTGCTGCTGCTGCTGCTGCCTCTGCTGCTGGGGAACCTGCTGCTGCTGAGGAAACTGCTGCTGCGGCGGCCTCTGAGGATAGTCACGCGCCATATGCCCTGGCTGGTCACACCGAAAATAGATAATCGGCGCCGTGCACTGCCTGCCTGGGTGGGTACCACCACACCGTGGACAAGGTCCTCGCGATCCACCCACTGATCCCTGACGCTGAAAAGGAATCGACTGCTGTACACTGCCCGATGAAGCCTGCCCCTGATCCTTGGACTTCTTCTTCCGGAAATTCTTCGAGAGGAACTTTTTGACCTTCGAGCCGAAGGACGCCGATCCGGTCACCGAAGCTGCCGATGCCGGTACTCCTGAACCACCCGACGCATGCTGGAAGAAACCCTGCTGCTGGGTAGCCGACTACTGGCTGCGACCTGACAAAGACTGCCCCTGGCTGATCGGTCCTCGAGTCCTCTGCATATCCATCTCCAAGGAAATCGTAACACGAGACGCCGTCTCTAGATCAGTGGCCCCATTCGCGATCAAATGGTGTCTCAGCTCCAGCCTCAAGCCCTGCACAAACTGCGCGGTCCTCACCCTCTCATGCTCCATGATGTGAGGTGCATACCGACCCAGCTCGACAAATCGGGCCATGTACTGCAACACGGACATGTCACCCTGCACCAGCTCCAGAAACTCCCGCATCCGCTGCGTGGCAACAACATCTGGACAATACGTACGCTCGAAAGCACTGACAAAGTCATCCCACTCGATCTGCTCAAGTGGACGAAGCTGAAAGGACGTCTTCCACTCGGAAGACCACCACCTCCGAGCCATACCCTGCAACTGGTTGTAGGCCAACACCACTCTGTCCTCGGCAGTACTCCTCGCGGAACTGAACACCCGCTCCATCTCATCGAGCCAATCACGAGCCGCATCGGGGTCTGCCTGGCCGCTAAAGTAAGGCGGATGGAACTGCATAAAGTCCCTCACCGCTCGGCCTGGCCCACCCCTGGCTGACAAGCCCTCAGCAGCCTCTCCGCCAAACTGCTGAGACATGAGATGGTACATGCCACGGAAGAAATCCTCGGCCCCCGGAGCTCTCGCAGCATCCGCGGCCTCGGTAGCTCCCGGAACTCTGCTATGCTCCTCCTGGTCTCTCTGGACCCCCTGCTGGATCTCCTGACCTCCAGCCGACTGCCCCTGCTGAGAGCGAGAACTCCTCCTCGGCGCCATACTCGCTCCTGAAGCAAAAGACAGAAAACACGAAAACGGCAATGTCAAAATAAACACACGGTGCCCAATGCCAGCGTCACCTGTACATCATCGCTGTGGACTAGTGGACCACTACAATTACCTATGATTCTCATGTAATTCCACAACCGCGCTCTGATACCAGCTGTAACGACCTGAGAATCCGATTACCGGGAAGGCCCGATAACCCGAGACTCGCACCGCCACCCACGAGCCCGAAGACTCGGAAGGGTTAAAAGGATGGTGTGGAGACTACACAAGTATCACAAATAATTGCAGATATTAAACAGTTATAATATTAAGCAGGAAATAAATTAACATTTTACATGGTCCACAATAAAATAACAACAACAGCAAGAACAGTCCACGACTAGTACAGTGACAAGAAAGAAAAGTACAGCTACACGGGGCATACCCCGGCTCTGACCTCTGGCACTACCTCTGGGCACCCGCACCACGCTGCGCTCCTGACGCGCTCCCCGAAGGTGGCGTCTCACCTGAAACACGGTAAAAACACGCAGGGAATGAGTCTCGGAACAAGACTCAGTAGGGATCACTCGAACCCTACCTCGTAAAACGAGAAATCACTACTCTAGCGGCAGGAAAGTACCTCGGAAAGGAAAGCCCTGCACTCTACAGAACTAGACCCTACGGCACGTAAACCGACACACGTGCCACGGTACGAGAAGACCGAAACCAACGGTCGAATCATAAAACCCGAAGGTCGGAAACACACGACTGACAGTCTGTCACTCCGTACTCGACAGGAGTACCACCCACTAGAAGCACAGCCGGTAGCGTCCCCTGACGTCTTACACCGCGCCGCAGGTGAACCGCCTGACGTGGTAGGTCCTACCCGAGGCGCAGACACCGTACAAGTAACTCACAACAAGTGACTAGCTGGGGTCACGCCCGTCGACGTGCGTCCACAGTCCCCAACCACGTGTGCACACACAGACCACGCGTCCTAGGTCTGGCCCCCTGACCGGTTTTCCCCTGGCACTGGACTCTGATGTGACGAGGGGCCCGACGGTAACCAGTCTAAAACCGTCCTCAGGGTGAGCCCGTACACCACTCCCTGGTGCAACTAGCACACGCGTACTAGCAGGCTACGACTAGTGGAGGGTCACAAAGGAGTAGACTCTCAAGTCAACGGAAAAACGACGTCCGAACCTGACGAAGTACGGGGGCTGTCCCACGTACCATCACCGTCGCACGGTGACCACGGTCGGGAAAGAACGGACTCACCGCCCACGGCCAAACGCATGACCAAGGCAAACGGCACCTCCGGATACCAAAAACACGGTCCCGGAACTCCACGGGGTGCCCGGGACGCACACACGCCCCAAGGGGAACACCCAACAACAGCCAGATCGCGCTAGGGACACCTAGCGCGACACGGAAGAACGCGCTAGGGCCCCCTAGCGCGACAAGGGACATCGCGCTAGGGCCTCCTAGCGCGACAAGGCATGTCGCGCTAGGGACGGCTAGCGCGACACGACAGATCGCGCTAGGGATGCCTAGCGCGACAAGGCTGATCGCGCTAGGACCCCATAGCGCGACAGGAACCGCCTCCTGTTCATCTTCTCCGATGAACGCGCTCGGTCGGGGCAGCGCGACCTCCAAGAACGCGCTACTGGAGTATAGCGCGTTCTCAGTCCGCGGCCGAAAACGGTAGAAACGCCCAAAAATTCTAACCACGCCCCCATGCCTCCATAGGAGAGGGGGAAATCAAAGGGGAAGACCCCTGGGGACCACTAGCATGATTCTAGGCCATCAAAACACGAAATCATGCATCAAATCCATAGATCGGGCGAACTCTCCCCAAATCATGGAAAAACCCAAAAACGCTCAAACGATCCCCTCTCGGCCTCCCTGCGGCCTATAAATCGCGGAAAAGATCGGCATGAGGCTAAGGAACGTCACCCTACCTCAATGGAGCAAATGCTCCGCCGAATCAATCACGAATCACGAAGAACGCTTCAAACTTCACGAACTCCCCACGCTTCCCACGCACGCCGCACGCCCACGAGCTCGCCTCGCCGCCGCCCACACGTCCGCGCCGTCGCCCCGCCGCCGTCCGTAGCTGGAGAGGGGTTCGCCGCGCCCGAATGGGAGAGAGGGAGAGAGGAGGGTGTCACGGTGGGAAGAAACGGAGGAAGAGGAAGAAGAAGAAAGAGAAAGGAGAAAAGAAAAAGAAAACGAATTAGGGCTTTATAGAAAATCCGAATTTTCGAAAAAATACCAAAAAATAGAAAAATATATTTCCGGAATCCTCGGAACGCACCGATCACAACGGTACCACTCGTGCCTGGGAGAACTGCCCGGTTCGCCCGCAGCGAGCTTCCGAAGGAAAAGCCGAAACACACACCGGGAATCGGAAAACACACGCGGAAAAGCCGCGGAACGCCTCCGGGCCTCCGAAACCACTCCAGATCGCGCCGATCCGAACACGAAAGATGTCCGAAACGAAATTTCGGACACAACAGAGCTGGACACTCCGAGAACCAGATCCGGGACCCACGAAGAAGGATCTGAAAGGTCCGGGATATTACAATGTGGGAATAACAATCTCCATTCGACATTTGCCAGGGATCTGTCTAATCTTTCTTTGATATGCCATTTGACCATCCTACGATTGGTCCATGTGTAGGCTGGTCCGTCATAACCCAAGTCTAGCAATCCAGTATCCAGTGTGAAGTTCTGAAAATCTCTCACTTGTTGGGAGGTTACTTTGGAGCCTCCCACTTTGTCAATTTGCCCAAGAATGGAGTTCATGTCACCCGTGACCAGAATGGGAATACTGTGAGCATTTATGTAGGTAGTAAGTTCTGACAAAAAAACTTTCCTGTTAACCCTTCTTGCTGGGGCATAAACACATATTAACATCCACTGGGTCTGGGGAGGGTTTACTATGTTCAGAGCTATCCAATTTGCAGTAGCATAGGTAACTTGAGCTTGAATATGTGGGTCCCACCAGACCCAGAGGCCCCCAGACCTACCAACCGGGTTGGTAACCCAATAGTTACCAATGTTCCTAGTAGCAAAAAAGGGGGTACTAGTAGCCGGTGAGGCTTGTGTTTCCGACAAAAACATAATATCAGGTTTAAGGGAGTGGGACATTTGGTTCAGGTAAGGAATTGTGGAGTGCCCACCCACATCCCGACAATTTCAGGAGAGGATTTTCATTTTCCCCGGTGCGGCTCTTTATGGTCAGCCGCAATAACCTTTTCCTTCATTCGGTTGTCGTGATCAGCAAGGATCCTTGCTGGGGCCAGACATTTTGTCCGAGCAACTTGTTTGGGATTTTTAGTCCTGGTTTGCTGAGAGGAGTCATTGGTGGCTTTCCCTGGATGGAAAAAGACCAGGGGAAGGGTGGGGGGTTCGGCTTTGGCCTTTTTTGGTGGGCTGCCTTCGGGGGATTCCTCATGGATTTCTTTTTTTTTCCTTTTATGATAGGTGGAGTTCTTGGTGGGTTGGTGTTGGGTTGGGGGGAGGACAGCTCAGGGTGACTTGGGGGAGGGGAGTGAGGGGGAGATGGTTTACCAAGGGGGGAGGGAATTGGGAGGGTATGAGGTGGGGTACGGGAGATGGTGGCTGAGGGGTAGTCTAATGTGCTTGGGGATGAAAGTTGTGTGGGGGGGTATGTGGTTAGAAGGGGTGGGTTGGTTGTGATTGGGTGATTATTTTGTTGGGTGGGTATTGGCGTAGGGGAGGTGGGGGGGAAAGGATGGGTGAACAGGGGTGGTCCGTGGTGGAGGTCGGATCTGATACCTCCTCTTCTGGGTGGGGCAGCTGGTGGTCAAGCTGTGAAGTAGAGGGGCTCCTTTCTGTAAATAGAACTCTCTGACAGCTTGGTGGGGGGCGCCCTGCTCCGGGCTTCAGTGGGTCATCTGAGGGAGTGACTTCTCCTCTGTGTTGGGGTGTTGACGGTGTTCGAATCCTGTTGGCCTCCTTCATGGGGGGGGGGGGGGGGTGGAACTCACTCTCAACCAGTCCCCGTACTCATATTCGATCATCTCCTGTCGTAACTGTGGGGAATATGACTGTTTGATATGCCTTTTCAGTTCCTCCAACTCCTTACAATTTTCTGTATCATGGTCCAGACAGCCACATTATTGGCAGAACCAGGGGAGTCTCTCATAGGCCACATTGAAGGATCTGATGTTGTCCCCGGGGAGTTTGACTTGTATGGCTGTCTGGAGAGGTTTGTTTATCCTGATAGAGACTTTAATCCTCGCAAACCATCCCCAAGAAGAGATTTCCCTGGGGATTGGGTCGTAGGGTTCGCCCAGCTGGCTTGCTAACCTCTTGATAGTGGAAGGGTTGAGGAGTTCCTCCGGAAGGTCGAATATCCGGACCCAAAGGTCAGCCTTGTTGAGGGAGTACTGGGTGGGCGACAGGTATGCTTCCCCTCGTTGGACCAGCATGAGGTCTTTTTTAAAGAACCAAGGAGATCTTCTACATATGAGATCTACTTCTTTGGGATCGAAAGCCGCACGAGGTAGGAGTCATTAGGGTAATCTATAATCTGCCACTCGCCTTTGAGTTTCCAGATGTTTTCCATCCACTCTTTGAGTCCGGCCACTCTGATTTTGGATCTGGATAGGACCTTCACCACCAAGGACTGCTTCCACCGTTCTTGACATGATATGGTTGATTCCGAGACATCGATCACCTCTTGGGGCTTCTCTCGGACCAACAGCTGACGGAATCTGCTGCGGATGGCTTCATCATCCTCCTGCATTGGTTCTTCTTCGTGATCCTCCATGGGCAGCTGCCGAGGGTTGCAATGGGACCGGGGGTAGCAGGAGAGTTTACGGGGAGAGGTTCGAAAGGGGCGGCTGGGGCGAAATATCGACCAGGGATGGGGTATTGGTTCCCACAGTGTGAAACGGACTCGGGCCACGGTGGGGTTGGACAGGGGGGTGGGCGGGGGTAGACGGGTGGAAAAGGGGGAGAAACCAAACAGTGATGCGAAGGGGTGG
The DNA here is from genome assembly GCA_022559845.1 of Amorphophallus konjac. Taxonomy (NCBI): domain Eukaryota; kingdom Viridiplantae; phylum Streptophyta; class Magnoliopsida; order Alismatales; family Araceae; genus Amorphophallus; species Amorphophallus konjac. Next base: position 593,073,970 of record CM040121.1, read on the forward strand.
AAGGGGGAGGGGAGATGCCAGACAAAAGAAACGGGGAGGGAGAGAGGGGGGTACAGTGGCCGGGACGAAGGAGAAAGAAAAATCGGGCCGGTGAAAGCCGCAGGGGCCGCACCGAGGGTTCCGGGACAAAGGGGGCCCGACAGGAATGGGGGGGGGGGGCGAGGAGTGGGTATCGGTAGGACACGGGGGAGATCACCGCGGGGCCCGGAGGGTCTCGGGGGGAAGGGAGGAAGGCGAGGGAGGGAGGGAGAAAGGCAAGTAGGGTTCCGGCAGGACTCTGGGGAGATCAACCGCGGGTTCCGGAGAGGCTCGGAGAGGAGGCCACCCCGTGCTCTTACGAGTAACACTTACTCTTCTTTCTTCTCATCTTTGATGTTGGTACCGGTTGCTCATCAATTTGTATGTAGTTTATAACTGATATATGACTGAAAATGGAGGTGTACATGCAGATTGGAAGATGGCACATTAGATTAACTATAGATCAACGATCAAAATTTGGCCCAAATACTATCGAGGATCAAATCGATTCAAAATTTGAAAATTATAAGTTTATGCACATCATCATCTTTAGGCTGTCCGCAAAGATGTGAGATGTGCCCATGGATCGAGTTGTATACATGGCCGTTGGGATATCCTGGTTCTTAAGGCCCGATTTGATATTTGAACTGTCGGGTGAGTTTCTTAAATGATGAGAGAGAATCTAGGGTGAGGCACTGAGGCCCACATCCTTCCCTCACACACAGCGGATCTTATTCGACCCGATAAGACGTGTTCAATTTCGAAGGGTCGAACACCGTATCTAAATTGAGAAACAAAAAACGCCTGACATAATTTATAAGTTTGTGTGGTCAACAAAGATCTGGAGAGCAAACCTTAAGAGAGAAACAAGGGCCACGACTGATGTTAGGGATTTGAACTCATAGGATGCACTTTTATTTCAAGATTGGAATTGAAAGCTAAGGCAGGGTTGTAAGAGACCTGATACAGTGGGGGATACTGGGTGAGACCAGGAGCGGTTGGTCTTGGAACAAAAGCCCTCCTGGGCAAGTTTGTGAGCCAAAGAGTTCCCAGATCTGGGAACGAAGTTCACTTGTACAGAAGCCCCTGCATCCACTGCTTTGCATATTATTAATTATCAGGAGATTGCTGCCCTCTCCTCATCCGAGTGAGGGAAATCAGACGTGAGGTAGGCTAACAGCCAACCCCACCTGCGGGGAGTATCGATACACACAAAACACGATCGATCCGCATTCCAATCCACTGCATGGCACATCATGTCATAAATTGGTGAGGGCAGTTGAGCCACCGTTTCATCACCGCCGCAGTCACTGTTAAAGCGATGCAGGCAAGCGGCGGATTCAACGCTGAGCGTTCGCTCTGTCCTTGGCTCCTGCCAAAAAATTTGGCCACTACTTGTAGATTATAATACCCACACACACACAGTCTAGTAACAAGATTTTAAAAGAGAATCTTCCATCACAAGGCAGCCGTCCAGATCAAGAGGTACCTACAAATTCATCCTCCCCACCCTTTACAGTGAGGAAGCATGGTTAAGTGCTTGGACTTACCGGGAAGAACTCCATCTCTGTTTTCTTTTGAGGGTAAAAAAAAAGCAGTGCTTGCACTTGACAGGTCAGTATCCCAAATCCCAATGTACCGACCAATTGATCCTCCCCATACTTTACAACGAGGAAGGATGGTAAGTGCTTGCACTTACCCAAGAATAATCCCATCTCAGAGTTGCCTCTCCAACGAGTGTTGAGAGAGAGAGAGACACCCCTACATTCTGTGGGGATGGCATTCCTCTTCACCCGAGCACCCCCCCCAACGGGGTGTACGTGTGTCTGGAAAGAAGTGTCTAAACTTGGTGAGGACTTCGATTTATAGCACAGGCGTTTGGGCATCTCACATATGTGAATAAAAAAAAACACCGGGAAGGTCTGGAGGGAAGGAGTCTAAAAAAAGTCGAGAACCCAACAAACCCAGAACCACCACCAAGTAGTGTGGGGGGGGGGGGGGGGGGGGGCTCCTCCTCCTCCCCAATCATGGAAGGCGTATGCTTTTCTTGCAGGGCTCTTTGAGTTGGGGAGAGGAACCGCTGTTAAAAACTTAAAATAGGAGAGGAGGGGGAGGGGGAAAGGCATAAAGGAAAAAATTGTAGTTTGTGCGGTATTGGGGAGCCTCCTCTCTCCCTCTGTCTCCGGCCGTGTCTCCGTACACGGTTCCTGATCTTTCTCACCTTGTTCCCCACATAAATCTCTCATCTTTTCACCAGGATGTTTGTCCCTCCCAAAAAGTCGTGAACATTCTTCCGTCCACCTCCATTAATAATCAGTCAGGTTGCCTTGGATTTGTCTGCCGATTCCGGCGCTTTTGCGCATTTCTCCCGGCAATTACCCCCGTCAAATCCACCGTAGCAAGTTTGTTGAGGACGGGTTCGTCGATCGGGGCGGATAAACATTTCAGTGTTGGGGAAGTGGGCATTCAGGATTTTGGCGGATGATGAGGGATTTCCGTCTCTGCTGCTGAAGGACAAGCTTTCTCCTTGCGATTTCTCGAGGTTTCGTCACATCTTGGTTGTCCATGTCTGTGGATCTTGTCGTCTGTTACGTTCAATAGTAAATTTCTCAAGTGGGGTGCTTCCGGCAAAGGATCTGGTACAGGGGGAGGTGAAAATCCCACCTTTTCCCCCTTGCTACCTCTCCCGTTTTTCTTCCCATTTTCCTTGGGTGGTATCTTGGTAGTTAATAAAGATGGGTTTCTTAAGCATTATGGGCAATTCCTTTGGGTGCTCGGCATCCGGGGAGCGACTGGTGTCGGCTGCAAGGGACGGAGATCTCCAAGAAGCCAAGGCTTTGTTGGAGTACAACCCTCGCCTTGCCAGGTACTCCACCTTTGGCGTCCGAAACTCCCCTCTCCACTACTCTGCGGCACAGGGCCACCATGAGGTAGCTGTTCTATCCTTCACTCGGTTCAGATCAATGTTTACTAAGTCTTGACCTCTCTTGTTAAGTAATTTATGTGTATAGCAAAATGAAAATTACATTGTAATGCTAATAATGCATTCATTCTCCCAGATTGTATCTTTATTGCTTGAATCTGGCGTCGAAATTAATCTGAGGAATTTCCGTGGGCAGGTGAGATGACTCCCCTCTGGCTGTATGTTCCTGTTTTAACTTGCTTTGCATTATCATGATGTGAACAACATAGTTGTTAGTAATTAGAATTTTTCATGTAATTTCCTTCCATCTATAACAGACTGCATTAATGCAAGCCTGCCAATATGGTCATTGGGAGGTTGTTCAGACTCTCATGCTTTTCAAGGCCAATGTAAGTTGCCCTATTTCTCCTGTGATATTGCCCAAGTGTTGAGGACTTGCATCAATGTGTAATTGACATGTGGGCAATGGCTTTAGATACACAAAACAGATTATCTCAATGGTGGAACAGCTCTTCACTTTGCAGCCCTAAATGGTCACACTCGCTGCATCCGCCTCCTCCTTGCCGATTATGTTCCCAGTACACCTGAGTTTTGGCATATCGTGAGGAGAGGATCAATACTCGATGCTTCTAGGATGGACTTTGAGGAGAGGTAGTTTTGTTATTCTCTTTAACCCTCTTCAATTTGGAAAGTGAATTTTGTGTATCCTTCAAATGCTTTTCTTCTGTATTACCAGTGCTCTGTCAAGGGTAGTTAATAAACGGGCAGATGGTGGCATTACTGCACTTCACATGGCTGCACTAAATGGGCACACTGAGAGTGTTCAGTTATTGTTGGACTTGGGAGCTTGTGTGTCCGAGGTCACTGTTGAAGATGGGACAACAATTGACCTAATAGGTAGGCCTGTGTCTTATCTTTATTTTTGTGTTAGATCACAAGCTCAATGTGTCTATGGTGGTATCCAGCATCCAATTATCTACTTTCATGGTTAACTGTTGGATTGCCAATTTTCCTGCTCTTCATCGCCTCAAACATTAAAATTTCAATATTCGATATGAGAGAATAATGATACAATATGGTTCTTGATCTACCATATTCAGATCTTGCTGGCTATTTGGGGGGTGGTCCAATTAACATAAGGGGTCTGTGTAATGGTTTCTCATGTAGTAGGGGACATTACTTTTGGTAATATTTAGGTACATATTTGGAGGGCTTGTTTTTCTATAGTCTGATATTGCTTCAACACTTCATTGTGAGCCATTAGGCCTTTATCTTTTGGAGAATTCTGTGGCATGTATGGGAAGTTTGCTTATGAACTAGGGATATTTATCTTCTGCTGTCATCATCACTTCAGGATTGAAAATCTTAGACAATCTCTTTATATGTACAAAAGTGAATATGCTTACATAGTTGATCATTGGTAAATAAAAGCAGCAATTATATCAATGTATTTAGGAAAATCAATGCCTGTGGAAATGGTGAAAAATATTGATGATGAAGGATGCCGACTATACCCAGTGGATTATCTGGATTCATTTTACCTTTGACTGTTTACAAAATAAACGAAGCAGAAAGGTGCAAAGAGTGCTTTATCAAATGCATTTGTTGTGTTATAGCTTGTCAATGATGAAGATCATCATTGTTTTCTTCGTCAGGGCTATAGCTCATTTGTTTGTGGTTGGTTACGTGATTCTTGCCCCACCACTCTGTTATGTTTAGTGCCAAGTGCCAACATGCCATGGACAGGCTTAGAGAAATCATGTTCTTTTAGCCATATCATGCCATTGCATTTTTGGTGTTCCCTGAGTCTTTTAACATCTTTCACTTGAATTGGATTACATGCTCTAATTGAGACTGAACTTGGACAATTATGCATTTGCTTAGGCTATATAAGCTTATTTTCTCTCAACCTAACGTCAACTTAGGCTACTCCCGAGTCATCACTTATGCATCCATTTTGAATATTATCTTTGTCTTTCTACATATCCGTCTTGACATTCTTTTATCTGCCATACTGTGTTTTTATGTGTTCTTTCCTCGCTACCGAACACGTAGTCCTGTATCATGCATTATGTCTCATAGTAGTTTTATAAAACTTTTCTTTAAGCTTTAAAGGTACTCCTTGATGACGACGAAGGATTTCAAAATTCAAACGGTGTTTTCAAAAGATCCCTCTACAACCAAAGAATCTGCATCAAGGCGGTGTGACCCACAGTAGCCCCCCAAGAAGACAAAAAGAGAGGAGTTTTGTGACTCCACTCTACGTAGATGTTCGGCCCACTCTTTCACTCTCTCACAAACAGAAGAAACAACTCTATCCGCGGCTCTAACTTTTCTCTTGAAAATTCTGTTATTCCTTTCTCCCCATAAGGCCCATAGGGTGGCATGAAGAATGAGCCACCATATTCGGCTGTCACCCCAAAGGTTCCACTTTTTGTGCCAACCATCAATCAATTGCTGAACACTTCCTTGAGAGCCGATAGCACATTGAATTCTGCTGGCCATCTTCATTCATAGGGTATTCAGTCAGATCTGGTGGGTCATTCTCCATGCTACCTTGTGGTCTGTTTGGGGTGAACGGAATGTCAGGATCTTTAATAGAGAAGCTTGGAGCCTGGATAGTGTGGCATCCTTTATACATGAGAGGGAGAGGGAATGGGGAATGATCCTTTGTAAGGCTAACCCTTCCCTTTCTCCCTTGTTGGTTTTTCTTGTGGGGTAGGTGGGCCCACACCTCCTTGTTGTCTTCTGTATAGGGGCCTTTTTGAGAGCTTTCACTCCTTATACTTGTACGCCTCTTTTTATCTTTAATACAAATCATGGTACTACTGACTTTAAAAAAAAAAACAGATTGTTGGATCTCCACATTTGCTTGAATAATAGATCTCTTGAACAAAAATTATCTAGGAATAACTTGTTGCATCAATCATCACCAAATTATCTTGCCCCATTCTCATGATATTTAAATTACATTTCATTTATTGTGACTTAATTTGACTGATCTTGAAAATTTTTGATTAAAAGATGTCCCTCTAGTCTCTACCCTTCTGCCTTGGTATTTAAACTAGGGATTTTTGCATAGAAACCATTGTTAAAAGTGAAATGGCAAAAAAATCATTCCTAGAAACACATTAGTAGGCGTATCACTATTTTAATCCATATTGTGCAATTATGTCATCGTGGTTAACTTCCGTCAACGGGAGAGCAAATATTCCACAAAGATGCTATTATTCCCATTAGTTGGGCATGAAATGACGAAAATCCGCAGTGGGGTTGCAGTGGCAGGGGAGGGGGTTCCTGCAGGTGGAGGGCAGCTTGCAGCGGTAGGGGGAGGGCGATTGCAACGAGAGGGGGAGGGGGGTTCTGACAGCGGCAGGGGTTGCAGCAGCAGGGGAGGGGGTTCCTGCAGGAGGAGGGCAGTTTGCAGCGGCAGGGGGAGGGTGATTTCAGTGGCAGGGGGAGGGGGTTCCGGCAGCGGCAGGGGGAGGGGGGGTTGGTTCTTCATGCCACTCTTTAGTCCTTGTGGGGTGAACGAAACAATAGGATTTTTAGAAGGGAGGCTGGAGCTGAGGAATCTCTTCTTTCTTTTGTTTGTGCTAGAGTGAGAGAATGGGTGGAGTTGTTTTGTAATGTGAATTCCCTCAACTTCTCTCTTTTTGTGTTGTTGGGGGGCTAGTGAGGTCCTCGCTGTCTTGGTGTGACATCTTTGTATAGGGATTTTTTAGGAGCTGCTTGACCATACTTGTACATCCCTTAATCTTTTTGATTTAATACAATTGTGGTACAACCAAAAAAATTGAGCCACCTTTTCAACTGCGGAATCTGTAAAATTATTATAAATGACCGGTCCCTGTCCAGTATGAACGATCTGCCATTTCGAATATATGGGATTGCTGATCCAATCTTAAAGATGTGTTGCTGATCCAATCTCAAAGATGTGGCCGTAGATTAACCTCCACCCTGCCTTTTTTTTTAAAAAAAAAAGACTCTCATGCTATGTTATTCGATTTAGTTTGTGAATTTGCTGCCAATTCACCTGTGTACGAAACCACATATCATGATCCAAATTGTATACAAGGGTTTGATCTACATCTCATGTTTACCCAGCTTGCTTGTAGGAGAGCATAGTGGAGGATAAGATCATGCTAATGGCAAGAGACTTTGTGTAATAGTGGCAGTTTTGATTCTTTGAATTTATCATACCACATCAAGCTTGAGAGACATGTCAACTGCTTTGCTAGTTGATGCACGATGTTAAAGGATGAAAGTGCTTGCAATGACTGAATGTGAATGTTATTTAGACGTAGAAGAAATTGCAACTAATCACAATTTTTCAAACACTAAAAGTAATCATGAGCTCCAAATTGTTGATGTAGGTGAGTATTTTAATGTAATCTGCTTTTACATAAATTACAATCAGCTAGCTGAATACCCCAGTACTTAAGCTTTGATCTGGAGGAATATCTACCGGACTTATAGTTTGACGTGGGAGATATGAAAACACCATTAGAATGGCTGCCCATGTAATTATTTTATCATAGTAATGTAGGAGTAACCGCAATTGTATGCTTCTATAAATTGATTAGTTGATGGGTGTGTCATCTGATTCCACCAACCAAGGTGCATAAATTGATGGTTGCATGCTGTTGAGGTTAAGTCCTTGGCTTCACTTTAGCCATTGAAGTTGTTGTCTACTCGAAATGGGAAACGTTCTTATCAATGTCATTCATTGAGTTGTTTAGGCTGGATTAGATTCTACTATAAAAAGAAACTTGTTCATTTTTCTGCATGATTTTGTTTAGCATATTATCAATGCTTCAGCTAGGATATCTAGGTTGTTTGTATTAAGAAAGATGAGCCTTCCGTTGACCATCAACTAGTCTTGTCCAGGTCTGGTGATAACAACAGTCTGTCAGGATGACAATGATATGTCAAGCTGACAGCTGGTGCAAGAACCATGTTGAGCACCCCTTTGACTTGGTCGTCTGTGGCTTAGCTAACTCTAGTTTGATGAAATAAGGTCTAACAAGCATTATGATTATATAGTTATGGATAATATTGGGACTTCATTGTTCTGAGGGTTTAACTTTCACATAAAAATGCACAATGATGTCTCTACTGATGATTCTGTTTCTCCAATTCATCAGGTGCTGGAAGCACGCCACTTCATTATGCTGCTTGTGGAGGAAATGCACAGTGCTGTCAAGTAAGTTAATTTTTCTGAGTTGATTCTTTTAGCATCTTCACTCAGTTTATTATATCTTATATACCACATGCCTGTTTCTCAGATTCTAATTGCCAGAGGTGCCAGCTTGAATGCAGAAAATGCAAATGGGTATGCTTTCTTCTTATAATCTCAGTTGCATCACCTTAGTCCATCTTAAGCACATTATTAGATTACATTTCATTTTGGGTAGTGCTAATGTGTTTGATTAAGATGACTGATTTTTCTTAGCACTTGTAATTATTGTATAGGATATTTACAAAAGTGAAGGGATAAAGTGAGCTATTCAGACTCTTGAGGAGGTGAGGCTTAAAGCTTTAAGCGCAAACCGTAAGCCTTAGGCAACGTCTGACGAACTTTATAAAATTAAATAATATGAAAAATAACGAACTAATGAACTCATTTATGGTATAACCGAGTAGATATCTAACGTGGAGGTTTGCCTTGATAACTTGAGTGCACCAACATCGTTCCAATTTTATTGGAGGTCTCCGAAGAGACACTTGAGTGCACCAACATACTTCCAGATCTTTTAAGATATCATCTATTTATGCACAATTTGATGAATGTATTTATCACATTTGTGTAATATTAAATAAGAATGCCCATTTGAAATTTGGGTTGTTCGAAGAAGTTGACTTGTCTATTATTATGAGGAAGAACTGGATCACAAACTTGAAAGTTTTCAAACAAGCATTGTCTTGTGAATCATGTTCAACTGTGTACATTTTCTATTAAAAGCTGTAGACGTCTATAAAAAGGACATAAAGATCATGAATGCAACTTTCTGCAATGAAATCACATAACATAATATTGATTATTAAGCCTTTTGAATGCCAGCCCTCAAGCTGCTTATGGAGAAAGATGGTGGAATTCATCCGCAGAGCTTATTCTGTGCATTTGGTTTGGCATTTGTCCTGAGAACAGCCTCCTTCTCTGCCTCTGTCTATTTTCCCTCATTTGCACGAGATGACAGGGTGACTCGCTCTTGCAAGAATTGGTTGATCCCTATTTGGTCGATTCGGCTTGGAATTGGCAGTGGCTAATCCGATTTTGCCCCAGAGACCTATCCCAATTAGAAAAGGTTAACAAATTTAAACAAATAAATAAAGTTGACTGACTCAGACCGAACCTGACCAAAATTGGCCAGATTTCATGTGGATCATCTGATTCTTTAACTGACTGATTTTTACTTATTACGGTTTGATAAAAACATACATAAACTTTATAAAAATGTCTTAACATAATTTTATATTTGCATAAATGCTTTTTAAAACTTATAAATATACTTTTAATGAGTTAAAACTCTTTTTTATCTATGTAAATACTTTTTTAATGGATCCGCTTAGTTTCTTTGGATCGGTCGATCTTACCGATCCGATCCAATCTAGATGGGGATCGGCCAAGGCCAATCCGGGTTTACCTTTCATGTCGAACCTTTAGAGCCTTGGTATTTTTCACTACAGGTCCTCAATGACTGAGTCAAGATTAGCCTCACAAAAACCTTTTAAGACAATGGTGGTGTGCACGTTGCTGGACTGTAATAATGATCAACGGATGGGTTTGCAGCTGACTTGACTAAAACTTTTGATAGTTCTCGTCCTCTCTCCATGTGTTTGAAGGATTTAAAAGGAGAAAGACATGACCTAGGAGAAGTGCGAAACAGATAGAGACATGGATTTTTCAAAATCTGGGTGTAGTAGGAGGCAACAGCTTTTCCAGTCCATGGGTAGTGTTTGATGGACTGCTTAATTCTGAAGACAGTCTGATTTTTTAGTAACCAACAAGATGTTTTTTGTATCAGCATTTGTCTTCTTTCTTGCACATAGGAGACCAGATCATGATGCTTCTGCGATCCAAGTTTACTGCCCTCTCTGTGAAAAACAAATCTTCATGCCATTTACTGATTTGCATTGGACCAGCAATGTTCTTTGCTGGGGAATTTTGGTTATGCTAGATAACCTGTTGTCTTAATTTATAATTGATGCTTTACCTGTGTATGCAGATATAACCAACTTTCTGGTTGGAGACTAGTTTATAGATGTTGCTTCTCTGATGCAAAAATCTCACTAGCTCATTAAATAAGCCTCTTTGATTGAAAACAGAATCAGATTCCTTGATTGTTTTCTTGTGCATTTCCTAAAAACAATTAACTTAATTTTAGGTGAAAATGTTGGTAGGATTTCCTGAATCCTGAGGGTGGGTATGACTGTTAGGGAAGTTTTTTTAATTAAAATTATTATTATTAAAAGAAAGAAAAATAATCAATGAGGAGGGGGACATCCCACCTTACCTCCAGGGAATAAGCAGAAAGAAAAGCAATGAGCATCCACCCTGGATAACATCAAACTTGTATCCTGTGTTTTACATCGTTCACAGGTATTTTTTAAGTTTTCCAACCTTGAAGCCTGGAGTCTTCATTCCCATACCTTTTAAGTTAGCATATTTTTCTTTAGATTTCATTCTTTTTACACCTTGACTTTGAAGGCCGGCCTCAACAATGATTGGCTGTTGATTGTCACTATTTTCACTACGATTAAGTACCATTGTGATGTCCTCAGACAATTCTTCATCACGTTCTGTATACTTTAGAGGGTGATAGAATTGTTGACCCAATGACCCAACCTGCTGGCTGACATAGCCTGGATCCACCGCGTCATCTGTTGGAGGTCTATCAATATCATGGTCTGCAGTACTGCCCTGTATGTACCAGTCTTGGGTGGCACGTTTCGGTACCAGGCCTGACCGGTCTGGTTCGGCCATTTTGGTTCTAGTACTGGCCGGTACATACATGAAAAAACAAACGGATGGCTGCGAAGGGGGCTGTGGATGGCCGAGACGGTGGGTAAGGGAGTTGCGGACGGCCAAGACGACAGGGAAGGGGGCTCGGGTCGGCGGGGGGAGAGAGAGAGTGTGTGCTGCCGATCTCTGCCGTCCGTCAATCACTGTCATCTGCTGATCGCCGCCGTCCAAGGAGACATGAGAGGTGGAGAGGGGGGAGACGTGGGAGCGGCTAGTCAGCAGGGCTCGAAGCCTCGATTCTAACGGTGGGGGTAGGGGTTGCCAGAAGTCGCCACCGCCATCACCAGTGAACCTGAAGCACCAACTTGAATACTGGGAGAGGCCTGCGGGTCAGGCTGAAGAGGACTGGAACCTGCTGCAGCAGGCACCGTCAGTGGGAAGGGGGCATCTTACACAGCCCTGTGTCCCCGTCGGTGGCATTAGCGATGCTGCTGGGATGGGCAGCCGCGGCCGAAGGAGCAGCTTGTGGATTACTGACTGCAGTGGAGGGGAGTCTTGCTGACGACTTTTAACAGCACGCCGGCCGGAAGTGCACTGTGGCCCAACAAGTGGCATTCAGTGCAGAACTCCGGGATGGAGGAATATCTAACTGGCTGCCAGTATCCTCCAGCCCCCATCCCGATCCAGATGTGGCTCGGGTGAGGCCGGAGGATGTCCATTCAACACAAGTGTAGGCCTCTGACGCATTGGTGAGGTGGAAAGTCCTCAGGGCTACCTGGAGGACGTTGCCAATATTCCCAGCGATGGAGCGGACGAGAGCTTTGTGGAATAGATGGGCTTTCAACACCGGAAACTCCACCCAGATGGGCATGGATGGCGTCTCTGTGCCACATTTGAATTCCGGATGCCACCGGAAAAACTTGAAGAGGCAGCGCTTGAGATGCTGCGGTGGCTGGAGAAGAAGCTTCAAGTGGTTGCCTTCCATTGTGCAGCGAACCAAGAGATGCCGGTTGTCAAGTGCTCCGATCACGAAGTCGCCAGTGAGACCGAACCGCTGGATCAGTTGGGATCGGATCTCAGGGAATGGGGGTGGCCGTATGGGGTTTTGGCAACCAGCGCTAACTGGAAGGGAACCAGTGCCGCTTGGATCTCTTCTGCTGAGAAAAACACCGCCGGCTCCCCATTCTCTGTGAATCCTGGAGGATGTACAGCTAGGGAGACCGTTGGTAAGAGATTCGACTCTGCCACTGAAAACTCCTCTGGGATGAAGAAGCAGACGGTGGCGGTGGCGGAACGAGAGCAGTAGCAGCTGAGGATGCAACAGTAGCAGGTGCTCCAGTTGATGGCGGGGTCTGCCCCGGAACTGCAGGCGGGTGCAACTCAGCAGCAGCAGGCGCTTCAGGTGCCGTTGTTGTCGTCCCTGCAGCCACATTCGGGCTAGCAGATGGAGATCCAAGGGCAGGTGCAGGGAACTGTGCTGTCGATGCTGCCTGCACTAGCTTGTCCAGCAGGGTGGGCGGCCGGAGCAGGCGAAGCAGAGTCCATCCGGGCCAACTTTGCGGGATCTGCGGATGAGGATGCCGGATGAGCTTGGGGCGTTGGGCCTGCAGATGAAGCTCGCGGAGGATAGGCCAAGGAAGGAGGGGAAAGCAGTTGGAGGGCTGCGAAGCTGAAGGTGGGTGGGCGGGCGGGCATGGTGAGGGACTCTGGAAAGGAGGGTGGAGGATGAGGAGGCTGAGGGGGGCTGCCATGGCAGTTACCAAGGGGGGAAATCCCCAGAGCTTCTCTTTCTAGGAAATCCTAGAGAGAGAAGATTGTTCTTATTTTTGCATGAGCTTCAAGCAGGACCATGGTCCCCACTCTTCAGGATGAGATGAAGACATCTTTATATCATGCAAATGTAATCATAACATTTACAGAACATTCAGCAGGGAAGAATGTTGGATGAGGTTCATTTTGATTCAGGTCAAATGCATTGCAGTAGCATTCTTGCAACATGCTACTGCAGTAAATGAGCTCTGGAGAAGGTTCTATAAGCTGGAATTTATCGGTCGCACTCAACATTGAAGTCATTTCAGTTAAGGCACTCGAATAGTAATGAGAATAGGAAGTGCAAATCCCATGAATCTATCTAAGAAGCAACTCCCTTTTCTAGAGAGATCTGTGGAAAGGGGGGTTTTGGGGGGCTTGGGTCAATTCTTTGTCGGCGCTCGTTGGAGATTGTTTCAGGCGGGGGCACTCGTCGTGTGGGGGGTCGGGTTGCCGGCAACCCTTCCACCTACTTCAACTGTGGCCGCCGAGGCCACACTAAGCGATTCTGCCAACGGTAGGGGTCACGGTTTGTAGAGGCCTCAGGCGGACATGGGGGGCATCGTTCGTATTTGGATGCTCTCAAGACTTCCCCACTGGAGTTAGGGCCAGCTAGCAAGAGATGCTTTGATGCTGGAGAGCTCTCAACGGAGGTCTTGCAGGGCAAACAGGAGCGGCTAGGGAGGTGCTTGTGTCTCCATGCTCGAAGGTTAGGCGGTGGTAGAGGAGATCCAGAGGCATTTGGTGGAGGCATCTGGAGGCGGCTAGGAGGTCGTGAGGGTCACTTCCTCCACTTTTCTGATGGTGGGGGAGGAGGACGTCATGGAAAGAATGGTGGTGGTGGGTTGTCTCACAGTTGGAAGAGCTTTAGTCCGGCTCATACAGTGGTCGGAGGCCGGAGACACCTTCTCAAACCCGTTAGTGCGAAGGTGTCATGTCTTCTTTGAGGGGGTCCTACTTATTCTCTTGGACGACGGAGGAATGGCATTTCTGGCCAGGGGGTTTCGGTCACGTGGAGGTCGGCAGCTTGGGATTCTCTCCCATGAGCACATTAGTGGTAACCTAGGTTTAGGTGGCGAGCCCCTTGGACATCCAGTCGGTCATCTCTGTTGTCCTCGATGGCGTCATGGTCGTCATCAGGCTGTGCTGTTGGAGGATGAGGTGGTGACGTCAATGCCGTAGCTAGGGTAATAGTAGTGTTGAGAGGTAGAGGGCGTATGACCTAGGTGGGAGTGAATCGACTACCTTGTAGCCCCCAGCCGAGTTTGAACGGTGCGGACCGGGCCGGTCTGGGCTCTAAGGCAAGCGATGGTTCGGGTTTCACTGTGGAGTGGGCTAGCGGGTTGGGCGGGGAGACCCACAACTTACCCGCTACTCCGTTTCGTAACGGGTCGTCGGGACCCAATATGAGTCGTCTCCCCCGTCGGATCTCACCGGAGGATTTACGGCCGCAGTCGAAGTAGAGCCTACTAGTGGTGGGCCGTCCTCTCGTCATCGGTCCCCCTCGTCGGCGGTCGGTCATCAGCTCGGGAGGGTGGCTCGCCTGTTCGGCCTACACAGGGGGTGCAGGGGTGGCAACCGACAATTGTCGTCAGTAGGCGAGGAAAGGAAGTGGTGGTTGATGTCTCGCTGGAAAAGGGAACTAAGGGGCTGGTGGCATCCGTCGTACGCTGTCTTCACCGAAACCGGCCTTGCTCACAGGGATCCAAAGGAGGCCGATGTTGCTTGAAGCCCCTCTGCTGCCTGTCGTTCATTTGTTACTGCTACTGGATCCCCAACGGCTGCGTCTTCATAGGATGGCTTACACAGGGAGGCAATGGAACCATAGTAGACTTTGACCAGGGGTATGAGGCGTAGGACTCTGAGGATGAGGATTTTTATGATGAAGAAACTGCCCTGTCGGCTTTGCCAGGGGGTCGGTGGCGTTGATCACAGAAGGTGGGGAGCAGAAGAAGAAGTATCACATGAATAGGGAGGAGGTGAGGGAGATGATGGTGGCTGCTTAAAAAATGATGGATGACTAGGTGAGGGAGATGATCGAGCAAGTGGGTATCTCCTTCGAACTAGGGGCTGAGAAAGATGTGAGGGGGCATGCACCAATATCTGTAAGAGGTGGTGTGCAGCTATCTTGCAGGAGGAAAGGGCTTAGCAGAGAGGGGTGAGGGAGGAGGAAGGGAAAGGGGAGGAGGGGGTGGAGAAGAAGAGGGCGGTTAAGGAGTTGGTGAGGAGATGCAAGATCGATATTTTTTGTATTCAAGAAACCAAATGTGAAGGGGGTGGGGAGCTTCTTATGAGGGAGTTAGGGGGTGCTAGACTCTTTAGGGGTGTTGTTTCCTCGGCAGAGGGCAGGTTAGGAGGGATCATGATCTTATGGAACCCTTATGAGGTTGATGAGGTGATGGTGTACACAAGGTTTGCAGACTCAGATCGGTACTGGCTGGATCGCCTGATCCGATCGGTTTTTGGGTGAATCGATCCGATCCTGAGCCAGCCTTTCCCGATGCTTCACTGGGAGCTGTTGGGATTGGCTTGACTTGCCTGATCCCACCTAGTTCCGGGCGATCCCCATGGTCAATTTGGACTCATCTCAGGGTTTGTTCAAAAAAAAAAAAATAGAGAGGGGAGAAGCAGAAGAATAACCGACGGCAACAAAGAACAAGAAGGGTCGAAGAAGAAGAAGAAAATACTTATCGTCGCCGCTGTCCTCACCGCCACCGGTCCCCATCATCAGTACCTGCACCTCGTCTTCGTGATCGGCCTCTCTCGGAACAAGAAGAAGAAGACACGATGATGACGCCACCATCGTGAACCCCTTGCCCCTGTCGACGTCGCCATCGACCTTTGCCTCCTCCTCCCTCACCTCCTCTGCCTTTAAAGTGGAGAGAAGAAAGGACTCGATCGTTGAGTATTGAAAAGGTATAGGAAGGAGAAAAAGGTAAAAGAGTAAAATGAATAGACATTATATAAATCCCCCTGTAGAACTGCGTATATACTTAGGCACGGGTTAGAATCATGATCGCTTCAAGATCAGCCTGGATCGGCCGATCCCATTCATCTGGATTGGTTTTAGACCGGTCAATCCGACCCCAATACTCGACTCTGCCTTTCTTGGAGGACAGACGCATTAGCAGGTGGGCCATCTTCTTCCATTTCACATCGATGAAGGATAGCTTCCCGTGGAACTTCACCGGGTTGTATCGACCACAAGGGAGAGAGGAGAAGCGGCTTTTATGGGAGGAGCTCATCAGCCCACACTTTTCGTCGGATAGGCCGTGGTGTGTTGGAGGGGATTTCAATGTCGTGGCGGTCTCGTGGGAGAGTCGAGAGATAGTGTTCACATAGGGGACATGGATGAGTTTACTGCTTTCATTGAGGAGGTGGCTCTGGTGGATATTAGCATGGCACATGGTCGTTTTACGTGGTCCAACATGTGAGCTGATACTTTTTATTCGAGACCAGATGGATTCTTGATTTCTGTTGATTAGGAGGATTATTATTCTCATATACTCGTGCTTCCACTGGCTAGATCTATGTCGAATCATAAGCCAATCCTCTCGAAGACCAGTCGTTTGTAGGAGAGGAGGTTCACATTCAGGCTGGAGAAGTTTTGGTTTAGGGAGGTAGATGTCATGGACATTGCCAGGTGAGCTTGGCTTGCACAGGATATTAGCAGTTCTACTATGGCTACTCTTGTCTTCAGATTGAGGCATAAGTAGCTCATGTTCCCAAGATCTGGGGGGCAGACAAAACCATGGTTCGCCGGATCGGATCGGATTGGCCCTGATCGGCCGATCTGATCGGTTTCCAGGCAAACTGATCCGATCTCGAGTCACAGTGGATTGATCCAACAGTGGGATCGGGCTGGATCGGGCATGATCGGTCGATCCCAACCGATTCCAGCCAATCCCGCCCACGGTCCCATTTGAATTTCAAAAACAAGTTTTGGGGGGGAATGCCAACCAAGGGTCTTTCGTCCTTGGGACATTTGACCGGGATTTCACTCTCTTACACACACCCTTTCACTTTCTTCTTTTCTCTTTCTCTCTCCCAACTCCTTCCTCTCCAAGTCTAATAATGAAATTCAGACTTGCACCACATACATATCTTGAGGGTTCTTTTCCTTCCGAATACTCAATCACATGGGTAAAAATATTTTCCCAACATCTCCAATTAAAGATAAACCTAAAACTTCAAAGTAAATAGCAATTCCTTAACAGAAGCAGCAATATACTTAATTTTATACTTGTTTCAAGTAAAGACGTAGAACAAAAATACCTGTGTAGCTACATCAAGCTCAAAACGGACAGTTGCATGCACAAATTCAGCCTAAGTTAGGGCAATTCAGCTCTTTACTCCATACTCTTCAGATTAAGATCCAAGGGTTCATATGTTAATATAAATATGAATTATTCTCTAACAATCATCATCAGATAGCAAGTTCAAAAATAATCTAATATGTTTAATTTTCTTTTTCTTGTTAAGAAATCAGGTTTAAAAATTGTATTAGCTGTTTCTGTATCCATTGGCTACCAATCTACTATGTACAATATGTAGAAAACTCTTTCAATACTCGCCATCAATGAATGAAAGGTAGTTATCTCATGGAATTCTTGCATCATTTGAGTATGCCACCTATTTTATGAAATGATAAGCATATGTCAACTATTTCACATTAAATTTGATATAGAATTATGTTATAACAATTTTTCTTTTTTCAAAATTTTTGGAAGTTTTTTATTGAATTTTTTGGACATTTGTATCCCTAGCCGAGTCAGTTGGCCTGACTCGGCGGGGATCGGTCCGAGATCGGCCGACCGATCTGGATCGTTGGGACCAACTGATCCGATCTCGATCCCCGATTCTGGCTTCCATGGATAAGACCCTCCCGGGGAGGGTAGCTAAGGACATAATTCTTCAGCAGATTGAGGGACTTGATAGCTTGGAGGAGGCAAGACTTATGGATGTAGAGTGCAGGATGTTGAGAGACACTCTGAGATATTAGTTTGATGAGATTCTCTCCAGAGAGGAGATCTATTGGAGGTAGAGATCGAGGGATAGATATATTAAAGAGGGGGACAAAAATACTGCTTACTTTTAGCACATAGCATCTGGGAGGATGAGAGTGAATACCATTACTTGCATTCGGGTGGGTGTACTAACCATCTCTTCGGATGAGCAAATCAGGGGTACAGCAAGGGCCTACTATTATAGGCTGTTTTCAGAGGAGGACCACTTTAAACCGAGGATTGCTGATGAGCTTCTTCCACGGCTTTCCCAAGAGGAGAGGGATGACATCTCGCAGAGCTTCACTGAGGAGGCTCGACAAGTAGTTTTTTTCTCTTGCAAGGGATAGAGCTTCAAGTTTGGATGGTTTCTCTTTGGCCTTCTTTCAATAGTGTTGGGATGTTATCAAATCTGATCTGCTGACAGTAGTTAGGGAATTTCATAAGGGGAGGGCACACTTGAGGGGAATTAACAAAACCCTCATTGCTCTCATCCCCAAGAAACAAGGTGCCTAGGACTTCTGTGACTTCAGGCCAATCAATTTGTTGAATTGTACTTACAAGATTATCACCAAGGTGTTGACATGGAGATTGAAGAGAGTTACGAATAGGGTGGTCAGTTGCTTCCAGGGAGCCTTTATCATGGGGCGTCATTTACAGGATAAATTTTTGATAGCCCATGAGTGCTTGTATGCCATGAAGACTCAAAGAAAGAGAGGGGTGGTCTTAAATCTTGACTTTGAAAAGGCCTATGGTAGGGTCAACTGGTCTTATCTGTTTGATGTGTTGGAGAAGATGGGTTTTGGAGATAGATGGATCGACTGGATCATGTCTTACATCTCTTCTGCATCATTTGCGGTTCTTCTTAACGGGAAGTCAACTTCGTTTTTTCATAGTGACAGGGGGCTCAGGCAGAGAGATCCTATGTCTCCTCTCCTCTTTGTGCTTGTGACTAATGCTCTTAATAGGGTATGACAGAGAGCAGAGTCTACAGGTTTGATCAGGGGATTCTAGGTTGGGGGAGGTGGTCTCTTGGTCACCCATTTGCAATATGCTGATGATACCATTCTGCTCTTGGTAGAGGATGAGAGGTAAATGTATGTGGCTAGAATTTTGTTGGAACTGTTGGAGGTGACTGCTGGTTTGAAGGTTAATTTCAACAAGAGTTTGATTGTTGGGGTTAACATGGAGTGCAGACCACTTCACAGGATTACTCACATCTTTGGATGTTAGATAGAGGCTTTCCCTGTTTCGTACTTGGGTCTCCCTCTCACACCAAGGGCTCTTTGGTGTGCTGACTGGCTTCTTATTATCCAGAGATATGAGGCTTAGACTGGCTGGTTGGAAGGCGAGATTGCTATCTTATGAGGGCAGATTAGTCCTTTGCAAATTGGTTTTGGATAGTTTAACCATCTACTATTTTTTGTGTTTCGCATCCTGAAGACTGTGATGAAGAAGATCGAAGCCATCTAGGGAAGGTTCTCTGGCATGGGAGTGGGGGGAAGTGTAGGGGTTGGCACGATATCAAGTGGGGGGGGTGGCTGCTCCCAAGGAATAAGAGGGTAGTGGGATCAAGATTGTGGGTGACTTCAATTTGGCTCTCTTGAGTAAGTGGATATGGAGGTTGAGACTTGGGAGCAAGGGATGAAGGTCTTTGGGCTAAGCTCATTAGGTAGAGGTATTACGGCGCGAGGAGAGTTTGGGACTTGGACTTTTCAGCTCCAGCCCAAACGTCGCCTATTTGGCGTGGCATCATCTCTTATAGGGACTTCATCTCTTCCGGTGTTCGGGTCCGTCTTGGGGAAGACAACCATTATCTTTTCTGGAAGGACAGATGGTACGGTGACTTCACTTTGGAGATTTCTTTTCCTAGTATGTTCACGATCTAGGTTGACCCTTTGGGGTTAGTTGTCCGGGCATTTGATCCCCCCTCTCTGGGGACACCTGGATACTGACTTTTAGGAGGAACCTTAGTAGTGTCGAGGTGGAGTAGTTCTAGGACCTACTCTTGATCCTCCTTGACTTCGCCCCGCACTCCCTCAGGGAGGATGCATGGACTTGGAGGTGGGGCGGGGAGGGGACTATCTTTGTTAGGTTTGTCTACTCCATCATATCTGACGGCGGGATGCAGCATAGCCTTGCTTCCCACATCTGGAGACCGAGGAGTCTAGTGAAGTTGAAGCTTTTGATTTGGAGGATTTTCCACGGGAGGCTTCCCACCAGAGACAAGCTCCTTTGCTTCCTACCTGATATTCAACCGACACGTTGTTTGTGTGCCCTGGAGGACGAGTATGTGGATCACCTTTTTGTAGGTTGTCCCTACTCACGGGTAGTGTGGGAGGGTGTGGTCTCGAGAGCCTGATGTGTACTCGGCCGACATGATTGACGTGCAACACTTCATCGGGTCTTGGGGTAGGAGTTGGCCCCTTGAGAGGTGATCGTGTTCTTTGGTGGCTCATTCTACATGCCACTTTATGGTTCCTATGGTGTGAAAGGAACAACATGATCTTCAGGAGGGAGGCTAGAATGAAGGACTATCTTATTTCTTTCATTTGTACTAGAGGCTATATAATGTGAATGTCCTCAACTCACCTCTTTTTGTTTTGTTGGGGAGGTAGATCGCCCCACACCGCCTTGGTGTGATTTTGCACAGGATCTATTTTTGGGTGCTTTTGACTACACTTGTACATCTTTTTTTTCATTTAATACATACAGTGGTACTATCCACTTAAAAAAAATGAGAATAGGAAGTGCATGTCATTGTTTTCAAGGCATCGTCTAGGTGACAAGGCATTCCAAGGCGCCTAGGCGAGCAACCCATTAAGACACTCACTTGGCTACCTTGGTGCACATAGATCACCTTGGGCCCGCTTAGCCTACCTTGATAGGATATCCACTCCTTGATTTGAGGTTTGTTTTAATATTTGAGCAAAAGTTCAAGGATAATTTTGAAAAATGGATAAATAATATGTCAAGATTGGAAAGAGAAGATAAGACTTCCATTTCCCTTTCCACTTTCTGTCGAATTCTTCTCCCTGTCGGTTCCTCTTCCCTTCTCTTAAGGATATTGATTCATATTTATATGGTGCACTTCTTGAAGTTAGTATCATTTTTGTGTCTCTTTTTGATAATTCACAAATGAAAAATTATGAAATTATTATGTTGATGTGCTTATAATTTATCCAGATATGTGTCATATTTATGCTTCCTTTTAATATAAAGAATAACTATTTGAATACCAGATTTTAGATTAAAATTTTTATATCGATTGACAGGTATTCACAAATTCTTATTAGTTTTCTTCTTATTAATTCGTTATTATTTGCCATTTATTCTGTTTTTACTTTTTAAAATATAAGTATATGTTGAAGATTTGTGGATATCAAATTTTCTATTAACTTTTTTTTTGTAATGTACTTAGTTATATTAAATAGGCTTCGCCTAGGTGCCTTGCCTTGTCGCCTAAACAGTATGGCGGTGGGCCAACGCCTTGGTCACCTTGGACGCCTTGACAACTATGGTGCATGCATAACAATTTAGTTCTTTATATCTGAGGAAGTTTTACGAAGTAAAAACTTTTGTAAAAGACGCTTCATTAAAGTAAGGGTTTTTTTGCATATAAACCATCCTTACGAGTAAAATTATAAAGATATGTTTTCTAGAAACATATTTGAACACATGTCATCATTTTTATCGGAATGATGAAAAATGCCACTGTCGTTAAGTTCTGTCCATAAAATGGAGAATATTCCATGTAGCTTCCGTTGCTTAAGTTAGTTGATCATCTTGTGACAAAAATAACTTTCCCAGAGAGAGAGAGAGAGAAAGCATTTCATCACAATGTTGCAAAAATGCCACTATGGCTAACTTCCCTCCATAAAAAGGAGACTATGCCACGTAGCTTCTGTTACTCAAGTTAGTTGATCATCTTGTGACAAAATTAACTTCCCCCAAGAGAGAGCATTCTGCCAGCTCCCAGAACAGGAGAAATGGTGATGTCCACCATCTCTACTTCTTCCCTCCCTTTGAGGTCCGCACCTCCAACCCCAACTTCTCCAGTCTCGGTTTCTCCGCAGGCTCGAAGATGAGAGCCAACTCATCAGCCACCTTCTGCCAGATGCTGGCTCGCCCAGCTGCTACAGGCTGTCCTCATCCTTGGTCTTGTGGTTCCTGCCCAACTTCATGCGGTAGCTCAGCACCAAGGCCCACTGCAACTGCAGTAACATTGGCATTGCACAGTTCGTCTTGGCCTTGTCATCCAACACCGCTGGCGGCCTCCCCAATGTTCCCGTTCCTGCCACTGCCGTTTCTGACACCATGGTGGCAATTACTCAGGTGGGGTGCACTGTGGTAGGTGACGTGGGCCAGGCACGCGGCAAGGGCGTGAAAGCTGTCGCCACTGTCATGGTGGATGGTGTACACCAGGGCCGATCCGAAGCGGGGGGGAGAGAGAAAGTCCCCTCCGGCACTGGTGCCCCACCCAGCAGGGGGGTGCAGAGAGGAGGGGGAGAGAGAGGGTGTGCAGTGTGTATGTGAGAGAGAGCAGAGGGGTGTGTGTGTGAGAGAGAGAGAGAGTCTGTGCAGAGTGTGTGAGAGAGGGTGTGAAGTGTGTGTGTGTGTGAGGGAGAGAGAGTAGAGATGTGTGAGAAAGAGAGAGAGCAGAGAGATGGTGTGCAGTTAGAGAGAGAGATAGCAGATAGAGATGAGAGGGAGGGAGGGTGCTGGATGGGGGGTTTCCCCATCCGGCATTACCCATCCGGGAGGTGCAAGGGGGGGGGGGGGAGAGGGAGAGAGTACTGTCCTACGACTGCACCATTACCACCCTGCATGCTTCTTCACTGGCCTCCTGAGCACTGCCCAGTCCCCGCCGACGCTTGTGATCCTTTAGTTCTGCAGGATGAATCCGGTGCTCTTGTGCTGGTCCACCCTGGATGGCGCTTCCCCCCTTCATCCCCCCTAGAGATGGCGTCGGCACCACTAGAGACGACACACTCCCGGTAGAACCGCCGGTGGGCGTGAAGAGGAGGGAGATGTGAACGCCACACACACAGAGAGAGAGAGAGAGACAAAGAGAGAGAGAGAGAAGAGAGAGAGGGAGAGAGGTTTAGTTGATAAGGTTATTTTTGTCATTCTAAAACTATGGTTAAAGACAGCCATAATTAAATAGACTGATGGTAACGGTTGGTTATGCTGATGACATGTTTGCTACATTTTGTTAAAAATAATTAAATGTGTTCAAATATGTTTCTAGGAATGATATTTGCAATTTTACTTGTAAGGATGGTTTATATGCAAAAAAACCTTAAAGTAAATTGTTCAACTAAGAAAGTGCTATAATATCAGCTGGTCTCAAGAAATAAGAATTGGAAAGTTCATATTGGATGATTCCAGTTAACAAAACAAATTTGTGCAATTATTAGAGGTCTTGAAAGTTGATTCCGTTTGCTACATTTGGCCATGAAGTTATGATGGTTAAGTAACCTGGATAAGCACAACTTTGTATATTATACATCTTTGTAACTTACAAACTTGTTATCTGTAAACAGCATATTATGCTACAAACATTAGCAGCATTTGGGATCTTATGTAATCTTGTAACATATGGTGCTCATCATAGACAGTGTTGTCTGCTTTGCTAAACCCACATAATAGTTTGTTTATTGAGCAATTTCTAAAGCTAGTGCATCATTTATGTTTCTAAGTCTTTGGTGTTTCATTGGTCATGGTACTATTGTTATTTATTCATTAATTGCCTGGCATTGTTTCATTACAACTTAACAATGTTTGTCAAGTTCTTATATCTTTCTTTTGCTTTGTCATCAAAGGTGGACTCCATTGATGGTGGCTCGTTCATGGCATAGAAGTTGGCTAGAAGGTCTTCTTAGTAGACAGCCAGAAGGCCGTGCACGCATTCTTCCTTCCCCGTACCTTTCTCTTCCCTTAATGAGCGTCTTTAAAATTGCAAGGTGAGTGGTGGCCTGTGATTGGCTGCTTTGAGTAACTTTTATCACAGTTTAGATTGTCCTGATTCATTAGAAGAGGAATTTGATTGCCATCTGTTATGTCCCACAGTTTTTGATCCATCTTGATTGAATATCAGAAATTTCTTTTTTTTATCATCCAGTAATTTTGTTTCAGGACTGTGCAACATGCAATGTGTTTAGAATTTTGACTTCACAATGATTTTGATTTGCAACGTTTTCTTTTAGGTGTTGTTTGGTTTGACATAAACACCATAAAACATCGTAACACCCTATTACCAATTATGCTGTCTTACGGCATTTTACATCAAACTGAATGGCCTTTTAATGTTTAACCTGTACTGGATGCTTAGCTGTCCTATTTCATGAATGTGCCTCTAGGCATGGGTGAAATAATGTACCAGTACCAACCATTGACAGTCATACTGGTGGAGTGCGTGGTTTTTTCTCCCTCCTGTGCTTTGCAGGTAGAGATAGAAAGAGAGGGTAAGGATAGATGCCCTAGTCTTGCTGGCTGGAATAATGATGCTCTACGGAACGATTTCTTTTCTCCCCCTTTTTTATTTTATTTTTTACCTTCAGGGGTATTGGATGATCAAAGATATCCCGAGTGCATGACTGAACTTGGCAGTCTTTTTCTTCTTTGCACTGTGTTGATCATCATGGTATTGAGGGAGAGAATAGAAAGGAAATGTAGGTCATCAAGATTGCTTTTCAAATGGATATGTTAATAAATTATGTAGACATCAGTGTATATTTTCATTTTGGTCTTAGGTCATTTCCTTCTTAAATAAATCCGAATTTAGATTATTTCAACAGATTTTTGATTGAAGACAAATGATCTCCTTTTCTTTGTTCCCAAATATTTAAATGAGAAAACACGAAAGCAGCACTGATATGCATTTCATTGTGAAATGAGATAAAACACAAAAATCAACACTGATAGTGATTTCATAGTGGAGATGAGATGTGAACCTTGCATTTGGTACTTGAAGGAGTAGATCACTTCAGCTACTTATGTTCACAGTCATCTTTTTTATATCATTAACATTCTGTTCTAATTGAGAAGAATGTGGGAAGAAGAAGAACAATAGAAGTGCATCATACCCATGTATTTTTCTGTCAAACAAGATAGACTTATTAACTTTAGTTGCCCACCTACGAAGTCTTATGTTTCCCCATATACGGGCTTGTTGATAGAGTGATACTGTTTGTTTGGGTTTATATTTCTGTCTGTTTATTTCTAGGAGACTCCAATTTCCATAGTTATAGAATGTGCAGCATTTGCTTGGTTAGTCATGGATGACTCTTCCACTTCTGCATGCATAATGTTTTTGGACAAACAAATATTCATGGTGAGATTCTGTTCACCTGCAGGGATTGTGGATGGAGAAATACAGATCAATCTCCCGCATGCCTTGATCCATGTGCAGTTTGCTTGGAAAGACGATGTACAGTAGCAGCCAAAGGTACTTCTTTAACATTATAGTTCCTGGATTTTCTTTCTGCTACTTTCACCTTCGTTTCATGTGAACTTCCTCAGGGTAAGCCCTCTCCACCCCCTGCCCCCCTTTTTTTGGAAATGCAAAATGGTTAGCATTTTTGAAACCATTTAGAGCAGCCCCGACATTGCTTAAATTGATGTTCAGGTGAAAGCAAAATATTGTCTAAGTTTACAACTTCATAATGGGAACTTGGAAACTGAGGCACTACGGCTACCGTATGGAACTGTAATATGTTCTATTATTCAGTTTATTTACAATTGTTAGTGAGCTGAAAACTTGGGGAAATTACTAACAAGAAACCCAACTCCAATGCATTATATTACTCTCTTTCCTGAAAGAGTAATGCTTTGTGCAACACCCCGGTTAATTACACACCGGGGTGTTGCAAGTACGACACTTTTTTTGAATTTTTTTTGAGTAACCCCCATGCAAAGATAGCTTGGTGTGTCGGCCACGTCATCAAGTGACATGGCGTGGGGGCCATGCAAAAATAAAACCCCAACCTTGTGAATAGTGAAAATACCCCATTTTTACTATTCACAAAGGGGTAATTTTTTTTGTGTGGCCCCCATGCCACGTCACCTGGTGATGTGGCCAACACCAAGGTAGCTTGGCATGGGGGTCACTCAAAAAAAAAATAAAAAAAAGTGTTGCACTTGCAACATCCCGGTGTGTAATTAACAAGGGTGTTGCACAAAGCATTACTCTCCCTGAAAATATGTCTTCTCTAATTGCAGCCACCAGAATTATGGCCATCAAAATGTAGTGGATCTTTACAATGATTAGGTCTTTTTCTCATTGTTTTATAGTTAGTCTTCTCTCTCTGTTCTGTGCACCCTGGTTAAGAACTCAACCAGGGGCAATTGTGTCATAGTTGGGCAATTTCCCCAATGACATAAAAGATTTAAGGAGGCTGGCGGTCAATAAATGAACTTGGTTAGGCTGGCTTAGGCCCAGGCTCGGCCACTGCTCAAGAACTCTGCCTTGGCCAAGTGCAGAACTGTAATGGTTCTTTAATATCAGGCTTGAGTTTCAGTCTGCATCATATAAATAAAAACCCATTTGAGGCCTGCTTGAATCCAATGTTTTCATTCCATTTTTTTGACCAACAGGTCTATTTTCAAGGCATGCAGTTAGGTCAGATTCTGAATCTCCCCCTTGAAATTCAAAGACTATGCCACTCTAGCATATGGACTCAAATAGAATTTTAGATACAGTGATTCTACATCTTTTGCTCATTGATTGGCACAGGCCTGCACATCTATTAGACATGACAACAATCTCCAGGTCAGACCCATGGCTTTGATTCTTGAATGCTGGATTTCTTCAATTTGCCATTGATTGCTGCTCTCAAAGTCATTCTGCTCTCAAAGTCATTTGTGTTTGATGTTCCTCTTCCCATTTCCAAAGAAAAAATCAAATTGGAGTAGAAGAATAATGTTCCTCCCCCTCTCCCAATTTGTTTCCACTCAGACCTCTGATTCCTACTGTGTATCTAAGCCCATGGGCACAAGATGACAGCTCAGGCTGTGCTGAAGCAGCCTGTGCAGGCCAGATCTGGTGCACCCCTGGGCTGGCCCACGCTGGTGCATTCATAGACAAAGGTCCATTTTGGTGTTAATTTTTTCCACTTATTTTACTTTGTGGACATTTTCAAGGTGGATAAGAGTTGCTTCGTAGGCAATTATAGAATATTCATCTATATTTGCTTTTCTTACTTTCTTTCCGCCTTCAAGATCTGGTGCTCATGTGTAGCATTGCATTTGTATGAATCATGTCTGGCAATTATATCTTAATCATGTGCCCTCTTTAGTATTATGAGCGAAAGTCATGCTCTAGTCTGATTTTCAATCTTCCAACATGGTGCTCCTTTTCTCTATTTTCCTGGTTGCATTTATGTGTAAAAGCCGACATGATCTTGTTTTCAGTTCCATGTCCTTGCATATTTCATTTTTTCACATATGCATGCATGTACTTTCAGTATTTATATATTCTGCTTCTTTTCATGGCATTCTTTTTTACATTACTGTGTAAGATCTTCTTTGATCTTGTTTTCTGTTCTTAGGCCGTTTCTTTTAACTTTGCATATACCCATACCAGCATTCTTGTTGGAATGAACCTACATTCTTCATTTAATGCTTGGCCTTGTCATCTAGACTTGCGCTTATATTTCTACATGTTACATACTTTTGTCATCATTTACTTTAAAGTGGATTTTTTTGTTATGACTTTTGATTATTTCATACTTATTCAGTCATTTAGTTCTATGCTTTAATTCTTTTTACCCTTGAGTTCTATGCTTGGATTTACCCTTGACCGGAACATCAAGATTGCCGTGAATTAATCTGTCTGAAGAGAAAATTTTGCTCTTGCAGATTGTGCTGGGGTTCCAGTATTAGGATCACTTCATAGATTTCTTTCCCTTTAAATGCTCTGCCCCTGCTGAACCATTATTTAGTCCAGTGGTTATCTTGCTTATTTGGCATACTGTTTGAACAAAAAGACATGATTGCCAATGGATTTATCTTGTAGAGACCACTTAACATAGTCATTCAGAACTTCAGTTTTCAGATACTGAATTGTAATCACTGTACATAGGAATTCTCGTGCATACTTTAAATCAGATTATCAATTCATTCCTTCTCAGTCATCAAGGCCAATGGTGTACTTATCCTGAACTTTTACAGGCTGCGGTCATGAATTCTGCACCAGGTGTGCGCTTTACCTCTGTTCCACCAACAGCACCTCAACCCTTACGCAAGGACCTCCTGGCTCGATCGCGTGCCCTCTCTGCCGGCATGCAATCGTTGCATTCAGCAAGCTTCCAGGCACGAGCCCAATCAGGGAGCTGCCCAGGGCAAGCCTGTCACTATCCCTGTGCACGACATGCCCGGCTGTGGGTTCCGGCCCTGCCACTGCGACAACAAAGCAGTTTTGCAGGCCAGAGTTCCAGTGCACTCGGATCCCTCCGTTGGGCTTGTCGTCGTTCCGGTCACTCAGCTGCCAGAGATTCCCATCGATGAGGCTCAACTCAACATTCTGCATGGGCGCCCCGGAGACGACCTCATCTCTCGTGAGGTGCTCGAGGTCGAGGCTGCGCCGCTCCGCTTCTCATGTAGAAGGGAGGAGGTCATGGTTGGTGGCCCTGAACCAGTGTGCAACGACTGGCAGTTGAAAACATTGGCCTCTTTGTTTCCTCCACCTTCTCTTGTTTGGAATTCTTCGTTCCTCAATTCTTTGTTCTTTCGTTCAGGCAATGGAATTGCCCTTTTGGGAATGAACAAGCCTTAGAACGTCATGTATCATCGTTGTTGTTCGCTCTGTACATATTGAAGAATCCCGTGTTTCATTGTATCGTCGTAATGAAGATCCTCCTTAAAGTATGAATCAATATTTTATCGGTTTATTGTGTACGTGTTTCTTTTAATGTTGTGGGCTCCAATTTTAGTGCTTCCTTCTCTTTTGCTTCTGTGCATTGCCAATCTCTAGAACAAGAGGTGAACGAGATTCTGGATTTTAAGAGATGTAAAGTTTTACTCCGGCAATTTTAAATAAAATAGGATCTAATTTCCATTCGAGTTAAGGTAAAACTGTAAAAGTCTAAATATGAATTCAAGCAATTCCTGACCAGAATTTAGTCTTTTACCCATGCTAGAATATGACGTCTGATCCTCAATTCACTTCGTAGGCATGGTAAAATTTATTGGTGTAGAAGATGAGCTTGGTCGCCACGGAATAACATCCCACTGGTCAAATTAATTGCAGAATAAAAAATTGAACCCATTCTAGTGTAACCGTGTGCTCTTATTTTTAAGTTTTCTGATTGCATTACTAAACTAAGATAACCGAATTAAGCTAATGTGGGCTGCTAGATGCCAAGGCCTGACAACAAAGCATCCATGTAACATCGTTTCCCCTTTTCTTTCTTTTGGTGGGGTTGCTTATCATCCCATAAAATCTATCATATGGAGTGATTAATGCCTTCATTTTGTTTTCACATAGAACGGGAACAAACAATCTCTTTCACATTTTTTGGAGAGCAGGGAACTTATCATATAAGCATGTAACTATATAAAATCAGGATATATAAAATCAGGATACTAGGGTGAAGTGACATTATTCAGTAGTGAGCCAAAAATGGGATTTTTGTGGAAAAAGTAATGGAATAATTGCCTGGCCACTTGCCTCCATTTAGAAGAATGTACAAAGAGCATCATGAATCACGGCCCACATCTTTGTCGATGCACGGCCTTGATTGATTTGACATTGAAGGTATCTTTTCACCCGTTTCTCCAATCTGTTCTCTCTCTCTCTCTCTCTCTCTCTCTCTCTCTCTCTTTCAGGCCTCTAGTTAGATGGGATTGGAGGGAGGAAGGAATAACGCCGCGGAGTAACGTCTCCACATGGGAGACCCCGTCACGGGCCGCCCTACGGGCCTGTGTGGCCAACCCCACACGGACATCTGACCTGATGATCCCTGGTGAGCAGGGAAGAAGATTTGTAGATCTAACATGGTATCCCGGTTGGAGAAGTGGGATATATGTTTATATTTGTGATCAAAAGTCAAGTCTACGTATTTTCACCACAAAAGATGGGGATTGGCGGGGGCATTATTATACTCGCTGCAGTGGCATTTTCAAGTCCAGGAAAACTTTGGCATGCTTGTGTAAAAAGATCTCTTACCAGAGAGAACTTTTGAACATGTGAGTCTCAACAAACTCCTCTTACTGTGAAAGAACTATAAACGGAGCAACATAGAAATAATTATCCCTTCCCAACATCCTCTTCTGTTGATGTTTTGGATAATAATACTCTTTTTTTTAAAAAATAAACTTTTCAAATTTTCATACTGCTAATTGGGTTGCTTGTGCACAATTCACCCAAGTTATTTCCCCCATGTCTATTTTTAACGCTGGCTTTGTGATTTGTATAGATACACTTTTTTTTGTGAAGTGAGATTTGTATAGATACACTGATATCCGACATGCTTGTTGGTTAATTAGTTTCTCTCTCAACCAAACGACCCTTTTTAAAAGCACTTACACCACGTTGTTTAAACATATTTTCATAATATATATACTCCCTTTATAAACATCTCCTTACAGAAAATAATGACAGATTTTCCCGACAATAATCATTCGGATCAGACATCCCAGTGGAAATTTATGGCAATTTATCCTGGTGTTCACTTACGCAACGAATTACAGCGGAAGTGCAGAAGAACTTTCGACCAGCGCGGGGGATATGGCACAAGCGATCAACCTAAATAAACAAGCGTACGTGCTTCCTCATTTCTCATCATCATCCTCTTTTCCAGGCCCTTCCCTCATTTCATTAGTTTGCTCTCGTTTTGCTTCTCAAGGCTGTCTCGAGATACCTAGAAGAGAAGCTCTCTCACAACTAGAAGGAACAGAAGTGGATTGGAAAAGGCAACGTAAAAAAGCCATGATACAGAAGCCCATCCAACTGTCGAGAGAACATCACACAAAAGGAAAGCGAAAGAGAGAGTTCATACATATTGCACAGGCAGCCATGGCCAAGGAGGCGCATGCTTCATTATAACACAATCTTTTCTTGTACATCTGCCTTTAGCACTCCTAAACTCCTGCCTCTCATTCACAAACACACGACATGGAGAGGCATAGTTGAAAGGTAACACTACTAGTTGGATACATAGAAAAAGGTTCGAACGAAAACCCTAACAGACAGATAGGAGCAAATATTACTAATAGATGATTTAATACAAGATTGTTATACAAACACCGTAGGATCTTCAAACCATCACAGCCGAGATTATACATGGCACCAAATGTAAACATGCTCACAACAAATGAAGTTAAGCTCAGGAGGGATAGATGGGGAAGTTGAAGATGGGAGGATTGATAAGAGCGAAGATGATTGTAAAGATTTGAAACGGAGTAGAAAGCGGCCAGAAAAAATATTTAGATTAGAAAAAGTCTTGCAAGGTCAAGAAAAAAAGAGATCCGGAGAGGATATGAAATAGAAGAATAAGAGGGAGATAGAGAGGGGGGGGGAGGGGGCGTTGTTCAAGAGGTTAAAGCTCAGTGGGGATAACACCGATGGTAACGAGCAAGCACCAGACCTCGAGTCTTCCACCTCCTCTTCTTGTATCCTCCAAACCCAAAAATGGGTAACGTTGCCTCCCTCCACCTCGAGCTGCAACCTGCAGTCAGCATGTATGTTGTGCACCAATAAGAAGATGGAAAGGGTGGAGGGAAGTAGGGGCAAGAGGAAGCAGACGGCATCTTGTTTCGACGCTGAGGGCTTCCTAGGGTTTGGAAATGGTAGTATGGGTTGCCCGTGGAAGGAGGGATGAGAGGGTTTATATAGGAAAGAGCAGGAGAGCTAATTATAAATGGAGATCAATATGGGAGGCTGACATTCCAAATGTGTGTTCCTCCCCTCTGCCAAAAGTGAACTGACCCTGCCCACATGTAATAGCAACAAAAGGTGATCAATAAAAAGAAGTAAATCAAAGGCAAAACGCTCACAGTGGCTTTAGGAGGGGGTTGGCTTTGGAGGTACATGCCCCAGAGCAGTGTCGTGCAGTCATGGCTATGTGTCATTACTGATCACTGCATCAATAAAGATCAGATCGCATCTTTATCTCCTAACTCACGCAACTGCCATGAAGGTAAAAAGGAAAAAAGAGTTAAGAGGCAGTAACTTGACTTCAGGAGGTAATGTAGGCAAAAGAAAGCGAGTGGAACAGATCAACAGAGCGGAGGGAGGAACCCTCTTTTTCCCTTTCCTCCGGACAGCTTCCTTCTTGGGTCTTTACGTTGACATGTACTCTTCAGAGTAAATGTTGATGATGATGGTTTCTCGGAGTCTTAAAGGACCACCCACCAAAGCATTCAATTCCAAACTTTCTTGACACTGGATGCATGCAGAGGGGGGAGTCTGTGCCCACAAAGCATCCAAATCAGTCACAACTTTGTGTAACATTCTAATCAGTGATCTTATAATTAAAATAATATAGATATGAAATTGATGATGGGCAGTGTTGGAGTCAAATTAAAGAGCTACCAACCTCTTATGAGAAGGCAGTGGGACTCATTTAAAGACTTTGTAATCCAAATGGGTCTATGCAGCCACATGCTAGGCTCTCTCCTAATGATCACTGATAGAGCAACATGAATGCCTTATCGAGATGTGTGTACTGTTCACATAATAAATGGTGCTGCCCTCCTGCAAGCTGCAAACTATTCTGCATACATAATACACAGTGTATGTAGTCCAGAACAGCCAACGCTCCCGCACCATCCAACCAGCAGGCAAATATGATCATGGGCGTCCAAACAGGGATTCTGCAACTGTGATGCACAAACGTCGCCACTCTGAGCTTTGAAGGGCCCTCCAAATTCGTGCCTTGTTAGAGTAACATCAATAGGAAACGAGGGACACATAATGTTGCATAAACTGAGGTTAGAGTAAGATAAAGAAGAAATGAGAGACGCATAATGCTACATAAAACTGCAGCCAGACTAAAAAGTGACACACGAAATATGTCAGGGTGGATAAAACTGCTTGACCATCATATATATATATATATGATAGCGGGGCATGGCGTGTGGGGTCGTGTTCCAATCTGAGACTCCCACGTGCATGTGCACGCAGCATGCTTGGGAATGCTTGTGCGCAGCCATGCAAGGTTTCACAGTGCATGCTTAACGTAGAGTTGGGATTAATACAGGAGACCCACAAATCTGCTGTCAGTCCAAACAGTCAAGACCATATCTTTTGCCGAGATTAGAGGAGGGGGAAGATTTAAAAGGACATTGCAGATTTCTATAGGTTTCTCTAAAGCCCTTTGTCTTACCCTTTTCGCCTGTTGTTTTGTATTTATAATTCTGTGCCCTACGGTAGGCTAGGGTTCAGGTTTTCCGGGTTGTAATTATTCTGGGTTCAGACAGAATCCTGTTAGACATGACGATCCACCAGCGCTGCTGTGCCCACTTTTCCCATTCTTCTACTTCTTCATCATCACCAATCCCCCCTCCCCCTCTCTAGCGGACGTGACAACGCATGCTTCTGCCTCTGCAGTGGCTGCAGGGCGGGAGGGTGGAGCTGCATACGTAAGATGTCACTGCAAAAACACCCATGGACGTATTCTACCATAACAATAGAATTCCTCCTACTATTACAATCCGCGCATCCCTCTCTCTCTCCCCTCTTGCCCCCACCCAATCTCCTTCCCCCTTTCTCGTCTCTGTAATTAATGTAGACGTGTTTCACCACCCTTCCCTCCCTTCTTGCGCACAAGCAGCACAGTACTGCAGCATCAAAAACCCCGGCACACAGTGCGCACAGACTTACCTCTACAGGAGAGGTGCAGTAATGGTGTTTGACCCCGTCGAGGGCTCCCCCCTTGAGAGCTTTTGCCGCAGATCTCTCTCGCGGGTTGCCCGTCATTTTCTAACTGGGCAAGTGTGGGGATCCGGACTTCGGGCCTTTCCGGTGTGGGTAGAGAACCGTGGGAACGCTTTCCACAGTGCCCCCCATGGAATCATAAAGCTAGAACCAAAGCCCTACGAAGTGACAGGTGAGTGCGGAGGTGGGGGTCCAGCCGGCGATGGATGGACGTCCGGTAACGGAAAGACAGCTAAACGATTTCTTGTGGCCGAAGTGACGGGCATCACAACATATTCTTCCCCGTCTCTCCCAACGACGGTAGCACCGTAGCATACGTGTATATATATATATATATATAAGAAACACTGTTCGATGTGATCTGAAGGGGCCTCTGCCTTCTGCATTTCTTCGTTCCATCGGATGCCAGCTCCCTGGCCAGGTAATCTTTTTCCCACAGCCCAACTCGAGAACAGCGTCGAGGCGATGGACGAGTGTGTGTATGTGTGCGTTCCTCCCGGCCCATTCACGACCTTCTCATTAATTGTCATCTCCCTGTAGGTGGTACGATTTATTCTTGATACGTCAACATCCTCCAACTCGCAAGAACTTATTTTCCTTGTACAAACCAGTGAACTCCATCCACACCACCACCCTTCACCAGGGTTCTTGTACGTACCACGAAGCATATATATCGGATCGCAATCTCTCTTTTTGGGTCGCGTCGCTGGTTAAATTTCGTCCTGTGGCGTCTACGTGTTGTTCTGTTGATATTCTTCGTTGTTGCAGAGGATACCATCATTAATTTCGCTTCGGCATGTTTGCCGAACTACGAGTAAGATTTGAGATCTTTGTGTAGGATCTGTAGGGCCGAAGGTCGGGATCCCCGGCTTTGGATATCCCAAATCCAGATTTTAAACAGGCGCTCGATCGAGGCCACATTTATTGAGGGAGTGGGGATTTGAATACCTAAGGACCCTGCATGTATACATCGAACAGTGTTTATAGTTAGTATATGCATGCATGGGTATATATCTCAATCAACGGTATTTAATGTTGGAGCACGAAAAATAGAGCTTTTATTGAAAGATGAATATAATTATAATAATATCTCTTATAACATAAATGAGAGGTCAATACATAATATAAGGGTTCACAAGAAGAGACTAACATTAAATACTATTTGAAGTAAAAGGAGTATGGAAGTCTTTTACCTAAGAGAGAATACACTCCAGCCTTTTTATAGTCGTAAATGTAGGAGGGGAATAGTTTCGAAGATGACTCTAGGTTCCTCTTTTTTTACCATTATTCTAGGAAGTTTTCTCAACCAACTTTTGATCTTCTAAGTGCTACTAAAATATTTTTTATTATTCCAAATTTCTCCTTTAAACTCTATACATTACAAATTATTTTTAACACTCCCTCTTAATTTGTAACGTGCATAAGACTTCTAAGTAGATAACATCGTCAGTAGTTATAGGCTTCGTGAATATGTCATCAACTTACTCTTGTCTTTATAAACTTAAGAATGCTTTCTTGTTTCTCGATCAGATCTCGAATATAGTGATGACGTAGTTTGATATACTTCGTCCTTACATGAAAGATTGGATTCTTTGTTACAGAAATGACTGACATATTATCACAAAATATATTAGTTGATTCTTCTTGATTTTGTTAAAGTTGTGATAATATTTTCCTTAACTAGACTGGTTTGCATACGGCGCTTGTTGCAGATATATATTCAGTCTCGGCTGAAAATAGAGCGATTATTTGTTGCTTCTTTGACGACTATGAGATAGGGTTTGGTCCTAAACAGAACAAATATCCAGAATTATTTTTTCGATCATTTGTCGGGCCTGCCCAATCACTGTCTGTGTAACCAATAAGATAATTATTTCCTTCAGAAATATACTTGATGGCATAATTTGTAGCTCCTCGAAGATATCTTAAAATTCATTTGGTCGTTGTAAAGAGTAGCTTATTCGGCTCGTTCACACGTGATACTACACTTACTGAATAAAGAATATTAGACCTTATATTTGTGAGATATAAGAGAGAACCAATTAAACTTCTGTAGACTGAAGCATTAATCTTCTCAGCATTATCATGAATTGAGAGTTTTGTATTTGCTGCCATGGGTGTGTAACCACCGTCTTGTAATTAACCCTATTAAATTTCTACAACAAATTTTCACAATATTTTCTTGGTTGAGAAATATTTCACTTTTGACTTGTTTTACTTGAATGCTAAGAAAATAACTCAACATGCTGAGATAGATTTTTTTAAATTCTTTCATCATTTTCTTCTTGAAATCATCTAACATATAATGACTAGTACCAAAATTGATTAGATCATCAACATAAAGACAAAGGATAAGAAAGTCCGTACATTTCTTCTTTATATATAATGAGAGCTCATTTAGAAATTGTAGAAAGCATTCTTGCTGAAAATATAAATCAATTCTATTGTTCCATACTCGAGGGACTTGTTTTAACCCATATAATGCATTGTGTAGACGATAAACTTTATCCTCATGTCCTTTAATTTGATAGCATTGTGGTTGCTGCATATATATTTCTTCCTCAAGATTGTTATTTAGAAATGTAAATTTGACATCAAGCTAAAATACTGACAACTGTAATTGTGCTGCTAATGTTAAGATGGTTCGTATTATTTCCATCCTAACAACTGGCGCGAATGTCTCGTTGAAGTCAATACCAGGTTGTTGATAATACCCCTTTATTACGAGCCTTGTCTTGTATTTATGAATGGAGTCATTCTCATTATACTTAATCTTATATATCTATTTTAAATTAATAACTTCTTTATCTTTTGATGTTCAACTAGCTCTCATGTGTGATTTTTCTCAATCATATTCATTTCTTCGTCCATATCTTTTATCCATTTCTCATCTTTAACTGTCTCCTCGTATCTTTGTGGTTCACAGTAAAAATAAGTCACATTATCTCTTTCATATATTTCTTTGAGAGAGCATTCCTTTCGTCGTGGTGTGTTTGAGTTAGTATTTGACTCGTCTTGCTCTCTTAGACTTTATGGAGGATAAGAAGATATTAATTCTTCATCTTCAACTTTTTTTCTTTTATAATATTAGGTACTTATTTTTCTTCTTCTCCTTTCCACTTCCATGATGTTGCTTCATCAAATATCACACCTCTAGATATAATCAATTTATTTGTCTTAAGCTCAAGCAATTTGTATGCTTTTGATTCTTCACTATATCTAATGAATATATATATTTCTCCTTTTTTATCAATTTTTTCTTATCTAACTTGTGAAGTAATATGGCTATATGTAATACATCCAAATGTTCTAAATGACTTACCTTGTCCTTTCTCTTGAACCAAGTCTCATATGATATTTTATTTGGAACTGCTTTTGTCGGAGATCTGTTTAAGATGCAAAGTGCAGTATGTACAGTCTCAACCCAAATTAGGGAGATTCATACCTTTTAGCATGCTCCGAGCCATCTCCACTATTGTTCTATTCTTTCACTAAGCTACTTCATTTTGCTGAGATATGTATTTTACCGCCAGTTCCTTCTTTATTCATTCTTTATTACAATATTTTTGAAATTCATTAGAAGTAAACTCTCATCCACGATCAGTCCTTAAAACTTTAAACTTTTTACCACTTTGTTTCTAAGCAAATGTTTTAAACCGTAAGAACATAGTAAATGTCTCTGATTTTTCCTTCAGAAAATATATCCACATCATTCGGCTATAATCATCCACAAATAATAGAGAATATCGTAAACCATTAAGTGAGGTTGTAATATCCCGGACCTTTCGGATCCTTCTTCGTGGGTCCCGGATCTGGTTTTCGGAGTGTCCGGCTCCGTTGTGTCCGAAATTTCGTTTCGGACATCTTTCGTGTTCGGGTCGGCGCGATCCGGAGTTGTTTCGGAGGCCCGGAGGCGTTCCGCGGCTTCTCCGCGTGTGTTTTCCGATTCCCGGTGTGTGTTTCGGCTTTTCTCTTCGGACGCTCGTTGCGGGTGAACCGGGCTGTTCACACGGACACGAGTGGTACCGTTGCGATCGGTGCGTTCCGAGGATCGCGGGGGTGTGATTTCCTATTTTTTGGAATTTTACGGATTTTCCGGGTTTTTCAATAAAACCCCTTTTCTTTTCTCTCTCCCCCCACCATCTTCTTCTTCCTCCTTCCTCCTCCACCGTGTCTCCCTCCCTCTCCCTCTCTTCCTCCCGGTTGGCCACGGCGAGCTCCCCTTCGGCTGCAGACGGCGGTGGGGCGACGGCGCGGCGACGTGGGCGGCGGCGAGGCGGTCGTGGGGGCGTGCGGCAAGCGTGGGAAGCTTAAGGAAGAACGAGGGTTTTCAAGCGTTCTTCGCGATTCGTGGACGATCCGGCGGAGCATTCGCTCCATTGAGGTAGGGTGACGTTCCCTAGCTCTTCGCCGTTCTTTTCCGTGGTTTGTAGGCCGCGGGGAGGCCGAGAGAGGCATGTTTGGGCGTTTTTGGGGTTTTTCCATGTTTTGGGGTGAGCCGCCCGATCTATGGTTTTAGCCCATGATTCTATGTTTTGGTGGCTTAGATGCATGCTAGGGGTCCCCAGGGGTCTTCCCCCTTGTTTTCCCCCTCTCCGGTGGAGGTACGGGGGCGTGGTTGGTGTTTTTGGGGTTCTCCCGCCGTAGCGTGCTCTGGGGCAAGCGACGGTCACTCCAGTGACCGTCACATGCTTGTAACGCCCCTAGAGGGGTGCGTTACTTCCCTGGGTGTTGGCCTTTGGGGTCGAGGGCTGTAACGGTCCTGCGACTGGCCGCCGTTTGCTAGTGACGGCCCTGGGCTGGGCCGTCACATGCTTTCGACCGTTGGGTTTTGACCGTTGGGGGTCAGGCCATGTAACGCACCGAGATAGGCGCGTTACATGCGTGTAACGCACTGGGGCAGGAGCGTTACTTCCTGTTGTCCCCCATGTGGATGGGCCAAGCGACGCGCTGGGCCCAGCGCGTTACTTACAAGCGACGCGCTGGGGCAGGCGCGTCACTTCCCTTTCCATCCCGAGCGTGAGGGCCATGCGACGCGCTGGTCTAGGCGCGTCACATGCGAGTAACGCACTGAGCCCGACGCGTTGCTTGCAAGCGACGCGCCAGGGTAAGCGCGTTACTTTCCCTGTGGTTTTCGTGGGTGTGGGGTGCCATGTGACGCCCTGGCCTAGGTGCGCCGCTTCCAAGCGACGCACTAGGGTAGGCGCGTCGCTTCCCCCTACCCCCTGGCCGTGTGACGGTCCGCCTTAGACCGCTATTTCGAAGTGACGGCCCTAGAGTGGACCGCCATTTGGCAGTGACGGTCTGAGGGTAGACCGCCACTTCCTGTGTTGCCCCATGAGGGTGGCAACCTCGCTTTTCTCCGACCGTGGTCTCCGTGTGACGGGACTGGTGCGTGGGGTGATTCCCACACGTTGTCGGGCTTGGGTGTTGTTTTCCGTGACTCGAGAGTCTACTCCTTTAGCGACCCTCCACTAGTCGTAGCCCACCAGTGCGCGGTGCTGGTCTCACCTGGGAGTGGTGTACGGGCACCCACCTTTCGAGACGGTTTGTGGACCGGTTACCGTAGGCCCCTCGTCGGTAGCCAGAGTCCGGCTACGGGGGAAAACCGGTCAGAGGACCAGACCTAGTGACGCAAGGTCTGTGTGTGCACACGTGGTTGGGGGCGGTTGGACCCACGTCGACGGGCGTGACCCCAACTAGTTACTTGTTTGTGGTTACTTGTACGGTGTTTGCGCCTCGGGTAGGACCTACCATGTCAGGCGGTGCACCTGCGGTGCGGTGTAAGACGCCAGGGGACGCTACCGGCTGTGCTTCTAGTGGGTGGTACTCCTGTCGAGTACGGAGTGTCAGACTGTCAGTCGTGTGTTTCCGACCTTCGGGTTTTTGACGGTTCAACCGTTGAGTTTCAGTTTCCTCGTACCGTGGCACGTGTCTCGGTTTACGTGCCGTTAGGGTCTAGTTCTGTAGAGTACAGGGCTTTCCTTTCCGAGATACTTTTCTACCGCTAGAGTAGTGGTTTCTCGTTTTTTCGAGGTAGGGTTCGAGTGATCCCTACTGAGTCTTGTTCCGAGACTCATTCCCTGCGTGTTTTCACCGTGTTTCAGGTGAGGCGCCACCTTCGGGGAGCGCGTCAGGAGCGCAGCGTGGTGCGGGTGCCCAGCGGTAGTGCCGGAGGTCAGAGTCGGGGGATGCCCCGTGTAGCTGTACTTTCCTTTCTTGTCACTGTACTAGTCGTGGACTATTGTTATTGTGTTATTTTCTGTTGTGGACCATGTAAAATGTTATTCTATTATAACTGTTTAATTTCTGCAATTATTTGTGATACTTGTGTAGTCTCCACACCATCCTTTTAACCCTTCCGAGTCTTCGGGCTCGTGGGTGGCGGTGCGAGTCTCGGGTTATCGGGCCTTCCCGGTAATCGGATTCTCGGGTCGTTACAGCTGGTATCAGAGCGCGGTTGTGGAATTACATGAGAATCATAGGTAATTGTAGTGGTCCACTAGTCCATGACGATGATGTACAGGTGACGCTGGCATTGGGCACCGCGTGTTTATTCTGACCTTGCCGTTTTTGTGTCTTCTGTCTTTTGCTTCAGGAGCGAGGATGGCGCCGAGGAGGAGTTCTCGCTCTCAGCAGGGGCAGTCGGCTGGAGGCCAGGAGATCCAGCAGGAGGTCCAGCAGAGGGACCAGGAGGAGCATAGCAGAGCACCACGGGGGGCTACCGAGGCCGAGGATGCTGCGAGAGTTCCGGGGGCCGAGGGTTTTCTCCGTGGCATGTACCATCTCATGGCTCAACAGTTCGGCAGAGAGGCCGGTGAGGGCTCGTCAGTCAGGGGTGGGCCAGGCCGAGCAGTGAGGGATTTCATGCAGTTCCATCCACCTTACTTTAACGGCCAGGCAGACCCTGATGCGGCTCGTGATTGGCTTGATGAGATGGAGCGAGTGTTCAGTTCAGCGAAGAGTGCTGCCGAGGACAGAGTGGTGTTGGCCTACAACCAGTTGCAGGGTACGGCTCGTAGGTGGTGGTCTTCCGAGTGGAAGACGTCCTTTCAGCTTCGTCCACTTGAGCAGATCGAGTGGGATGACTTTGTCAGTGCTTTCGAGCGTACGTACTGTCCAGACGTTGTTACTACGCAGCGGATGCGGGAGTTTCTGGAGCTGGTGCAGGGTGACATGTCCGTGCTGCAGTACAGGGCCCGATTTGTCGAGCTGGGTCGGTATGCACCTCATATCATGGAGCATGAGAGGGTGAGGACCACGCAGTTTGTGCAGGGCTTGAGGTTGGAGCTGAGGCACCATTTGATCGCGAATGGGGCCACTGATCTGGAGACGGCGTCTCGTGTTGCGATTTCCTTGGAGATGGATATGCAGAGGACTCGAGGACCGATCAGCCAGGGGCAGTCTGTGTCAGGTCGCAGCCAGCAGTCGGCTACCCAGCAGCAGGGTTCCTTCCAGCGTGTGTCGGGTGGTTCAGGAGTACCGGCATCGGCAGCTTCGGTGACAGGATCTGCGTCCTTCGGCTCGAAGGTCAAGAAGTTCTTGAAGAAGAGTCTCCGTAAGAAGCACAAGGATCAGGGGCAGGCTTCATCGGGCAGTGTACAGCAGCCGTTCTCTTTGCAGCGTCAGGGATCGGTGGGTGGATCGCGAGGACCTTGTCCACGGTGTAGTGGGACCCACCCAGGCAGGCAGTGCACGGCGCCGATCATCTGTTTTCGGTGTGACCAGCCAGGGCATATGGCGCGCGACTGTCCTCAGAGGCCGCTGCAGCAGCAGGTTCCCCAGCAGCAGCAGCAGCAGGGACAGTATCCGCCGCTACCCAGGTCAGCTAGTGTGGGAGGCAGGCAGAGAGCTCGTGGCCAGATCACGCACTTGACCAGGGCAGAGGCAGTAGCGTCGCAGCTCGTGGAAGGTACCGTTCAGATTTTGGGTTGTGCGGCTCGGGTTTTATTTGATTCTGGCGCGTCTCATTCGTTTATTTCGGAGGATTTCGCGTCGAGCGTCGAGGAGCCGGTGACCCAGTTGTCCTGTGATTTGGCTGTGGAGTTGCCTTCGGGTGACTTTATGGTCACTCCGTATTGCTTCGACCAGGTTCCGGTGTGGATCGATGGACGGAGTATGCCAGGCAGGTTGTATGCGTTGCAGCTTCGGGATTACGATGTGATTCTAGGCATGGATTGGCTCGAGACTCATAGAGCGGTGGTGGATTGTGGAATGAAGAGGGTCTACTTCCAGCATCCGAGCAAGAGGACCTTCTATTTCCAAGGTATCCGTTCCACCTCTTCTCGATTTCTTATCTCTGCTATTCGAGCCCGTCGATTGCTTGATTCAGGTTGCCAGGGTTTTCTCGCGTCAGTGGTTGTGTCTGACCGGATGGAGCCGAATGTCGAGGACATTGCGGTGGTGTGCGAGTTTCCCGATGTTTTTCCTGAGGAGTTGCCTGGATTACCTCCCCAGCGGGAGATCGATTTCGTGATCGAGGTTGTGCCTGGTACGGGACCTTTGGCGAAGGCTCCCTACCGTATGGCCCCCGCTGAGTTGAGGGAGTTGAGGGCGCAGTTGCAGGAGCTGTTGGCCAAGGGGTATATTCGTCCGAGCTTTTCCCCTTGGGGTGCGCCCGTGCTGTTTGTGAAGAAGAAGGACGGTAGTCTGCGGCTGTGCATTGACTATCGGCAGCTGAATGAAGTGACCGTCAAGAACAAGTATCCGTTGCCGCGGATTGATGATTTGTTCGACCAGCTGCAGTCTGCGCGAGTGTTCTCGCGGGTTGATTTGCGGTCTGGTTACTATCAGCTGAGAATTCGCGAGTCCGATGTGGAGAAGACTGCGTTCTGTACGAGGTACGGGCATTATGAGTTTCTGGTGATGCCGTTCGGGCTCACCAATGCCCCAGCAGCCTTCATGGACTTGATGCAGAGGGTGTTTCATCCGTATTTGGACCAGTTCGTGGTCATCTTCGTGGATGACATCCTTGTTTATTCGCAGTCTGCCGAGGAGCATGCGTACCATTTGGGTGTGGTGCTGCAGACGTTGCGAGATCACCAGTTGTATGCGAAGCTCAGCAAGTGCGAGTTTTGGCTCAGCGAGGTGCACTTTCTGGGGCACGTGATTTCTGGTGATGGCATTTCCGTGGATCCCGCCAAGGTCGAGGCCGTGATGCAGTGGCCGAGGCCGAGGTCGGTGACGGAGATCCGGAGTTTCTTGGGGCTTGCGGGTTATTATCGCCGGTTTATCCAGGATTTTTCCCGCATTGCGACCCCGATGACGAGGCTCACGCGGAAGGATGTGCCTTTCGTCTGGTCCGAGGAGTGTGAGCAGAGCTTTAGGGAACTGAAGAGATTGCTCACCTCGGCTCCGGTGTTGGTTTTGCCTTCTGGATCGGGAGGTTTTGTGGTGTGTACATATGCTTCCGGCGTCGGATTGGGTGCTGTTCTGATGCAGCATGATAGAGTGGTGGCTTATGCATCTCGGCAGCTAAAGTCCCATGAGGAGAACTACCCTACCCATGACCTTGAGTTGGCGGCAGTGATCTTCGCGTTGAAGATCTGGAGGCATTATCTGTACGGTGAGAAGTTCGAGGTGTTCACTGACCATCAGAGTTTGAGGTATGTGTTCTCGCAGAGAGATCTGAACCTCAGACAGAGGCGTTGGATGGAGTTCATGAAGGACTATGACTTCACCCTGTCTTATCAGCCGGGCAGGATGAATGTCGTCGCCGATGCCTTGAGTCGGAAGGTCGTGATCAGTGCCTTGATGTTGAGGAAGTGGAGGCTCTGGGAACAGGTGCCCGAAGTATCTTTCAGGCTCAAGATTCCCCAGGAGCCAGGGTTGGCAGTGCTTGCGAGTCTGACTGTCACTCCTGCTATCCGTCGTCAGGTGACAGAGGCTCAGCATGCGGACCCTGAGTTGCCCCGGATTCTGGCGATAGCTGATGTGGAGCTTGGCGAGGACGGTGCTGCGAGGTTTCGTGGCAGGCTGTACGTCCCAGGGGAGGAGCAGGTTCGTCGTGCGGTGTTACGCGAGGCTCATGGGAGCAGGTACACTGTGCACCCGGGTGCGATGAAGATGTATCGGAACTTGCGGAGGCAGTTCTGGTGGCCTGGCATGAAGAGAGATGTGGCCGAGTTTGTGGCCAGGTGCCTGATCTGTCAGCAAGTGAAGGCGGAGCATCAGCGACCAGGCGATACTCTCCAGCCCTTGGATGTTCCTGCTTGGAAGTGGGACCATGTGACCACGGATTTTGTGGTGGGGTTGCCCAGAACCCCGACTGGGCAGGACAGTATTTGGTTGCTGGTGGATCGGCTGACGAAGGTGACGCGGTTGCTACCGGTCAAGGTCAGCTGGAGCGTGCCTAAGTTGGCTCGTCTTTATGTGGAGCGGATCGTTCCGTTGCATGGGGTTCCCATTTCGATCGTGTCGGATCGGGATCCGCGCTTCACTTCTGGATTCTGGAGGAGTTTCCAGCGAGCTCTTGGCACGGAGTTGGCATTTAGCTCGGCGTATCATCCACAGTCGGATGGTCAGTCTGAGAGGACCATTCAGACTTTGGAGGACATGCTGAGATCCTGCTGCCTGGAGTGGCAGGGGAGTTGGATTCATCACCTACCGTTGGTGGAGTTTGCCTATAACAACAGCTTTCATTCGAGCATCGGCATGGCTCCCTATGAGGCTCTGTATGGGCGTCCTTGTCGGACTCCACTCGATTGGTTTGAGGTGGGTGAGCGTGTTTTGACGGGACCGGAATTGGTGCAGCAATGTGTGGATGTTGTGCACCTGGTTCGTCAGAACATGTTGGCGGCCCAGAGTCGGCAGAAGAGCTATGCTGACCGTAGGCGGCAGCCCCTCGAGTTCGCCGTGGGCGATCATGTGTTCTTGAGAGTTTCTCCGATGAAGGGGGTGATGCGGTTTGGACGGCGTGGGAAGCTGAGTCCCCGCTATATTGGTCCTTTCGCGATTGTGGGGCGCATCGGTGAGGTTGCTTACCGGTTACAGTTACCCTCTGAGTTGGCGTCGGTGCATGACGTGTTCCACGTCTCTATGTTGCGGAAGTATATGCCCGATGACTCTCATGTGCTCGAGTTTTCCGT
This sequence comes from Amorphophallus konjac, assembly GCA_022559845.1. Classification (NCBI taxonomy): domain Eukaryota; kingdom Viridiplantae; phylum Streptophyta; class Magnoliopsida; order Alismatales; family Araceae; genus Amorphophallus; species Amorphophallus konjac. The sequence goes on from CM040121.1 coordinate 593,118,656, forward strand.
TTGGCCTGAGGTGACTCCAGATCTTTCTCTCCCAGAGTTTCCGATCCGCGTGGAGAATAGGCGAGAGCAGCGCCTGCGGAACAAGGTTATTCCCTTGGTGAAGGTCGTGTGGCAACGACACTCTGGTGGTGAGGCTTCGTGGGAACGTGAGGACGAGATGCGTCAGCAGTTCCCGTACCTGTTTGAGTGAGTCTTCCTCTTCTTTCCCCTTGGGTTGTCCTCAATTTCGAGGACGAAATTCCTTAAGGGGGGAGGGCTGTAATATCCCGGACCTTTCGGATCCTTCTTCGTGGGTCCCGGATCTGGTTTTCGGAGTGTCCGGCTCCGTTGTGTCCGAAATTTCGTTTCGGACATCTTTCGTGTTCGGGTCGGCGCGATCCGGAGTTGTTTCGGAGGCCCGGAGGCGTTCCGCGGCTTCTCCGCGTGTGTTTTTCGATTCCCGGTGTGTGTTTCGGCTTTTCTCTTCGGACGCTCGTTGCGGGTGAACCGGGCTGTTCACACGGACACGAGTGGTACCGTTGCGATTGGTGCTTTCCGAGGATCGCGGGGGTGTGATTTCCTATTTTTTGGAATTTTACGGATTTTCTGGGTTTTTCTATAAAACCCTTTTTCTTTTCTCTCTCCCCCCACCATCTTCTTCTTCCTCCTTCCTCCTCCACCGTGTCTCCCTCCCTCTCCCTCTCTTCCTCCCGGTTGGCCACGGCGAGCTCCCCTTCGGCTGCAGACGGCGGTGGGGCGACGGCGCGGCGACGTGGGCGGCGGCGAGGCGGTCGTGGGGGCGTGCGGCAAGCGTGGGAAGCTTAAGGAAGAACGAGGGTTTTCAAGCGTTCTTCGCGATTCGTGGACGATCCGGCGGAGCATTCGCTCCATTGAGGTAGGGTGACGTTCCCTAGCTCTTCGCCGTTCTTTTCCGTGGTTTGTAGGCCGCGGGGAGGCCGAGAGAGGCATGTTTGGGCGTTTTTGGGGTTTTTCCATGTTTTGGGGTGAGCCGCCCGATCTATGGTTTTAGCCCATGATTCTATGTTTTGGTGGCTTAGATGCATGCTAGGGGTCCCCAGGGGTCTTCCCCCTTGTTTTCCCCCTCTCCGGTGGAGGTACGGGGGCGTGGTTGGTGTTTTTGGGGTTCTCCCGCCGTAGCGTGCTCTGGGGCAAGCGACGGTCACTCCAGTGACCGTCACATGCTTGTAACGCCCCTAGAGGGGTGCGTTACTTCCCTGGGTGTTGGCCTTTGGGGTTGAGGGCTGTAACGGTCCTGCGACTGGCCGCCGTTTGCTAGTGACGGCCCTGGGCTGGGCCGTCACATGCTTTCGACCGTTGGGTTTTGACCGTTGGGGGTCAGGCCATGTAACGCACCGAGATAGGCGCGTTACATGCGTGTAACGCACTGGGACAGGAGCGTTACTTCCTGTTGTCCCCCATGTGGATGGGCCAAGCGACGCGCTGGGCCCAGCGCGTTACTTACAAGCGACGCGCTGGGGCAGGCGCGTCACTTCCCTTTCCATCCCGAGCGTGAGGGCCATGCGACGCGCTGGTCTAGGCGCGTCACATGCGAGTAACGCACTGAGCCCGACGCGTTGCTTGCAAGCGACGCGCCAGGGTAAGCGCGTTACTTTCCCTGTGGTTTTCGTGGGTGTGGGGTGCCATGTGACGCCCTGGCCTAGGTGCGCCGCTTCCAAGCGACGCACTAGGGTAGGCGCGTCGCTTCCCCCTACCCCCTGGCCGTGTGACGGTCCGCCTTAGACCGCTATTTCGAAGTGACGGCCCTAGAGTGGACCGCCATTTGGCAGTGACGGTCTGAGGGTAGACCGCCACTTCCTGTGTTGCCCCATGAGGGTGGCAACCTCGCTTTTCTCCGACCGTGGTCTCCGTGTGACGGGACTGGTGCGTGGGGTGATTCCCACACGTTGTCGGGCTTGGGTGTTGTTTTCCGTGACTCGAGAGTCTACTCCTTTAGCGACCCTCCACTAGTCGTAGCCCACCAGTGCGCGGTGCTGGTCTCACCTGGGAGTGGTGTACGGGCACCCACCTTTCGAGACGGTTTGTGGACCGGTTACCGTAGGCCCCTCGTCGGTAGCCAGAGTCCGGCTACGGGGGAAAACCGGTCAGAGGACCAGACCTAGTGACGCAAGGTCTGTGTGTGCACACGTGGTTGGGGGCGGTTGGACCCACGTCGACGGGCGTGACCCCAACTAGTTACTTGTTTGTGGTTACTTGTACGGTGTTTGCGCCTCGGGTAGGACCTACCATGTCAGGCGGTGCACCTGCGGTGCGGTGTAAGACGCCAGGGGACGCTACCGGCTGTGCTTCTAGTGGGTGGTACTCCTGTCGAGTACGGAGTGTCAGACTGTCAGTCGTGTGTTTCCGACCTTCGGGTTTTTGACGGTTCAACCGTTGAGTTTCAGTTTCCTCGTACCGTGGCACGTGTCTCGGTTTACGTGCCGTTAGGGTCTAGTTCTGTAGAGTACAGGGCTTTCCTTTCCGAGATACTTTTCTACCGCTAGAGTAGTAGTTTCTCGTTTTTTCGAGGTAGGGTTCGAGTGATCCCTACTGAGTCTTGTTCCGAGACTCATTCCCTGCGTGTTTTCACCGTGTTTCAGGTGAGGCGCCACCTTCGGGGAGCGCGTCAGGAGCGCAGCGTGGTGCGGGTGCCCAGCGGTAGTGCCGGAGGTCAGAGCCGGGGGATGCCCCGTGTAGCTGTACTTTCCTTTCTTGTCACTGTACTAGTCGTGGACTATTGTTATTGTGTTATTTTCTGTTGTGGACCATGTAAAATGTTATTCTATTATAACTGTTTAATTTCTGCAATTATTTGTGATACTTGTGTAGTCTCCACACCATCCTTTTAACCCTTCCGAGTCTTCGGGCTCGTGGGTGGCGGTGCGAGTCTCGGGTTATCGGGCCTTCCCGGTAATCGGATTCTCGGGTCGTTACAGAGGTTGTCTTTGTTGAACCACAAATGTCAGCATGTATCAATTGCAATGACTCTTTAGCTCTCCATGTTGTTTTGGTGAATGGTAATCTATATATCTTTCCATAGATGCATCCTTCGCAAATTTTATTTTTTTCTTCTTTTAGATATGACAATCTAATGACTATTCTCTTCTTCTTTAATAGTATAAGACTTTTATAATTCAAATGACCAAATCTCTTATGCCATACGAGAGCGCTATCTTCTCCTTCTATTTTTAGAGTCATATTTTCTGGTGGCATTTTCAACGGAAAGATTTTATTGAGAGTCATCTTGATTTTTGTCGTAATCTTTTTATTTTTATCTTCTATAATAATGCATTCATCTTTTCTAAAATTGGCTGAATAACCTTTTTGCATTAACTGTCTAACACTTAATAAATTTTGAGTTAGGCCGAGAACATAAAAAACATTTGTGATAAACTTCGTCTTACCTCGCTTTATGTGCACCGCTATCACTCCTTTGCCTTTTACCTTGTGCAGCTTGCTATCTCTGAGATTTATTAAGAATCTATCTCTTCATCTAATTTGACAAAACTATTTTTATTTCCTATTATATGATTACTACAACCACTATCCAAATATCATGTATTGCTAGAATCTGAATGATAGGTAAAGAATGAATAAAATAGTTGATTCATTTCTGAATATTCAACTTCATTTTTCTGCTGATAATAACATTCTCTTTGGGAGTGATTAGCATTTTTACATTTGGTGCATTTAAATTTATAATCTTTCATAAAATGTCCAAACTTTTTGTAAATTCAGCATTAAAGGGTAGACATACCTTTTGGATAATTTTTCTCATATCTTCTTCCTTTGTCTTGACCTTATTTCACGAATTTCTTCTGCCTTGAATTACCTCTCTCAAACTATTGTTGTTGTGAAGAATAGCCTTCCATGTTCTCCTTTTTCAACTCCCCTCTTTTATCTCATAAAGATACCTTTCATTGAAATGTTTGCTCCAGATTATGATGAGAAAACTTGTTCATTCTTTGCTCATGTGCCTTTAGAAAACTCATTAGTTCATGCATATAAAATTTTGATAAATATTTAGATTCTTCAATGATAGCAACAATATGATTATACTTGATCGGAAGACTCTCAGGATTTTCTCAATTATTTTTTTTCTTCAATTTTATCCCCATAACTTCTAATTTGATTTATGATGCTAGCAACTCGAGTAAAAAAATACTTGAACAGTTTTATTATCTTTCATCGTAATATTATCAAACTCTCTCTATACTGATTACAACTTAATGAAGATTAACTTCGACGACCTATGAAATTCTTGTTTTAGAAGATTTCAAACATCTTTTGAAGTTGCGAATACTATAATACAGGAAAAGATATATTTGCTTACACCTTATTGGATGAATAATAATCTCTTTGCATTTTTCTTGTTATTTTCTTTATACTCTTTTTATTTTGTCGACGTCCACGATGCAAGAATTATCGCATCGATCCTCCGGTACCTCGTATCCGCCTTCAACGAGCTCCCGGAGATTTTGAGAGATGAATAAAGTCTTTATTTAGAGACACAAAAAATCACAATTTTCTCCATAAAAATGAGAATTAGATTTTGAGAATAGTTTAAAAAGTGTTGGTAGATGATGTCATAATTGAAATTTAAGAGAATTGAGATTATGACTCTCATATCAAATTTGTTGGAGCAGACAAAAGTGAAATGGGCATAAGGATGCAAAAAATAAAATTTGTATTGAAGGATGGATATAATTATACTAATATCTTTTACGAGGTAAAGGGGAAGTCAATATATAAAATAAAGGGTTCACAAGAAGAGATGAGCATTAAATGATCTTTGAAGGAAAATGGGGGATAGAAGGATTTGACGTAAGTAAGAATGGGAGTGGAAAATTTTTTAGCTCACTTCTTCACTCTCATTCCGAGTATCACTCCACCCTTTTTATAGGCATAAATGTCAGTGAGAAGAGCTTCGAAGATAGCTCTAGACTTCTCTTTTTTTATCGTTATTCTAGGAATTTCTGTAATACCCTACGAATTTATAGTTTAGTATTTTTTTTGATTAATGAAAATATATTTATTTATACCTAAATGTTTAAATTCTTAGTCTTATTATAATTATTTTAGTCATGGTAAAAAAAGAGGTTTAAAAGTTAAGGGAAAGAGAAGAGAGAAAAAAAATATAAACAAAAGTTTTAAAAAAAATATTTGGGAGCTAATTGTTTAAAAAAAGAAGAAAAGGGTTAAACAAAGAAAAATGTCATAAACGAAAAAAAAGAAAGAAGGTTAAAAAATAAAAAAAATTTAAAAAATTTTTTGTCGACAGGGGCGGCCGCCCCCGGGCGCGGGAGTGGGCGTCGCTCCCGCCCCACCGATTGCCGCGTTGCGGCATTTTTTTTTAAAAATATATTTTTTTGTTATTAACCTTTCTCTTAAAGTCTAAACCCCTTTTCTTATTAGTCAAATCCCCATGTGCCATAGATGTATAAAAAAAAAATTATGGGTTAGTCAAAAGAATGGGCTGAGTGAGTTGGTGAAGTTTGAATGTCAAATTTTAATTAAATAATACTAAAATAAAAGTTTAATCTCCACCATTGATTTAAATCAATGGCTAAGATGGATTAGAGTAAATCCCCTATAAATAGCTGGGTAGAGGGTCTCATTTGCTCCTCTTGGAGGCTAGGTACGTGAAGTGAAGCATGAGAGGATAGAAGGCTAATTAAGGTGGTGTTAAAGCATCATTAAGGTAAGGAATTTAGCATTTAATCCTATAAATTAGTATGAATTAACATATTTAAAATAGTTTAAGGTTTGTAATTAGAATCTCTATAGATAGTTAAGTCCAGAGATCGTTGTTTCATTATGTGTGATCATATCTTAGTCGGATTAGTATTAAATCATTAATATTAAGGCACGTGATTAAGGGTAAATCAAGTGTTTAATACACTATAATTAACATCGGTGCATGGTAAATTTAGAAACTTTTCAGAATCATAGGATTTGATGTTCTAAGACCTCTGTAAAAATTTTCATGTCTGATTCAAATTATCTTCATATTTATGAATATTTTAATATGATCCTAAAAGAGTTTAATTTACAACAGGGTTAATGGGGTGATATAAAATCACCACAAATGTTAGACATGCATGTTATTGTAAGATCCATGTGTAGGAAAATTTTCATCATTTTTGGATCATGATATTTTTGTTAAGGATTTTTTAATACATGAGAGAAAAATAGATAATTATATAGAAATTAGATATCCCATTCCTAAAAATCTTAAAATTTTATAGTATGGTTATTCCATTGAGTGTACTATGTTCTGTAAATATCAGTAATTGTAGATGTCTATGAATGGAATTACATAATTTTTAATATTTTATTTGAAGAATAAAATTATGGGATAAATAAACATACAACATATAAAATTGTGAAACTTCATCCGAAGACTTACATGCGTGTTATAATTTATTGATTAAATTTTCATCTTATTTTGATCACTGAGTCCTGACTTATATAATTTTCAAGGTTTGAACAAATAATTAAAAACTTAATAAATGTTAATATTCTGTGAAAAATTCTGAGAAAGTTACAAAACTGATATTTGATGTTTATAAGTTAATTGTTAATGTATGTTAGTCATTTTAAGCCTTCTGAATAATTTTCTCTATTTAGAAACTATTGTTGTAAATCTTAGAAATCGATATAAAATTCTAGAAATTTGAAATATTGAATGAAAAATAGTGAATATTTTCTTATATGCTACTTCTATCTGGAACAACATTCTGAAAATTTTGTGAAATTTTCTGACTATTGTGGATATATTTCGTTAATTTTCCATGTATAAGAGAATTTAAATAATTCTATAAATATTTGAAATCCTGCATGAAAAATTATGAAAGATTTACTGTGTAGTGTTACATATAAATGTGATGTTCAGTAAAAATTTAATGGTCTTCTGAAATTGGTAGTTAAAGTTAGTCAATTTATGATGTATGTTGGGTATATGTAATTTCAGAAAAATTATAATTATTGTCTGCAAAATGATGGAAACTTTCTGTTCCGATCTTTCCTGTAAATGTATTAGTTTTCTGAAATTGCAATGTATCCTGAGTTCATATAACAGAATTAGAAATTTTTGATGTATAAATAAAATATAAATAATCCTGTAAAAATTATAAATACTATTTGAAAAAAGTATGATAATTTTCTGTTTTGATCCTTTTTGTAAATGTATTGATTCTATGAAATTTTAATGTATTCTGATCTCTATAAACAGAATTAGAAATTTTTGACATATATATGCCCTTTATAATCGGATAAGTTTAGAAATTCAGAAATAAAAAAAAGGATTTTTAGTAATGACATATTTTATACTTAGTGTTCACATCATGGATTTTTGAGTGGCATGTGTCCATTTCATATAAGTTATATTTATAGTTACCATACTGTTATTACTGCCAAATGGACACTGTCACCATAGGGGGAGACTAGAACCAAGTCATAAAAATGCCCCTATGGGGAGGTTCACACTGTATAGGCCCCGCGGGTAATGGGGATTGAAATCCTGGAGGTGGACAAGTACCACTGGTTAAGGTGGAGAGGACTTCTCCCGGTTCTGCGCAGTAACCAAGACTCATCACTATTTACCTAGGTGATCGAGTACCGACTAACTGTCTTTCTAGTTGTGGTTTGGGCACTATGTCTTGGCTATTTACCACTGTTACTTCTCACTGATCTGAAATTGAAACGATTGTTACTGCTTACTGAATTGATATTGAAACTACTGCTACTGTTCACTGAGTCATTATTGAAACGACTATTACCGCTCACTGAATTGATATTGGAACGGTTATTACTGTTCACTGAATCGATATTGAAACTACTGTACTGTTCATTAAACTAATATTGAAACTAGTGTTATTACCTACTGAATTGTTATTGTATTTTACTATTATTATACTGTAAAGGTTTACTGTTAATGAATCTCCGATATATCAAATGGTGATTTGGAAAATGACAAATTAAGTCTGTTTGGATCTTTTCACTATGCGTGAGACTATACTCCGCATAGTACTGGAATCATTCTATTGATAAATGAATCGAATCATATTGTATGTTAATGTTGCAAATGTTGAATTCTCATTGATAGAATAAAGTTTTAATGTACATGTTTTACTTGTAAAATGTTCGTAGCATAACTTATGATCATAAATTTAAAATTTGGCTATAATGTGTTAATCTCATGTTATCTATTTAAAATTATGCCTAAGAATGATTTATAAAATGGAGTGCCGTAAATCACTTTGGATATGTTTTTACATGTTATGACTGAGGACTATGTTCAGTCTTTTACTGGGTCTATTCGTAGACTCACCCCGTTGAATATTTTTAGGAGAAGCGGTAGAAGAAAGCGAGGAGTGACCTCGCAGTGTTCTGACCGCGGCTTGGATTTACTTCGTATCATTATCTTAGGTAGTTAAGAAAAAAATTGTGTGTGCAATTTGGTTATGTAATAAATGACTTGAGTATGTAATTTGGTTATTACTTTTTATTTCGATCTATGTGGATGAAGTCTTATGACTATAAGCTGAATTATTTGAGTAATTTTATTTCCGTTGCAATGATGTCTCAATGTTTATGTAAAATTTTCCCCCGTAATTGTACCGTTTGGGTTGTCCCACTGTGACGTTTCGATCGGAATTTGACGTGAGTCTTTACTACTGGACCGGATTTATGATTCGGGACGTTACAGTTTCGCAACCGACTTTTCATCTTCTAAGTGTTACCAAACTATTCTTTATTGTTCCTTTAAGCTATATACATTACAAATTATTTTTAACATTTAATTATTAGATAGAAGAAAATTTCTAAGGGACACCCTGGTGCAATGGGCTCATTCGATCAATGGAGACTAATATTTTAGACTCTTTGTATAAGAAGTTTGGAGAGTCTAACTGTGGTGTCTCTTATTGGTCCTCAATATTGAGACACATTACTCAAATTTTAGATAAGTATCTATATTAGAAATATTTTTATTTTTTTCACTTGATAAAACATAGATAATCATGTATACTCATTGGAAATGTATAGAGTGTCACTTGTGTTGGATTCTATGTTTAAATTTTAAAAGTTTGAGTTTGTGTTTATTTGTCCCACATTGGAAAGTGGGAAAAGTTTCCACTTACCTTTAGTTGGGACTCGTGTCTTTATTTTGTATTCCTTTGAGGAGACTATGGTAGTTGGCCCATTTGGGCTAGTGGGCTCTTGGGCTAGCCTCCTCTTTCTCACACACGCGCAAATTACCTTGCCTTACCGTGGCCGTGTCGTGCGTGCGTGTGATTCCGGATTATTATTTTAGTTTTATTTTTCCTTTAATTTTTTGACCGTTTAGCCGAGTGTCTCTTGGTTTCTCTCCGCGTCTCTTCGGATTCCCCTCTTTAGGCGGTTGTGTATGACTCGGTCAAGGGCCGCTTCCGAGAGGGTATTTGAAGAGGGTCTTTTTCTGTGAGAGGTACGGTTTTCGGTTCTCTCTAACCCGAAAGCTATCTCTCACGAACTCCTCTCTCCCATCGTTTTCTTCCTCTTGCAAGAGCCATTGGTCACTGTGGTGTTCGCCCCCGGCAACGCGAGTTGGAGTGCACCTTCGCGTCGCCACCGGTTTTGGGTCGTCGTATCTTGGGGGAAGTTCCGTCGCGAAGCCTATCTGCACCAGAGTAGGGGCGGAACGACTCTAAAGAAAGCGACTACGCGCTTCGACCCGTGTTTGCTCATCTTGATCTTAACTCCCTTTGATTTCTGTGCTTAGATCTAGGAGAAAATCTCTACCCGTGAAATACTATTTTCCATCAGTTTAGAGTCGTTCCTTTCTATTAGATCGAATGGCACCAGAGATTGTTGCTCGCCCTGATAAATTTACTGTTCCATTTTTCAAACGTTGGCAACAAAAAATGCGCTATTGGTTGACATCTTTGGCTCTGTTCTCCGTCATTGAATCTGCCCCCCCTGCGGATGATGAAAACGAACCCGCTAGGTCGGTAGATGTAGCCAAGTTTAAGGAGAGGGATTATCTGTGTACCGGAAGCATCCTTTCGTGCCTTTCCGATAAACTCTATGATATCTATTGCACTGCTAAATCCGCCAAAGACCTGTGGTTCGCCTTAGAGAAAAAGTATGGCTCCGAAGATGTTGGTCTAGATAAAATTATGGTAGCAAATTACTTTGACTTCAAGATGAAAGATAGCTCATCAATTGTTGACCAAGCCCATGAAATCCAGTCCCTTGTTTTGGACATTCAAAGGTGTGGAATGTCTATTGATGAGAAATTCCAGGTTTGTGCTTTGATAACAAAATTACCACCTTCCTGGAATGATTTTTCTCTATCTCTGCAACACAAACGTGATGAGATGACTGTTGAACAGTTGATCTCTGCTATTCAAGTTGAAGAGAGAAATAGGGACAGGAATAAAACCAGGAATCCTCCACCTGAACCTGAATTCCAATCTAAAGCCAATTTGATTGAAAAACCTACTTCTCATTCCTCCAATAAAACTTTCAAAAAATCCAATGACATCAAAGGAAAGAAAAAGTTTAAGAAGGAATCAGAGAAGATTACTTGTTATGTGTGTGGAAGGCCAGGACCTAAAGCCTACAGGTGCTTTGAAAGAAAAGGCAGAAACAACAAACCCTACAAAGGAAAGAAGTCTGCTGCCACTGATCAACAAGTCAATATGTTGACTGTTGGCACCACCTCTGATGAAAGGTTTATTTCCTTTAATCTTAAAATTCATGTGGCATGTCTACCAACAGATTGGTTAGTAGATACGGGAGCAAATGTCCATGTCTGCTCAGATAGAGCTTTGTTCTCTTCTTATCAAGGCCTCGAAGGCAGGAGCGTGACAATGGACAACTCCACTGCAGCCAGAGTAGAGGGTGAAGGACGTGTTGACCTGAAACTTACTTCGGGGAAGACCTTAAGCCTCTATAAAGTGCAGCATGTGCCAGATGTCAGGAGGAATTTAGTTAGTGGGTCTTTGTTAGTGCAGCAAGACTATGAACTTGTATTTAAGTCTAATAAAGTTGTTATCACTAGACATGGAAACTTTGTAGGAAAATGATATTTGTGTAATGGTTTATTTGTACTTAATGTTTCAGACAGTGTTTCGTCAAATGAATCTTATTCTTCTGTCAGTTTTCATGTAGAAATTAGTGACTTGTGGCATGCTAGACTTGGTCACGTTAATTTTAATACCATCAAAAGAATGATGCATTTAGATTTAATTCCCAAGTTCGGTGTAAAGCATGTTGATAAATGTCAAATATGTGTACAAGCTAAACAACCTAGGAAGCCTTTTAAGTCCGTTGAACGGAACACCTCTGTATTAGAGTTGATACACTCTGATATTTGTGAAGGGACAGGTTCCTTAACTAGAGGTGGGAAAATATATTTTATTACATTTATTGATGATGCTTCTAAATTTTGTATTCTGTATTTACTTCGAACTAAGGATGAGGCTCTGGACAAATTTATGGCTTTTAAGTCCCTGTCTGAAAAACAAACTAAAAAATTACTTAAAAGATTGAGATCAGATAGGGGTGGTGAATATGTGTCTAATGCCATGAATGATTTTTGTGTCAAAAATAGAATCATCCATGAGTTGACAGCTCCATATTCACCTGAATCAAATGGAGTGGCTGAGAGAAAAAATAGGACATTGATGGATATGGTGAATTCCATGTTATGTAGCTCAGGATTGCCTGAGAATATGTGGGGAGAAACTCTGCTCTCTGCATGTCATGTCCTTAACTGTGTTCCTCACAAGGTAAAAGATAAACCACCTTTTGAAATGTGATTTAAAAGAAAACCAAATTATAAATTTTTGAGAGTTTGGGGCTGTTTAGCCAAAATAAAAATTCCAGAGAATAAGAAGAGAAAAATTGGTTCTAAGACAGTAGATGGTGTTTTTATTGGTTATGCCGAAAATAGTTCTGCTTATAGATTTCTCATCACTAAATCTGATATTTCTGATATTTCTGCTAATACTATTTGTGAATTTGGTGATGCAATCTTTTATGAGGATATATTTCCTTTTAAGATGAATGATATTGTACGAGTGGATTCATCTTTTATTCCTTCATCCAGCACTTCTAATCTTGTTCAGCATGATCATATAGGCATAGAACCTAGAAGGAGTAAAAGAACTAGAATAGAAAAATCATTTGGAGATGACTTCATTTCATACCTAGTGGAGGATGATCCTTTAACCTTTAAAGATGCCATGTCATCTAGTGATTCTACATTCTGGAATGAAGCTGTTAATGGAGAAATAGAATCAATTAGAAGCAACCACACTTGGGAACTGGTGGATCTTCCACCTGGTGCGAAAACAATTGGTTGTAAATGGATTTTCAAAAAGAAATTGAGACCAGATGGCTCCATTGACAAATATAAGGCTAGATTAGTTGCTAAGGGCTTCCGATAGAAAGAGGGAATAGATTTCTTTGATATCTATTCTCCCGTGGCTAGGATGACTACAATCCGAGTGCTAGTTGCACTGGCCTCTATATATGATCTAAAGGTTCACCAGATGGATGTGAAAACTGCATTCCTGAATGGTGAACTTGATGAAGAGATCTATATGGATCAGCCAGAGGGATTTATAGTTTCCGGCCAAGAGCATAAAGTATGCAAGTTGGTGAAGTCCTTATATAGACTTAAGCATGCCCTTAAGCAATGGCATCACAAGTTTGATGAAGTCATATGTTCTAATGGTTTTTCTATATGTGAATCTGATAAATGCTTGTATGTTAAATTGTTTGATATTACTTGCATTATTTTGTGTCTTTATGTTGATGATATCTTCATATTAGGCAATGACTTGATGTTGATAAATGAAACCAAACATTTTCTGAATAGTAAGTTTGACATGAAAGATCTTGGGGAGGCAGAGGTGATATTGGGGCTTAGGCTTCTAAAGTCACCTGAGGGCTATTCAATTTCACAATCTCATTATGTTGAGAAAGTCTTGAGAAGGTTTGGTCTATATGACTGTAAACCTGTTAGCACTCCTTTTGATCCTAGTGTCATACTTAAAAAATATCATGGTGAATGTGTTGAACAACTCAGATATTCACACTTAATTGGTAGTTTAATGTATTTGTCAAATTGCAGTAGACCTGACATCTCTTTTGCTGTGAATAGACTTAGTAGATATACACATTGTCCTAACAAAATATATTGGCATGCACTTGAAAGAATCTGCAGATATTTAAAAGGTACCTTATTCCATGCACTGAACTATGGAAGATATCCTCATGTAATGGAAGGATATTGTGATGCCAGTTGGGTGACTGGAAAAGCCCAAGGTAAGGGTACCACTGGCTTTGTGTTTATGATGGATGGTGGGGCAGTTGCCTGGAAATCCACCAAACAAACTATATTAGCTCGGTCTATCATGGAGGCTGAGTTAGTGGCAGCAGAAGTGACAGGTAGAGAAGCAGAATGGCTGAAGAACCTTATGGTTGAGCTTCCATTGCTGAGTAAGCCAATTCCTGCTATCTCTATTCACTGTGATAGCCAAGCTGCAATAGCTAAGGCTAAAAGTGAGAAAATAAATGATAAATTGAGTACTCATATAAGATTGAAATTAAAATTTGTGAGAGAGTACTTGAACAAAGGAATAGTCTCTTTAGACTATGTGAAATCAGTAAAGAATCTTACTGATCCTCTAACTAAGGGATTGAATAGAAATTTGGTTGAACAATCATCGAGGGGGATGGGACTTAAGCCCATTTTAAACACCATCAATAGTAATCCAACCTGATGTTTGGAGATCCCATAACACAGGTTCAATGTGAAAACTAGTTGAATGGGTGTATACTAGAGAGCACTTGTTGGAGACTGGTGTCTCAATGTCCATCCCTATGATGAAGTGCTTATTCTGGAGCGGTAAAGGATGAGTTACAACTCTTAATGAGTCCAAAGGCCTTTGTGGCGAGGTGTAGATACGTTTCAGTGCACCTTGGAGGACTCACCTATGTGAGTGTGATTGTGTGGCCGCAATCTATGGGATCTCTTGGGCTAATCCCTAGAGCGCTCATGAAACAAGATACATAGCACATGACCTGAAAGTGCTACCCCGTGAGAACACCACTATTGACTAATGATATGTGTGCTGTATGAAACCTTCTTCATAAGGGTCTAAGTTCAAGACATAGTTCACTTAGATCTGTGGAGGAGGGGAAGTATATCACTATGTGAAGGTTCAAGTCGGAAGACACCTTCACTTATGCGTGTCATCTCAGGCTCTTGTAATCCGTGTCTCAAACTTTTAAAATTTTTCTTGGTGGGCGAATGTTGGATTCTATGTTTAAAATTTAAAAGTTTGAGTTTGTGTTTATTAGTCCCACATTGGAAAGTGAGAAAAGTTTCCACTTACCTTTAGTTGGGACTCGTGTCTTTATTTTGTATTCCTTTGAGGAGACTATGGTAGTTGGCACATTTGGGCTAGTGGGCTCTTGGGCTAGCCTCCTCTTTCTCACACACGCGCAAATTGCCTTGCCTTACCGTGGCCGTGTCGTGCGTGCGTGTGATTCCGGATTATTATTTTAGTTTTATTTTTCCTTTAATTTTTTGACTGTTTAGCCGAGTGTCTCTTGGTTTCTCTCCGCGTCTCTTCGGATTCCCCTCTTTAGGCGGTTGTGTATGACTCGGTCAAGGGTCACTTCCGAGAGGGTATTTGAAGAGGGTCTTTTTCTGTGAGAGGTACGGTTTTCGGTTCTCTCTAACTCGAAAGCTATCTCTCACGAACTCCTCTCTCCCATCGTTTTCTTCCTCTTGCAAGAGCCATTGGTCATTGTGGTGTTCGCCCCCGGCAACGCGAGTTGGAGTGCACCTTCGCGTCGCCACCGGTTTTGCGTCGTCGTATCTTGGGGGAAGTTCCGTCGCGAAGCCTATCTGCACCAGAGTAGGGGCGGAACGACTCTAAAGAAAGCGACTACGCGCTTCGACCCGTGTTTGCTCATCTTGATCTTAACTCCCTTTGATTTCTGTGCTTAGATCTAGTAGAAAATCTCTACCCGTGAAATACTATTTTCCATCAACTTGCACTTCTCTAACTAAGTTCAGAGTAGAATAATATATCTGCTCGTAAGAGACTGGACTAATGGTTGAGTGTCGTTATGCTGAAATGAATGATTATTTTACCTATTATGTGCTCAAAACAAGTGTTTTGTACTAGACATTAATTTTTGTCCATTTTCCCACATAAATTATTGGGAAATTATTTTGGAGTAAAATGAGAGGGTGTAACATAGGGTATATATATATATATATATGGCACTATATGTATATTTACAAAATTAAGATATGCATACTGTTAACATTTTAAGATGACTTTATAGAAAGTATATTTTTAACAAATACGTTTATGTAAAAATTCTTTAGGATCTCTAGATTTTTAGTGCCCATGGCTTTACCAATTCTAGATTGATCACTGTACGTAGTTTTCAGATTTCTACATGACTGCCGGCAGTCTTTTGTTATTCTAAAATACAAAGCGATCGATTCTTTGTTTTTAATTGAACGGAGGGTTCGTCGAATAGTAATTTATGTAGGTAATTAAAATTTATCCATTGTTTATGATTGGTTGTTCCCCCTAGAAGAGCTAATATTTCTTGGGATATATACATTTGTAACCACTTGTCTACTTTGGGAAATTAATTATTTTATGAAACTGAGATAACTCTGGGAACCCTTTAGGAAAATGGAGATTCCAAACATAATATTCGGTCTAAATTTGGGAATCCACTACTATTCTTAATACTCACGCTCTTTTTTTTTGCAATGGAATCATGGAGTATGTGCTTGGGCTAGAAGTAGGATGGAACACATAAACACATACGAAAGATAGAATATATGTAAACAAATTATTTTTCTCGTATTCTTATAAAGTTGACAATTTGACATACGTTAATTTGAGCCAAATGTGCAAAATTTTGATTAGTTTTTATCTAACATAGAAGATAATAGGTCTATTATTGAGTGGATGAGTGTATTAAAACCTGATCCCATAGGACCAAGTGAAGTGAATGAGATGCTAAGATCCAAAACCCATTTTGACAGCCTTATTATTTTAATGGCATGAATAAAGCTGGTAATCCACTTGGCAAATAATTAGAAGGGTGCATGGTTCACCAATTTGGTCTGGTCACCGGATCACTGTTCAAGAGAGGTACTTAATTTACAATGTCACTAATTATATTTAAATGCGGGATCGATAAAGGAATTCCATGGAATGCATCACATGATACGGCTCGTAAATAAACGCAGTTGTTTAATAAATTTTGTATAAAATGTGAACTACTTATTTCGTATTTCCAAGTCACTAAGCACCGCTTTCATTGAAGATTTCTCTGGATTGCTTTAAGGATATCTCAAGAGTAGGTCTAAAATTTGTTCCTCTTTGATAGAGGGATAGATAAAATGAGAGTTATTCCTTTTAGATTAGTTTGTCATGAAATTTAGTCTCGTTTGATTTGATATATAATGGATTATCTCTTTAGGACAAATGAGGGTTAACTCTGTTCCACCTCTTGGGATGAAATAATCTGTTCAGGTTAAATGGGAGATATCCTTCATTCTAACTTGATTATCTCCATTCTTCTACTAAAGTAAAAAAAGAATAGAATGAGAGTTATCCCTGAGATAAGTGGAAGATAACTCCCTATCAAATAGGGGTTAATGTTTTAATTGGTGGGGTTAATCTGGAACAACTTATGGATATAACCCCATGCACAATAACCGCTAGGGAGGGGGTTATGGTGCATGGAGTTAATCCGAGGTTAGACTTGAGTTGTTTCGGATTAATTCCCACCAATCAAAGCACTAGTTATTCTCGGGATATCCCTTGAACAATCTAAGGATATCTTCCAATCAAAGCGTGCTGAGATAACCCATTTACTATCCAACCAAATTTTTTTTTATCCCGTACACAGACTATCTCCGTGCTGAGGTAATCTGGATTATCCCCGTCACCGAATTAAAGAAGTGTTATGCTTGTGTGCAGAATGTGATCCGAAGTGATTGGTCACCCTAACTTGAATCGCTTCGGACGTCTGATCAAATTCGCATCGAGATTTATCATTTATGTGTTACGTGTACCGTCGATCGGCTGGGTAATTAAGACTTATAAGCAGGGGTTAACAATATCATGAACTATATATATATATGGACAACAAAATAATTAATATGACGACATGTGGTTGAGGAAATGTGCATTAGGTCAGGATACTGGAACTTTATTGACCTATATATTGAAAAAAAAAACAGTCATCGTGCAAGTTCAGCTTTCATCCGATTCAGAATTAAAGATCTTATAAGTCTGAAACAATCTGCAGCCATGCAAAGCATATTGATCCGGAGCCAAATTAACAAAAAAGCAAGGTAACTTGAAGGCTGTTTGTTTGGATGTAAAATACAGTAAAAAATACTATATTTATCTGGCACATGAAATTCGGCATTGCATGACATTTTGTGATATTTTAGGTCAAGCCAAATGACCCCTCGGTGAATATTGTATGTGATTTTACACTTGATACAATTAATGTGAAAATACTTTTTTAACATCATAATCTAGATATTATATATAATTTTTTCTCTTTTATTTTAAGATTTTTAGATAAAAATTATTGTTAAATAAATTTTTATAAAAAAAGCATCCATACAAATTTATTTGAATATATATCATTTTTATTAAAAATTTAAATTTTTTTACTTAAATGACATTTATATACTATTTGAATTAACTCAATGACATACATGTTAATATATTTTTAAAAATAATTTTTTTATAAATTCATCTCTAATACTAATTTTCACGTAAAAATCTCTTTATCTTAAGTTAAAACCTACCGCACGCGCTAACGACGAAGATCATGCCATTACTTGTTTATGTATTGTTTTTACATTCAAATATGTAAAATGCCTGGCCGGGCGGCTCTCTCTTTCCTCCGCGACATAACAAATATAGAAACTCTTAAACCCATATTTTTCGTCTAAACCAAAATTTACCATATGATCAAAAAGTAAATATAATCTGACGAGACTTATGAATACATGATGGGCTGGATATAAACTTCATGGAGTATTATCTGTTGCAGTGCGCCAGCTGGGTAACCGCCCCCCCCCCCCCCCCCTCAAAAAAAGAAGAAGAATTTTTTAGGTGATCTGTTGTGCAATATACCTATCTCTACCATCAAATCTTAGATAGACCGGTTAAAAAAATCGAAAAAAAAAAGAATGGATGACTTTAATATATAGGTCAATTTTGGTCGGTCCATATTTTGCAGGAAAAAAAGATGTCCGTTTATTTCTAATTTTTTCCAGTCATCTTATCCAAAATCACACTGTACTGCCCAAGAACCTACCTAAAAGTTTTTTTTATTTTTTTAACGTGCACCACAGCAAGGTGGGAGTGCAACGATTGGGACTCTCATGTTGGGAACCACCAGGATCAAGGAAGTTAGATCTGCGGACTGAGGCACGCCGAGGCCCAATAGGGCGTTTAAATGTTCATCCTGAGTCCATTGTCGGCCTGCTATGTGAGGCCCAATCCTAGCTCATGTTGTATACCTCAAATCCGGTTCTGATATCTCCGGTGCAAATCAAATTCACCTCACCGCCTAAAGTTGTTCAACTCAAGTCATCCGGTCATTACCACAAAAGCAATGTTTGCTATCAGGATTTATCCCTCTCTTTTGTTGGATGCTGATCACTTCCCATCTAAAATTAGGAATAAGGAGAGGTAAGGGAGGATGAGCCTATCCCTTTTATCTCTTTGGTCGGGTTTAAAGGTGGGAATAAGTGATTCCATCTAAAACTGGAATTAGGTGGACGGAGTTATCTATCTTCCACCTATTCTCTCCTTCCTACCGGACACACGAGAACTTATGGATGAAGATATTTTATATTAGGTTGAAATATCTTGATACCAAACGTTGCCTGAAGAGCTGGGTGTGTAATGGGCCAAACTAACCAATCTAGGTCTGCCTGACCTAGGGATGCAATGATAGCTGGCAATCTAATAATCCATCTTGTTCGATAGCTTAAAAGGAGAATATATCAGATACACCTATTTAATTTGAACCTGAGTACTTAACTATCTATTATGATATAACTGAATAAATATATCTATATATACATATAAATGATAATGGTGTATATTCCAACTCTATCTATGTTTCGTCATTGAAGAAACTAATCAAGGAATGCCACTTATATTAATTACTTCATCATGGCATCCTTGTTATAATTTTTGAATTATATGAACCAACTGCACTAGGTTCGCCATGAGTTGGAGCCCGATTATCGTCTCCCTGTTCCCGAAAAAAAATAATTGTGGACAGATAATTGTACCAAGGTTAGGCTGAGTACAACTCAACTTCGGCAGCCAAACGGTCAACTCAAAGAAAACTAAGAAAAAAAACCTCTGCCCATCTTTCACCAAAAAGGATCCTCTCTCTCTCTCTCTCTCTCTCTCTCTCTCTCTCTCTCTCTCTCTCTCTCTCTCTCTCTCTCTCAATCTCACCTTCCTAGTTCATAAGATCTCACATTTTCTTCTACTTACATAGCATTTGAAAATGCTTTTAGAGTCCAAATTTACGTAAAAAACTCCATAAAAGTTCGATCATATGCTTAAGTGGTGTTAGGAGAGTAAGAGAGGTGGGTAATAGTCTCCCCATCTTTTTTCAAAAGAAGCTTCTACTTGGTTTTATGGTAGCATTTTGAGACAGAAAGAGATGGGTTTATCTCTCTCGTAGATGGAGATTTGGAGAAGCTCATGAACCGATATGGTTATCCCATCAAAAGTTGAATCCTCAAAGATTGATGAGGTAATTTAATTGTGTGTAGGTACATGTCTCGGATGTAGTTTGGGCCCCCTTTGTGAACCCGGGCCCAATGAATGGGTTGCCCAGTGGACAGCGTGTTCCCGTTCTGGCAGGAAATGCCAGCCATCCTTGCTTCCTCGTTCATAGCTCCAAGCCTCAAACACATGAATAACCCAGTTTTGTATACGCCGGCAGTTGGAGTGGCTAATCCTCTCGCCGTAATTAGAAAAATTGTAATCTGAAATCATGAAATAACTAAGGTGTTGGCACTAATTAAGTGATTTAGAATCCCCGCATTATTGGATTTCATACATTTCGTAAGACAATAAATAAATAAACTTCTTCGCAGAAGGCAAAGGTGATGCTGCAGACAAATGATCTTCTCCAAAGTCCATTTTAATGGCTGTCCCATTGGATTTTAACGACTTTTAAATCATCAATACCAACAGAGTTAATTATACCTTAATATTGTTCTAATATATTGAGTTGGAAGTGGGTTTAAATCTATCACGACTTTAAAATACAATAGGATATGTTAAAACAAACAGCCATAGTAATGGCATTTTAGAATTATTACTGATGATTTTATATAAATTATATATGATTTTTGAGGAAGGAAAAATGTGCCAGGTCTAGCACGGCCCAATAATGTCAGGTCCACTGTGGTCTAGAGTAGCAAGGCTTGTAAGCGACCTTCCCCAGCCGACTAGCAGCCCTGGGACGTGGCCCAGTTGAAGCCCATCAAAGGTCTGACTAGCTCACGGGCGAGATCTCCGGGCTCATGTATTTTAGACGCTGTAAAACTCGCCAGCGGATGAACGTTTGCTCCGCCATCACGTGACTTACTCTGACGAGCACCGGGCCACGACGATGCTGTCGAGATACCCGCCACCTCCTCAGAGAGCGGGCGAGTGAGCAGTGGAAGATCCCCACGATCAAGCAAGATGCCACTCCACTAACCACATCATTACCAAACTAGGGAAGAGACACCGCCATTGTCACGGGTATAAATAGGTCTCCCGAGGGATACACATGGATAAAGAGAAAAATGCGGACACTAGGAGACAAATACACGCAGAAAACGAGATAATCCCAGACAAAGACTCCACGAGATAGAGGGCCGGCAGCATAGAGAGGGCAGATTGAGAGTTCTTCACCTAGTTCTCTCAACCCTACCTCTGCCTCCGCACGCTCTCCGTCTCTCCGAGCACTTTCCCCCTCTCCGAGCACTCTCCACGTTTCGCCTCCATTCTATAGGCTCTCTCTTTCTTTCTCCATAGGCTTCCTTTTTGCTTAATTCTCCATTGCTGACTTAAGCATGGAAGGGTTGTGTTGGATTTTCCCTCTTTTGGTGTGGCCCTTATTTGGCCCAATAGCAGTTAAGTTGGTCCATTAATAAGGGTCCAGGAGGTGGGTTTAAGAAAATACCTGTTCACACTAAAAATAACTACTAAAGGGTGAGTTTTTTCTAAAAAGGTGTGAGATCCCATTATATTCTCACGAGTTCTTCTTGATGGGATAGGAACTTGTAAAGAACTAAGAAAGAGGTTTGGTCCCCTTCCTAAGAAGATTTAGAGTGTATGTGCTCCATCAAGAGGATCTTCTAGAGAGAGAAAAATCAAGGACGATCTTCTTGCGGGAGAGGAGGTCGCATCCTTGACGTGTTCTTCGAGATCGTGTCTGCTCTGTTGTGGAGGGCGGAGATTGAGTTTTTCAATCGACAATCTTTACTGAAACAATGTGTAAGTATGTCGAATCCCTCCTAACCAAGCCTCTTTCTTAGTTCCTTACAGTTTGTTCTCTGGGATCAACTCCAAAGATTCCTTCACAACTACAAGAAAAAGTGGCTATAGCGACCGAATTAGCGACCGATTAAATCGGTCGCTAGTCGGTCCCAAATAGAGACCAATTCGGAGACCGAAATAATCGGTCGCATAACCGAGACCGTTTCAGCGACCGCATGTATATCGGTCGCTAATCGGTCGCTATTATTGCGACCGAATTAACTTCGGTCTCCAGTCGGTCGCTGATGCCGTTATACTTCCTACTACGACCCCCGCCCGCCCGAGCCCTCCCGCCCGAGCCCCCCCCCTCCCGCCCGAGCCCCCCCTCCCGAGCCCCCTTCCCCTGCGGCCCCCTCTCCGCCCTAGCCCCCCTCCCCGCTCCCGCCCGAGCCCCCTCCGCCGGAGCCCCCCCTCCGCCCGAGCCCTCCCGCCCGAGCCCCCCTCCTCCGCCGGAGCCCCCCTCCCCGTGCTGCCTCCCGCCCGAGCCCCCCTCCGCCGGAGCCCGTCGCCGCGCCGCTCGCGTCGAGTCGCCGTCGCCGCTCGCCCTGCCGTCGTCGCCCTCCGCAGGTACCTCTCTCTCTCTCTCTCTCTCTCTCTCTCTCTCTCTCTCCCTTCCCCCTCCGTCACCGGCCTGCTCCCCTCCCCCGCCGGCCTACTCCCCTCCCCCCTGCGGCCCCGTCGCCGGCTTGCTCCCCTCCCCTCCCCCCTGCGGCCTGCGCCCCCGTCCCCCTCAGATCTCCTTCCCATCCCCATGCCCCTCCCCCTCCGGCCTGACCCCTCTGATCCCCCTCCCCTTCCCGTCCCACTCCGCCTCCCCCTCTGCCTCCGACGGTCTCCTCCCTTCCTCCCCTTCCCGTGTCCCCCTCTGCCTCCCCCTCCCCTTCCCGTCCCCCTCCACCTCTGGAAACCCCCCACCAACTCCCCTTTGTGCTGCACCACCGGAATCGTCTCACCCTCCCAATGCCATCGGAAGCCCCCTCCCCATCCCCCCAGTACTGCGGGCCAATGCAACCCCCCATCTCCTTGTCGAGTGAAAACCCCCCTCCCAATCCCCATGTGCTGCTGGGTGTTAGACCCCCCTCCCCCTTGTAGGTTGCAGGAATCCCCTCCCCCTCCCTCTGCAGTGCTGGAACCCCTCCCCCTGCAGACCATCGCAGCTCCTCCTCCAGTTACTATCGGTCGTCTGAGCCGAGGGAGAGTGCAATAATTTTGTCTAACATGATTATTTAAATTGATATGTTTTTAAGAATTCTAACTCCTGCAAGTTTATGCCTCTATTTAGTGACTTTGTATTTGCAAAACAGTCCAGTTTGTGAAGCAATGGCAATCAAGAGGCAAACACTTGCATATTTCTAATATTATAAAAGAGATTATTGTACTACCATTCTTCTAAAAAACACTTATTTATGTACTTTGATCACACGAGAATAACTACGGATTTACCTGTTAATTAAGTTAGACCAGTTCTAAGGCAGTCCTTAACCTAGAAACGACATTAAGGAGACAAAAAATAACGAGGAACCCAAATTTTCATTTAGAATAATAATTAAAATTAAGTTACTGGTGATTAAAAATTAGCAAGATGTTGCATTTATGATAAAGTCGGATTTAAAACTAGCGAGATTGGACATATACTGTCGGGTCACTCCACGAGCTCACCGTCCATCTCGTAGAGGATTGATTTGAGGGGGATCGTGCGGTCGAATTTACGTCGGAGCTCCTCTACCGGTCTCCACCCTCACCGCCGCGGCCTCCCACTCAGCCAACGTCCCCCCTCTATCGCCACCTCTGTCACAATCAGTCTCATATCGGAGGCCTGTTGACCCGAGTTTGTTGTTCTAGGTACGGTATATGATTCGCACCGGAACACTGTGAGTCGAAAGATCCCAGACTTCTAGGTTAAGGAGACATGCAAATTTGACAGAACTACAAAGAGTGGCTCGTCTTTCGGAGTGACGTGGGTTAAGAGATATGAAACATATCACGGCATCGAGTGACATTGGCATGTGATAACGACGCTTTGGCTTCTCATAACTTAATGGTTTGGTCTGAATTTGGCGGAATGGAGGTCATGTGGTTGACATCAGTGCAACATCCATATCCCCATGCGCTTCGAACCATAGGCATTGATATGCAAGGCGGTGGCGGAGATTCTCGAGGGATAAGTGAATGACAGGACTTCTGCTTTCAATGTGATAACTCATAACCTTCCAAAGGAGATTTGACTGTGCAGACTAGATTCCCCCATCTTGTGGCCTTCACCGTAACTGCCTTGCTAGTTCTGCATCATCTGGTATGGCGCCTGAGCTAATACCTCCATGTTGGGGTTGTGGCAGCCCGAGTTTGGAAACCATCTCTTAGACTATGCCGAGCTATGAGACCGGTGATCGAGCTAGGACTCTTCGATTACTTGCCGCGACCCTTTATATTTACCTGCTTAGAGTTTTTATTTTTACCTCATTTTCCTTGGAAAACACCATTTTTTGTTCATTTCCAATTATATTTCATCTCTTACTCTCTGCTAACTCATGTTATTAGTTTCCAGAATTCATTTTTTTTTTATTTCCATTGTCCTCCATTTAAAGCCCTACCCAATTTCTAGTTTTTCTTGATCGTCTACCCAATTTCTATTAATTCTGTTTCTATTATAATGAATCAGAAACCCTATTCCATCCCTTTACATTCCCTTAGCAACCGAAGATTTCTATTCTTTTATGTGACTGAAGTCTGATAACCTCTCTCCCATTTACCATATGTCACGATCTTTGTTAACCAGCTCACATCAGACATAGTTGCTAGAGGTCAGGTATCTCGAAGTAATGAAGAGGAGTGCTGCTGTGTTGAAAGTGGACTGTGAAAGACAGGGCAGCTGGGATTATTGTTGGTGCATGATGCTTCTTGGTCTAGGTGCATAAAGTCAAGAAAACTGAGGGAGGCTGAGGTAAAAGTGTTGACGAGAAGTGATAGAAAAGATAAACAATTTTTTATCTTTACCTCAATAATTAAATTTAATTCATTTATACCTCTTAAAGTAACAATGACATCAACAGCAGCATTAACAGCAGCAACTGCAATAGTAGCTACAACAACAACAACAAGAATAATGTTATAAGAATCAGCAATATGATTTAGCCTTGCATGAACTCTGTTATGGGACTTCTTAACTGGTCCAATGATGCAACTCTTTTAAAAGATGTGCAACTGGGGTTCAAAGTGCATGTGCCATGCACCTCCTCACGTGTATATGTAGTCATGATATATTGGCATAAAAGGAAAAACAAGGTAGTTGGGAGTTTGAGCAAAACGTTGTTGTATCCCTATGTTATCAGAAATGCTTCTTTCATTTGATATACAGTTCTTAGTTTTGCTTTTGCTCCAGATCTCTTTCAAGATATCAATGCATTGAAGTTTTTTTCCCATAAAATATAAAGATTTATTAAAGAATGAAAAGGATTCAACACAGAGGGGGACATGCCACCTTACCTCCAGAGAGGACAAATATAAATAGACTGCCCACCCTAGAGAGTGTCCAAAGAGAAACCTAGATAAATATCATTACCGATATTGTTGCGGCTTCCCAACCCTGAAACCTCGAGTCTAATTCCTGTACATTTGAGGTAAGCATATTTTTCTTCTGATTTCATCCTTTTCCTACCAGTGTCAACACTGACAAGTTGATGAATAGATACCATTGAGACATCCTCCGACCAGTCGTCTTCAATTTCGGAGTTAAGATGTTGATCGAGTGACCCACGCCGTAGGTTTGTGTGGTACAGCTCCTCTTCCTCTTCTTCAGTTTGGGTTTGATCCATAGAACCCAATGACGTAGAACACGTCAAGATGCCTCGTTTGGGAATATGACTACCTCCATGGGCCCGTGGAGCTATGCCAACAAGGGCCTGATGACGAAGTAAGTCTTCAGCAATTAAATCTTCGAGCTCATCACAATTGACCTGACCATGGCCCACAAACTAACTTGAATAGTTGAATCTGCACCTTATCATATTGACCTAAATCAGCAGCCCATATGCACATTCATTTATTCTCCCTGGAACTCTCCATCAACACTCATAGTATGTGCATAGCTTCTATCTTTGATCTCCATGGCATAATGCCCAATTTATTTCTTTTGCTGCTGTGTGATCACTTATCCTTCTGTCAAATAATCTTTTCCACAACTGTATACGAAGTGTATTTATGCTTGTTAGCATGATGGAAAGCATATTCATGTTTTAGGTCAGGATAAGCTGAATACCAAGCATAATTTTCAAGCGGTTACAGGGACAGAAACCTAAAAGAAATTATAACCATTTGATAACTTGGCCCTATGCTCTAGTATCAGAGATTCAGGTATAGGATTATTGGTATATTACTTTAGTAGATTAAGGAAGAGAGTAGATCTGCTATATCTGATAGGTAACATCTAACATCCATATCCATGTGTGCGCTCAGCATAACATACTCTTTGCCTTACAATTGACCCATCCTCTCTCTCAAGTAAAGCCCCTTATTTGCATCTCTTTTCTCAATTCATTCTCATAAATCTTCTATGACTATAAGTTGTCAAATATTATTACAATTCCAGTCACCTTGACATCAAGAAGTTTCTAGCTGGCCACAGGCTGTCAGGTACCTATGAGGATTAGTTACAATGTTTTTCTAAAAGTTTTTCTTCCTCCATCTGTTTGTTTAAAGACCTATCATACTATCTTATCCATCCTCAGTAATAAAATGGGGTTTAAGATTGCACCATATTTACTAATGTTCAAAAAGTAACATTGTATGTTTTGATGAGTGAAAAAGTGTCATTTAATGGTTATAAATGTTTCTGTCCTGCATCAGATTTGGTATCAGAGCATAAGGGAATCAACTTATTTTTATAAGTTGAGGTCCTACATTTTGTAATCAGTATGCTTCCTCTTCCGATTATTTTTACTGCATATTTACCTAATGGACAACGAGCAGAAATTGATGTACATGAGTCGGAAGATAAGAATTGGATTTCACCTGACATTGTTAAGTCACTTGCTAAGACCGGAGAAATTGTTATTGAGGGTGACCGTGTATTTGTGGAGTTCTCTAAGAAGTTCAAAACAGTCACGTATGATGATGGAGCTTGGTGTGACATTGGGTCAATGGCTGCCCCATTCATTATTTTAGGAAGAAAGTGGTTAGAAGAAAGAAGTGCGGTTATTGATTCAGAAAGAAAAACATGCACTTTGAGTTTAGTGTTATTTTCTTGTATTTTCGTAATTAAATTAAGGTTTATTTTTAGTTTAGTGTTATTTAGTCGGTTATGTGTTTTGTTAATTTTAATAGTTAGGGTATTGTTGGATGAAAAGTAAAGTGTGTTTTATTATTGTCTTATTCAGTAATGATACCATCAATTTCTTTACTTGATTTCTGCATAGCTAGTGACAGTGTTGTCTTTAAGCTAAAAAGTATCATGCTATATTTTATTTCTGCTAAATAGCTAGTGAAAGTGTTGTCTTTATGTTGGATGTTAAAATAAAATTCCTGTTTTCATTGTGTACATGTATTGCCAATTTCACATGTTACTGCTATGTTTTTAGATTGTGTTATTATCTTGTCAATATTTAATTAGTTGGGTGTTGTATGTGAGCTGAGATGCGTGGGTGCAACCTAACATTGCACGCATCTTAGGAGAGCGTGTTAAGCCCGTGCCAATCAACCTACCCGTTCAAGACTTTGGGATTGATATGCACGTTCTCATTTTGAATGATGAGAATGTGTATATCTAACTCAAAGTCTTGAATTGTCCCGTTTGGACAGTCTGTGAATGTTTGATCGCACTTAGGTGGTTAATTACTATATGTGTTTGTGTTGTTTGTTAAAAATTTTGGCTGCGTCTTCTCACTCCTCTCTGATATACCTTTATTGATTTTGATTATTTTCTTAACCACTTATTAGTAAGTGTTTAAGAAAATTTCTTAATCAATAAATATTTTGTGGTATATCGGAGAGGTGTGGGGAGATGCTGCCGAAATTTTTAGCAAACAACACAACACATATAGTAATTAATCGTGCGATCAAACCTTCACAGATGGGTTAAAAAGTGAAGATCTAAATGATATTTCCGTCCTATTTAAAATGGCAGACATGGACGATGTGAGGTAAGGGTTGTACTTTTTATTTTGTTAAACATGTTAAAGTTTTGTGTGTTTACATTTCATTCGCATAGGGAAAATGTCTGAAGATCGTTCATGGATGTACCGTAGAGTAGTTGATCAGGTGGTGTCTATAGAATTTAAAAATGGAGTTGAGAGATTCATTCAGTTTGCTTTGAGAAATTCTATTGAAGCTGTAGATTGTGAGGGTCGTATCCGATGTCCTTGTGTAGTCTGTAAGAATTTGAAGTGGCTGACAACATGGGATGTACAACGTCATTTATACAGAAAGGACATGTTTATGGTTTTGGACATAGCTTGGGCACGACTAGGGTGTTATCATCATGCTCGAGTTCGGTCTCACATGCGACCTCTCCATTTACCACACCAGCAGCCCCAGATGGTTCTTCCAGTGCCGCCCCGACCATGACTCCAGATATGTTTAGGCAGATCGTCAACGAGACCGTCTCTCAGAATATCTCTCAGAATATCTCAACCATCGTCGCTCAGACCGTCTCCCAGATGCTCACATCCTTGGGAATTGATAGTAGTAGAGCACCTCCTGCACCTCCTGCACAGCAGCCTCCGGTAAGTATTTTATTTGATTGATTTTCTATTTGTTAACTCTAAATATCATCTTACAAAATATAAGAATTTAGATTGAGGAGGGGAAAATATCATTTTCTTAACTCTAAATATCATCTTACACCTATCCTCTGGATATTAGAATCAACAGGCAGACTGTTCTGCAGGATTTTCCATAGGTGTATAGAGATTTTGGTTAGAACTGAAAGTGAAAAGATATGTATAAATTCTATTCACTTGAGTGGGGGAGGATACAGATCTATAAATATTCATAAAGCTAGAATAATATAAGGAAAGTAACATGTAGACATGAATAAAATATGCCAATTTAGGTGAAAAGATCTCCCCAAAGTCTGGTAACTGTCATGGCAGGAAGCCAGGAACAGCACCTCTAAGCAAAGGAAGGGCAGTTCATACAAAGGAGCATAGGTCATAAGTTACAAGAAGTGAAGGATATTATATATATATAGTCGGCGGCGGCCGCCATTGGGGCGTATCCCTGCAAGGGAAAGGCGGAGAAGATACCATACAGAAATGGCTATGGAAGTTACCCAAGTTCTTTTGAATGCACAGTCAATAGATTCAGCGGTTCGCAAGCATGCTGAGGAAAGTTTAAAACAATTTCAGGATCAAAATGTTACTGGGTTCTTGCTATCTCTTTCGAGTGAATTAGCAAATAATGACAAGCCTGTTGTTAGCCGTAAATTGGCAGGCTTGATTCTCAAAAATGCCCTGGATGCAAAGGAGCAACACAGAAAATTTGAGCATGTGCAGAGATGGTTATCATTGGATGTAGCTGTTAGGGCCCAGGTCAAAGGATGTTTACTACAGACTCTCTCTTCACCGGTGATTGATGCAAGATCTACTGCATCTCAAGTTGTTGCAAAGATTGCTGGTATTGAGTTGCCTCAAAATCAATGGCCTGAACTTATCAGTTCTCTCTTGTCAAATATTCACCAACTTCAGCCAGATGTTAAGCAAGCAACTTTGGACACCCTAGGTTACATGTGTGAAGAAGTCTCCCCTGATGAAGTTGATCAAGAGCAAGTCAATAAGATATTGACAGCGGTTGTTCAAGGCATGAGTGCTTCTGAGGGAAACATTGATGTTAGGCTGGCTGCAACTCGAGCTCTGCATAATTCTTTGGGATTTGCTCAGGCAAACTTCGGGAATGATATGGAGAGGGATTATATCATGAGAGTCATTTGTGAAGCTACTCTGTCCCCTGAGGTGAAGATACGGCAGGCTGCATTCGAATGCTTGGTCTCCATATCCTCCATGTATTATGAGAAGCTTGCATCGTATATGCAGGACATATTTAACATCACTGCAAAAGCTGTGAGGGAAGATGAGGAACCTGTTGCTCTACAAGCTATTGAATTCTGGAGCTCAATATGCGATGAAGAGATTGACATCTTAGATGAATATGGAGGGGATTTTTCTGCTGATTCTGACACCCCTTGCTTTTATTTTATCAAGCAGGCACTACCTGCGCTTGTCCCTATGCTGTTGGAGACACTCCTTAAGCAAGAAGACGACCAAGATCAGGATGAAGGAGTTTGGAATCTTGCAATGGCTGGAGGAACATGCTTGGGTTTGGTTGCACGGACCGTGGGAGATGACATTGTGCCTCTTGTTATGCCATTCATAGAAGAAAACATTAACAAACCTGAATGGAGGCAGCGAGAAGCAGCAACTTATGCATTTGGTTCTAAAATCTGAAATACCGGTCGGATGGCCGTGCCGGTCATTCCAATACGACCGGGGAGATGAAAGTGACTTGTCAGAACTGACGGAATCCAAATCGGATGCCCGGTTTGAGCTCGGCGCTCAAACTTCATTTTTAAAATACACTTATTTCAAATGAACTGTTAGGACGGGTCCGGGGGTCTAAAATCTGAAATACCGGTCGGATGGCCGTGCCGGTCATTCCAATACGACCGGGGAGATGAAAGTGACTTGTCAGAACTGACGGAATCCAAATCGGATGCCCGGTTTGAGCTCGGCGCTCAAACTTCATTTTTAAAATACACTTAGTTCAAATGAACTGTTAGGACGGGGCATTTGGTTCTAAAATCTGAAATACCGGTCGGATGGCCGTGCCGATCATTCCAATACGACCGGGGAGATGAAAGTGACTTGTCAGAACTGACGGAATCCAAATCGGATGCCCGGTTTGAGCTCGGCGCTCAAACTTCATTTTTAAAATACACTTAGTTCAAATGAACTGTTAGGACGGGTCCGGGGGTCTAAAATTCGAAATACCGGTCGGATGGCCGTGCCGATCATTCCAATACGACCGGGGAGATGAAAGTGACTTGTCAGAACTGACGGAATCCAAATCGGATGCCCGGTTTGAGCTCGGCGCTCAAACTTCATTTTTAAAATACAAGATGAAATTTGAACTTATATTGTGTGTGTGTATTTATATATATGAAAATGAGCTGGCTTAAACTATTGGCATACTCTTGTTAATGCTTGATTTCTTTATTAAGGATTTGATTATAATTTTTTTAAATGATATACAGGATCATCCGTCGCGAGATGTTGGACGAGACGACGACCAGGATGATGTTGGACGAGACGACGACCAGGATGAGACATATGTGGAGGATTTGTGATTTTATTTTAGTTGTGTATGTTGTCATTTTATTATTATGGATGTATGATTAATTTGTGATTTTATTTTAATTATGTGTAATTTGAGGTTCGTGGAGATTGTGATCTGTGTAGTTGATTTATTATTGTTTTATGAAATTGTTATTTATCAGGTGTTTGTATGTGATGAATTTGAGATTTGTCGATATTGTTGTCTGTGTAGTTGATTTTATATTTATATTATGAATTTGTTATTTATCAGGTAATTTATTTATCAGTTTAAATAAATTTTTAAAAAAAAAATAATGCAAAATTAGCGACCGCATGGAGACTGAATTGCGACCGAATAGCGACTACACGTTATATTTCTTTTATTAAATAATTATACTTGGCGACCGACTGGCGACCGACTAGCCACCGAATCAATCCGATAGGTTAATTTTATTTTTAAAAATACAACAAATTAGCGACCGATTAGCGACCGAATTGAGACCGAATAAATCCGATAGGTTAATTTTATTTTTAAAAATACAACAAATGTAGCGACCGAATAGAGACTGAATGGCGACCGAATTATTAGCGACCGGTCAGGCGACCGATTATAATCGGTCTCTGGTAACGACTGATACTGCGACCGAATTATGTCGGTCTATTATATAGCGACCGACATATTCGGTCGCTAGATAGTATCTGTTCGGTCGCAATGCATATTTGCGACCGATCTACGACTGAATAGCGACCGCTAGGTCGGTCGCTATCCGCGATTTTTCTTGTAGTAATGTCCTATTTAATGATTGTAAATTTTCTCGGGGTGGTCAGCTGTTCTTTCCCAATAAATAGATATGAAAGATAGTGTAGTACGAGACTAAGGGGACATTTTTCAGTCTTTATAATTTTAAAATAAATATGTGATTATGAAAATCACTCACAACTAATCAATCCCCCTTACTTAAGCGGTGGCCCCTTTACAGCCCATGCTACCACTGGCGATGAATATTCTAAGAATAATTTTAAAACTAAGTGAGCGCACTATAGTCGATGAGATATTGTGTGTACGATGACCAAACAGGTTTTGTTTACATCTCTGAAGAGGGTTACGTCTACAATTAAATTTTGACAAGGATGTCCACTCGGTTAGCCAACAAAGAAAAGGCCAGTTTTTCATGCGGGAGCCAAATGTTCATACGGTCGGAAGTTGAATTAAGTGGAGAGGTCATACAAGCTAATTAAGACTTCCAAATATTTGAGGGAAACTGAAAGAGCATTCAAATACAAAGGCCATGCCAGGGATTCGAAGTCCGGTGTGTTGGAGTTGTGCTCCCCAATTATAAACATATTATTATATATCATTATTTATTTTCTTTTGTGGTACATATATATATATATATATATATATATATATATATATATGTAGTTGTTAGGTTTGACTCTCATCAAGACCCTTGAATATTTTCTCAGAGATGGCTGTGGTTTTTAAGTTCTTTGGACTTTCATCTTGAATGGGTGGGGATAGAGTACTGTTATATATCTTGAATTGGTCCCTCTTTATTCAGACAGAAATTGGTGTCCTCATCTAAACCTCACAAACACATGGAGATTTTTCCGGATCATCGATCATGTTGCACCGCTAAAAGGAAAAGAAGAAGGGGAACAAAGAAAAGGTGAGGGTACTCCACAATCTGCAAGAAGCACACCTCAAATATGGTCGCATCTCATCGGTCGGTTTCGGAACCAAATATTTATGCTTTTTCACATGACTTTCTAATCTTTGTAATTATCGCTTCTGTTGCAGGCGTATAATTCTG
Organism: Amorphophallus konjac; assembly: GCA_022559845.1. Taxonomy (NCBI): domain Eukaryota; kingdom Viridiplantae; phylum Streptophyta; class Magnoliopsida; order Alismatales; family Araceae; genus Amorphophallus; species Amorphophallus konjac. Next base: position 593,151,395 of record CM040121.1, read on the forward strand.
TTGCAGGCGTTTCATTCCTAGACTTAACCATGGGGCTCGATCGGTTCTTCCATCGATCGATGTGCCGTTGTGTTCAAGGAAACGGAGGGGTCGACAGGAAGGTTTTCCCATCGTGTGGTCATGAATTAGAGGATGGGAACGTACCCCACTTTGAAGGAAAAGCCAGTTTGGTCTTAATAGCCGCATCAAAGCATGCATGCATGTAGGACTTCGTATTTCCTTTAATTTCCCCAGCAAAGCCGCCACCATCTCCGTCCCATCTGCGCGTCATGCAGCAGTTTTAAGTCCCGGCGAAGTGGGTGCATCTGAAAGGCAAATGGGGGAGATCGACCTCTTCTTAATTTGTTGCATTGCAAACCCCTCGATCGGCATGCCTTTTGCATGGCTGATGCTATGCTTACCTTCCCACAGTACTACTCTTTTATTAAAGTGTTCGCTCTTCACATGTCATTAATTATCATGTGAGCGATAGACCAAATTATATTATAAGATAGTACTATTAATTAGCTAATTAATAATTTAAAGAGAAAAGAGTATACTGTGCGATCGAGAATGTTTTAAAGAGGTATCTTAAAAGAATACAAGTACAATTTCTCCTTTTCATCCTAATCTATTGTGTGAAAAATATCTTAATCCAGTGGATATGATCCAGTTGAGAGAATTGTCGATGGAGATGTGCTGGTTGGGTTGCAGACGTCAAAAGGCTCCTCACCCAACTACAGAACGCACCTCAGATTTGAGGGAGAGCAACAAATTAAATAAAGTTGCTCACTGGCTGGCAAACAGGGCAAAATGAAGCACTCAGGCGCAACCGAACCAAGCTTGGAACTCAAAATTTCCCCAGGGAAAACACTCTCTCTCTTTGTGAGGAAGGCAAGCACCGTAATTAAGGTTTAGATCCAGAATGACCTAACAGCTCTTTTGAACCGCTACAACAACAAGAAAACATTGTAAAACATACCTTAACAATTAATGTAACTTAGTGGACTCTTTGGTATTGGGATAGGATACGTGTGAATAATTAACTGATAAGAGAAAAAGTGGGGTCCATATGTGCCCTCCTCACACAGGTGTGATGCTAATCGGAGTCGGGTAACGTATTCACGTCCAGAGGGTCGAAGACGCTATACCCATCTCGATCCAATACCCTATGTGATGTGATAATTAAATAGCCGAAATAAGAGTGATAAATAAAATGAAAAAAACATTACGTCCTAATAAGACTCCTCGTTAACTTCTTTTACATTAATAGTGTTCGGGGGGGAGACAGCCAACCCCCTTTTTTAAGGGCAAGGAAACAGTCCTTCTAGTTCGTATGAGTCTGGTAATTAAATTGGACACGAGTTACACGACGGGGGTCACCGCCCTATGCTCCAACAAACATACGTACCCTTGTTTTACTCGTGGACCTTGGACCACCCTAACACAACGAGAACCCTCAGACTACTCCTCCACAGGATCCTAGAGGTGGACGCCCATCAAACAACCAAGCCCATTTCTTTAGTTGGGTTTACCGAGCTCAGGAGCACTTGTTCAGAAAGGATGATGATGGGAAAATTTGAATAGGGGTTAAGGGGAAGAGAAGTAGAGCAAGGGAAGAAGACACCTCAAGTCTGCCTCCTGCGCTTGTGGCCATCGAAATCCCTCCTGCTGGAGTACTTCTTGTCCTGTCCTTGTCCTTACTGCTCGCTCACAGACGAGCCTCTCTCTCTCTCTCTCTCGCTCGCTCTGGATTGTTTCCTCCCCATGCACCTCATCCATCCATATCCAGTTACCTCCATGTCCTGCAGAGGCCGTGTCCCCTTCATCCAACAAAGCCGTCGCCCAAGAAGAACAAAAGATCGTCAATGATCGTCCTTGGGTGACGCAGAGTTGAACGTGTCACAGTGAGAGGTGAGTTGTTGATTGGACTAAAATTAAGCCGAATGATATGACATATCGACCGGGGTCTTGTACTGCATGGGTACCTCCTAACATTGGAAGCTGTGGGTACTGGTGTCGCATGGGTCGCAGTAAAGCTGGATGCAAGGGATCAGAGGTTCACCAATGGATTGCATGCCATATATCCTGGATAGTCATCAGGTTGGGTTGCTGGAGACCACCACCACCACCTCCGTGAATGACCACCAGTCCTAAACTTAAAACATGAGAGACTTCCACATCTCACATGGGTGGGTGCATGCAGCAACCCACCATGCGTCAAGTTGCCCGGCCTGGTCCCTCTCTTCTCCCAAAGGGGGATGTCCCTTGAGACGTATAGTTCTCGAGGGGGGGGGGAGGAATAGTGGTTGGTTGGCAGCTTCCCACAACATATTCTCTCCTGCCCACACTTCCCTGGCAATAATACAAACACATAGCGACAGTGGTGTCTTGAGCGCGCAGCAGGAGCGGCAGCTAACGCAGGACTGCAGGCAGGCGCTGCAGTGGCGTTGTGTCACCGCAATTATTTAGTTAGGGTGGGAGGGGGGGGGGGGGGGTTGGCAATGGCACTTGAGAGAGCTCGGGTCTGTTGCCGGAATTATAGCTGAAAGGGGAGGAAAGTTCTGACGAGAGGGGACATATACCTCCCTACATGTTTCCCCATCGACCATGGGGGCAGATCGCAGGCCACGGGTCGCCGACGCCACGTGCATGGAATTGAATGCCGAACCACAAGATGTTGAAATCTTCACATGCAACCGATACCTCAAACACGACTAACCCTCTTCCTTCTCTCCCCCGCCCCCCACCCTAGCTAAACTAGGGCGGTCAATGGGCCGACATCCTCAGGATTATGGCCCTATTTTGGGTCAGGACGTAAGACGCTTTTCGACCGGCGAGTTATTAGTTGGGATTAAAAGTTTGATCCGATTATAAATTATTAATTAGCTAATACTACTATCTTATAATATATTATCTTAATTGATTTTGAATTAGAAGTTCTAATGCATTTTAATAAAAAGTTTAGAAATGGAGAGAATAATTTGTGTGTCTGTGTTAGAGCTAGAGAGAGAGATAAGTTTAGGGTGGGGATGTGAATAGTTTACCTCTCTCTCTCTCTCTCTCTCGTGGGGAAATTGTCAACATGAAAATGTGCTTGGCAAGGACAAGAACGACAGAGTACTCTTATACCTTAAATAGGTTGGACACCATATATTATGTGCATGAGTCTGAGAAGGCGCGCATCCGTGGGAATGGGATTTATGACCCGGCCGGAGTTATATTAACCACCCTGCATGTGTGATTTTAATGAAACTTGGGGTGGGTCGACGCAGTCAACAATTGAGGAGGGCTTTAACTCGTTGTATACGTACCCTCTGTAAGCATGCCTCACTGGTATAGCAGATTTCATTAATTTATAGCATATTCAGGCTGTGGATATATAGGAACGCAGATGGCTCATTCCCTTTTGAGTCCACTCAATATTTTTATATCTCCTCGGCTGTTCGTCTCCGGCTTCTCTCTATCCCTGACTGTGGATTTAAGCTCTCCTGCATGCAGCATGGGAATATGGGCGTCCGGGAGAGCTGTCCGGGGGTTGCGAAGCAAGAGAGTTTGGGCTGATTCAGGAATAAGACAAGGATATCCCTATCTCAACCTTATTATTTGTTTGATAAGATTAAAATTGATGAGAATAAGGGGGTTAAAAGAGAATGAGATTATTCTAAAAAACGGGACGAAGAATGGCTTATTCCACTACAAGAAAAATCGCGGATAGCGACCGACATATTCGGTCGCTATTCAGTCGTAGATCGGTCGCAAATCTGCATTGCGACCGAACAGACACTATCTAGCGACCGAATATGTCGGTCGCTATATCATAGTCGCTATATAGCGACCGACATAATTCGGTCGCAGTATCAGTCGTTACCAGAGACCGATTATAATCGGTCGCCTGACCGGTCGCTAATAATTCGGTCGCCATTCAGTCTCTATTCGGTCGCTACAATTGTTGTATTTTAAAAAATAAAATTAACCTATCGGATTAAGTCGGTCTCAATTCGGTCGCTATTCGGTCTCGAATTATGTTGTATTTTTAAAAATAAAATTAACCTATCGGATTTATTCGGTCTCAATTCGGTCGCCAGTCGGTCTCTAAATTTGTTTTATTTTTAAAAATAAAATAAACCTATCGGATTTATTCGGTGGCTAGTCGGTCGCTAGTCGGTCGCCAAGTATAATTATTTAATAAAAGAAATATAACGTATAGTCGCTATTCGGTCGCAATTCAGTCTCAATGCGGTCGCTAATTTTATATTATTTTTTTTTTAAAAATTTATTTAAACTGATAAATAAATTACCTGATAAATAACAAATTCATAACATAAATATAAAATCAACTACACAGACAACAATATCGACAAATCTCAAATTCATCACATACAAACACCTGATAAATAACAATTTCATAAAACAATAATAAATCAACTACACGGATCACAATCTCCACGAACCTCAAATTACACACAATTAAAATAAAATCACAAATTAATCATACATCCATAATAATAAAATGACAACATACACAACTAAAATAAAATCACAAATCCTCCACATATGTCTCATCCTGGTCGTCGTCTCGTCCAACATCATCCTGGTCGTCGTCTCGTCCAACATCTCGCGACGGATGATCCTGTATATCATTTAAAAAAATTATAATCAAATCCTTAATAAAGAAATCAAGCATTAACAAGACTTAATAAAGAAATCAAGCATTAACAAGAGTATGCCAATAGTTTAAGCCAGCTCATTTTCATATATATAAATACACACACACAATATAAGTTCAAATTTCATCTTGTATTTTAAAAATGAAGTTTGAGCGCCGAGCTCAAACCGGGCATCCGATTTGGATTCCGTCAGTTCTGACAAGTCACTTTCATCTCCCCGGTCGTATTGGAATGATCGGCACGGCCATCCGACCGGTATTTCGAATTTTAGACCCCCGGACCCGTCCTAACAGTTCATTTGAACTAAGTGTATTTTAAAAATGAAGTTTGAGCGCCGAGCTCAAACCGGGCATCCGATTTGGATTCCGTCAGTTCTGACAAGTCACTTTCATCTCCCCGGTCGTATTGGAATGATCGGCACGGCCATCCGACCGGTATTTCGAATTTTAGAACCAAATGCCCCGTCCTAACAGTTCATTTGAACTAAGTGTATTTTAAAAATGAAGTTTGAGCGCCGAGCTCAAACCGGGCATCCGATTTGGATTCCGTCAGTTCTGACAAGTCACTTTCATCTCCCCGGTCGTATTGGAATGACCGGCACGGCCATCCGACCGGTATTTCAGATTTTAGACCCCCGGACCCGTCCTAACAGTTCATTTGAAATAAGTGTATTTTAAAAATGAAGTTTGAGCGCCGAGCTCAAACCGGGCATCCGATTTGGATTCCGTCAGTTCTGACAAGTCACTTTCATCTCCCCGGTCGTATTGGAATGATCGGCACGGCCATCCGACCGGTATTTCGAATTTTAGACCCCCGGACCCGTCCTAACAGTTCATTTGAACTAAGTGTATTTTAAAAATGAAGTTTGAGCGCCGAGCTCAAACCGGGCATCCGATTTGGATTCCGTCAGTTCTGACAAGTCACTTTCATCTCCCCGGTCGTATTGGAATGATCGGCACGACCATCCGACCGGTATTTCAGATTTTAGAACCAAATGCCCCGTCCTAACAGTTCATTTGAACTAAGTGTATTTTAAAAATGAAGTTTGAGCGCCGAGCTCAAACCGGGCATCCGATTTGGATTCCGTCAGTTCTGACAAGTCACTTTCATCTCCCCGGTCGTATTGGAATGACCGGCACGGCCATCCGACCGGTATTTCAGATTTTAGACCCCCGGACCCGTCCTAACAGTTCATTTGAAATAAGTGTATTTTAAAAATGAAGTTTGAGCGCCGAGCTCAAACCGGGCATCCGATTTGGATTCCGTCAGTTCTGACAAGTCACTTTCATCTCCCCGGTCGTATTGGAATGATCGGCACGGCCATCCGACCGGTATTTCAGATTTTAGAACCAAATGCCCCATCCTAACAGTTCATTTGAACTAAGTGTATTTTAAAAATGAAGTTTGAGCGCCGAGCTCAAACCGGACATCCGATTTGGATTCCGTCAGTTCTGACAAGTCACTTTCATCTCCCCACTGAAAATGAACTTCTTGTAACTTATGACCTATGCTCCTTTGTATGAACTGCCCTTCCTTTGCTTAGAGGTGCTGTTCCTGGCTTCCTGCCATGACAGTTACCAGACTTTGGGGAGATCTTTTCACCTAAATTGGCATATTTTATTCATGTCTACATGTTACTTTCCTTATATTATTCTAGCTTTATGAATATTTATAGATCTGTATCCTCCCCCACTCAAGTGAATAGAATTTATACATATCTTTTCACTTTCAGTTCTAACCAAAATCTCTATACACCTATGGAAAATCCTGCAGAACAGTCTGCCTGTTGATTCTAATATCCAGAGGATAGGTGTAAGATGATATTTAGAGTTAAGAAAATGATATTTTCCCCTCCTCAATCTAAATTCTTATATTTTGTAAGATGATATTTAGAGTTAACAAATAGAAAATCAATCAAATAAAATACTTACCGGAGGCTGCTGTGCAGGAGGTGCAGGAGGTGCTCTACTACTATCAATTCCCAAGGATGTGAGCATCTGGGAGACGGTCTGAGCGACGATGGTTGAGATATTCTGAGAGATATTCTGAGAGACGGTCTCGTTGACGATCTGCCTAAACATATCTGGAGTCATGGTCGGGGCGGCACTGGAAGAACCATCTGGGGCTGCTGGTGTGGTAAATGGAGAGGTCGCATGTGAGACCGAACTCGAGCATGATGATAACACCCTAGTCGTGCCCAAGCTATGTCCAAAACCATAAACATGTCCTTTCTTGGGTGCCCCAGATGCTGCAACCCAAATGGCAGGATCCAACTCTGGACGCTGACTGTCATCCCCGTACCTCTCATCCATTCGTCTACTATATGAGTCCTGCAAAAACCAAAAAAAAAACAAAACCAAATTATTCTACAATTTAATCTTAAATGAAAACTATTAATGTATACACTTACCGCTACCTCCCGAGCTTTCTCACTAATGTAAGCATTTGTCCCTTTCTTCTTATGAGTTCGATCAAAAAGTTCATGAAATTGAGCTGGCCGCTTTAACTGTGCTTCCTGTTATTCAAATAAATCACAGTTTCATAATAGAAACAAAAAATTTATATATGTAGAAGTGTACTTACTAATCTCGCTTTATGTGTTGCAAAGGAGACAGAGCCACCCGTGTGTAAATTCGCTTCAGGATGCGCTGCTCTGTTTTGCTTTGCTTTGTTTGAATTGGCATTCCATTTCTCCGCTTCCCAAATGTTGCACAGCTCTGTCCAATACTCCTTTCTCATCCACACAGGCCCATGCTCCTTCCATATGTTCTTATCAGTACTTGCACATGCTTTTTTTGCATATCTTCGGGCATTGTACATAAGATGTTTGAAATTATCTCTTGCAGTAGCTGTCCATGCAAATCTAGCACGTAACTCATCTGAATGTTCTGTGAATCGATGATTCCTCTATATATTAACAACAACAAAAATTTATATGTTACATAACAAAGTGGGTTAAAATAATAATTGAAAATGACTTAATATGATAAAATAAGATAAATACCAAGAACATAGAGAACAATAAATCCTGAACACCCATCGGAAAATCAGCAAAGCGATGGATGGGGCCTGGAAAATGTGCTTGAATTGTCTTTGTAATAAATTGTGATGCTTGGGCTGGCTCTATTTTATTCCTGAAATTAAAAATATTAATACCACAATGACGAATAAATAACAAAAATAATGCATTACGTACCCTTCATTTATCCACACTGCCCGCATCGTCTCATTACAACAGCCCTCCCCCTCATGATGACTCGCCTCGTCATCAGCACGTACTATACGAATTAAATAGTATAAATAAAACAAACTATCAAAAAAACATAAATATGCAAATGAACATACCTGACTCAGCTGGGGGAGGTGTAGATCCACTCGCCATGTGTGATGGCGGTGCATAGGCCGTCAATGTACCCGTTGTCAGTGGTAACGGTGCAGAGGCCGTGGGTCCTGTAAGGATAAGAATCAGATAACACAAAAACATAAAGAATTATTTTAAACAAATACTCAAATGAATTATACATGAAAGTATACATACCTACTACCGGTGGTAGCGGTGCATCCCTCGGTGGTAACGGTGCAGAGGTCGTGGGTCCTGTGAAAATAAGAATCAGATAACACAAAAACATAAAGAATTATTTTCAACAAATACTACAATGCATTATACATGAAAGTATACATACCTACTACCGGTGGTAGCGGTGCAGAGGTCGGTCGTAACGGTGTAGAGGTCGTGGGTCCTGTGAAAATAATAATCAGATAACACAAATACATAATGAATTATTTTCAACAAATACTACAATGCATTATGAAGGGAAAGTATACATACCTACTACCGGTGGTAGCGGTGCAGAGGTCGGTGGTATATGTGCAGAGGTCGTGGGTCCTGTGAAAATAAGAATCAGATAACACAAAAACATAAAGAATTATTTTCAACAAATACTACAATGCATTATACATGAAAGTATACATACCTACTACCGGTGGTAGCGGTGCAGAGGTCGGTCGTAACGGTGTAGAGGTCGTGGGTCCTGTGAAAATAATAATCAGATAACACAAATACATAATGAATTATTTTCAACAAATACTACAATGCATTATGAAGGGAAAGTATACATACCTACTACCGGTGGTGAAACGGAAGTAAATCTCCTCCCGCTACCCTCTCCCCTCCCACCTCTGGGAGTCCCACGCCGTCCTCGAACCATATCTTCAACTGGTAATAAAATACATGCATATTCATCAAATAGTGAAAGAAAGAAAGTTACAGAGTATTAAAATTCCCAGATAAAATTGTATACCATTAATCAAACATTCTCCATTTCTTCTTCAGATGTTGGAGATATAACAAATTCAGCATTCACATCTTCATTATCAGATTCATTTTGATCACTAATATATTCCTCCTCTTCGGAGTCCCCCAACTGTATTTCTGGTTGTTCTGGATCGACTTCCTCCACTTCATTCTCTTTAGATAAAGACGGTGCCTCCACAGATTCATCACTAGAAGCAGGCAAGTCTACATCATCACCCAAGTCTGATTGAAAGAATTCGGCATTCACATCCAACTGCTCTGTTTCAGTCAAATCCAACTCATAATCCGGGAAAAGCCTTGTCTTAACCTTGCAAACTGCCCACCAATCATTTCTTTCTTTATTTCTAGACGATGGATACTTTGTATAATAGACCTGCTGGGCTTGTGCGGCCAAAATGAATGGATCATAAGTATTCAATTTAGACTTATGTCTGATATCGACAATCCCATATGTTGTGTCATTTCGAACAGAATTAGGATCAAACCAATGACACTTTAACAGAAATATATGGTTGTCATCTCCGAGATATTGCAATTCTAAGATCTCCTCAATAATACCATAATAATCACATTCGTTTTCATTATATGTACTTCCTTTCACACATACCCCGCTGTTCATTGTTGACTTATTCTGCCCATATTGTCTAGTGTGAAATCTATACCCATTCACAATAAATGCTGGATATGTACGTGCAACTTTCGATGGGCCATAACTGATCACTCGAATTCTTTGATCAGTAATAAAATCATTTTCAACCTACATATGGACAGCACACTAGTCAGAATTTGTCATTGACCCAACAAGGAGAAAGAGTAGTAATAATACTTACACGATATTTCAGCCAAGAAGCGAATGATTTTTCTCGTTCTTTTTCAACCTCCATGTCAGTGAGATATGGACATCTTTGGATTAATTCTGAGTCAAATTGTCTGTATTACGACCATTGGAGCATTATAGATGGAATGAAAAATAATAAGTTATAGACACAATGTAATTTGAGCAGAGAACTTACGCAACATAAGGTTCAACCTCCATACAATTTAAAAGGATGTAAATTTCTGCACAGTGCAATTCTCTATCATTTAGCATCCGACTCGAGGAACGTCCATACGCACGTCCAGGATACTTAAATATCGACAGTCGCTCAGAGTGAACGGAGTCTCCCCCATCATCATTACGTGGTGGCCGAGTTCGACGAGTTTGTACCTCAGGTTCAAAGTACATTGAACAGAAATTTGATATTTCTTCCATAATGTACGCCTCGGCAATGGAACCCTCTACTTTTGCCTTGTTGCGAACTTTCATTTTCAATTCATGCATACACCTACCAGAATGTTCATAAGATAATGAAAAACACATCACCATGTAATTGAATTATGAGGAGAAAATATATATATATTACCTCTCAAATGGATACATCCATCTAAATTGTACTGGCCCTCCTACTTTAGCCTCATATGGTAAGTGTATAAGCAGGTGCTCCATTGAATCAAAGAATGATGGTGGAAATATCTTTTCCAATCTACAAACTGTCGTGATCACATTCTGTTCAATAGTTTCCACATCTTCATACCTGAGCTCTGATGCACATAAAATTTTGAAAAACTGACTTAACTCAGTCACTGCTCCCCATATCGCCTTCGGCATCATATCACGAAATACAATAGGTAACAACCTCTGCATGAACACATGACAGTCATGACTTTTCATTCCATATATTTTCCCCTCATTTGTATTCACGCAACGAGCAATGTTAGACACATAACCATCTGGAAATCTCAACTGTTTTAGCCAAGAGCATACTTCTTTAATCTGTGCAGCTCCAAGGGCGTAACTTGCTTTCGGTTTAACTGTTTTACCATTTCTATCAATAAGGTACAGTTCTGGACGTTTACAATGTATTTTCAAGTCTAAACGGGCATTCACATTATCCTTTGTTTTGCCTGTTATGTCCATAACAGTGTTGAACACATTATCAAAGACATTCTTCTCAACATGCATGACGTCGATGTTATGTCGTATAAGAAGAGTTGACCAATAAGGCAATTCCCAGAAGATACTTTTTTTGACCCAATTGTGATCCTTCCCAAATCCAGGGAGTTGTCTTGTGCTGCTCGACAATTGTGCTATATCTGGTAAGTTCTGTACACGTGCTGCTAAATGTGGACCAGACAACCGTTCAAAATCAGCTTCTTCCAATTCAATTCTGTTCTTTAAGAATGCATCTTTTTGCCTTCTAAACGGATGGTCCCTTGGTAGAAATCGTCGATGACAATCAAACCAGCATGACTTGCCACCATGCTTAAGTACAAATGATTTGGAACTGTCCATACAGTAAGGACATGCTAGTTTTCCATGAGTGCTCCAGCTAGATAACATTCCATATGCAGGAAAGTCGCTTATTGTCCACATCAATGCAGCCTTCATAGTGAAATTTTGTTTTCTGCATGCATCATAGGTAGTAACCCCATCAGTCCATAACAACTTCAACTCATCAATCAACGGCCTGAGATATATGTCTAATTTTTTCCCAGGACTTTTTGGACCAGGGATCAATAATGATAGAAATAAATGCTCTCGTTTCATGCACATATTTGGCGGAATATTATATGGTGTCACGAAAACTGGCCAGCAAGAGTAGGAAGTCACTGAACCTCCAAATGGATTGAATCCATCAGTACATAAACCCAGCCTTACATTACGCGACTCTTTTGAGAAAGTAGGGTGAGCACGGTTAAAGTGACTCCAAGCTTCGGCATCTGCAGGATGACTGATTACATTATGTTGTCGACGTACTCTTTCCGCATGCCATCTCATATGTTGAGCTATCTTTGGTGCCATATACATTCTCTGCAATCTCGGTGCAATAGGAAAATACCGCAATGACATATATGGTATATCTTTTTGCTTTGAATTGTCCCCTTTCTTAGGCTTGAATCTATCATGACCACATATGGAACATGATACCTTACTTTTAGCCTCATTATAATATAGCATGCAATGATTAGGACATGCATCTATTTTCTCATATCCAAGCCCTAAGTCAGTGACCATCTTCTTTGCACGATAAAAATTTTCAGGTAATTTCTCATCTTGTGGCAACATACTTTTGATAATCAGTAACAAACGATCAAAACAAATCTCACTGATGTGAAATTCAGATTTCAAGTTCAATAATTGTGACACCGCAGACAGTCGAGAGTGATTTTGACATCCAGTCCACAATGGCTCATCAGCATCTTTGAGTAGCTGATAAAATCTTTCAGCTGTCTTGTTTGGCGGTTCTTCATTATGTACATGCTCCTCGTGAACATTGAATCCTGGACCAGCAGCATCTATGACCATATCAACATATGAACTTCCACTTCCAACATTGGCAGGCTCGTAGGTCGACCACAATGTTTCACCATGACATATCCAGTTTGTATAATCTTTAACAAACCCCTTTCTGTATAAATGACGTTGTACATCCCATGTTGTCAGCCACTTCAAATTCTTACAGACTACACAAGGACATCGGATACGACCCTCACAATCTACAGCTTCAATAGAATTTCTCAAAGCAAACTGAATGAATCTCTCAACTCCATTTTTAAATTCTATAGACACCACCTGATCAACTACTCTACGGTACATCCATGAACGATCTTCAGACATTTTCCCTATGCGAATGAAATGTAAACACACAAAACTTTAACATGTTTAACAAAATAAAAAGTACAACCCTTACCTCACATCGTCCATGTCTGCCATTTTAAATAGGACGGAAATATCATTTAGATCTTCACTTTTTAACCCATCTGTGAAGGTTTGATCGCACGATTAATTACTATATGTGTTGTGTTGTTTGCTAAAAATTTCGGCAGCATCTCCCCACACCTCTCCGATATACCACAAAATATTTATTGATTAAGAAATTTTCTTAAACACTTACTAATAAGTGGTTAAGAAAATAATCAAAATCAATAAAGGTATATCAGAGAGGAGTGAGAAGACGCAGCCAAAATTTTTAACAAACAACACAAACACATATAGTAATTAACCACCTAAGTGCGATCAAACATTCACAGACTGTCCAAACGGGACAATTCAAGACTTTGAGTTAGATATACACATTCTCATCATTCAAAATGAGAACGTGCATATCAATCCCAAAGTCTTGAACGGGTAGGTTGATTGGCACGGGCTTAACACGCTCTCCTAAGATGCGTGCAATGTTAGGTTGCACCCACGCATCTCAGCTCACATACAACACCCAACTAATTAAATATTGACAAGATAATAACACAATCTAAAAACATAGCAGTAACATGTGAAATTGGCAATACATGTACACAATGAAAACATGAATTTTATTTTAACATCCAACATAAAGACAACACTTTCACTAGCTATTTAGCAGAAATAAAATATAGCATGATACTTTTTAGCTTAAAGACAACACTGTCACTAGCTATGCAGAAATCAAGTAAAGAAATTGATAGTATCGTCACTGAATAAGACAATAATAAAACACACTTTACTTTTCATCCAACACTATCCAAACAGTACTCTTAGCTAATGACATGTTTTAGATATTCTAAAATTAAGAAACTGAGCTACAATTCTAAAATGTCAATGTTTCTCTAATACTCATGTCATGTAAATTTAAACATATCAATAATTTATGAGGTTGTCAACCACGACTGCTAATCTTTTTTTTTTTTGAAAATCTACAAGATGACTAGTAGCTTCCATTGACAGATTCCCCATTTTAAAAAGGCGCGGGTTTACATGATTTGCAACGTCTCGACAGTCCTCAACTATTGTGCCTAGAAGATATTATCTCGTAGGGGTATGTCTAAAATTATTGCAAATTCTGATGAAATGGCCCACATCTGGGTATTATGGAAAGACCATCTGCATGTTTCTCTGGTTACTAGAGATGATCAGCAAATTACTCTTCTCATGGGTCTTAATGGTCAAGTCCCTTTTCACTTAACTGCAGTATATGCAAAATGCAATGTGATTGAGAGAAAGGGTCTTTGGACTTCTTTAATTAACGTCCACTCTAACATTTCTGGTCCTTGGATGGTGGCAGGAGACTTCAACTACATTACTGATACAAAGGAAAAAATTGGTGGTAATGATCCTAATTCGATTGCAATGACTGATTTTAAGGACTGTATATCAAATTGTGCACTTTTGGATACTGGTTTCAAAGGATCTTCCTACACTTGGCATAACAATCAATCAGGAAGCAGGGGTATTTGGGCCAGACTGGATAGAATTCTAACCAATTCTGATTGGATGGCTCATTATGCCTTCTCCGTTGAACATCTTTCCAGGGAAGTCTCAGATCATGCCCCTCTACTTGTGTTGCAGACTCCCCAGATTAAAAGGAAAACCAGATTCTGTTTCCAAAAAATGTGGACTTATCATGACCATCTTCTTGCTGATGTTAAAAAGTGTTGGGATACTAGTCCTTTAGCTTCTTCACCTACCTTAACCCTTTATCTTAAGCTCAAGAGTCTCAGGCAAATGCTTAAAGTTTGGAATTATCAAGTCTTTGGTAATATTCATAATAATGTGGCAAAAGCGGAGGATGATGTTATTAAGGCAGAACACGCTTATGACACCCAGCCTTCCACTACAAATCAGACTGCCCTGGATGAGGCTAAACTTGTTCTGTCCAAAATGTTGCTTCAGGAGGAATGCTTTTGGAGACAGAAATCTAGAGTCCGATGGCTCACTGAAGGGGATAGAAATACCAGATTCTTTCACTCTACCACTTTAGCTAAGAGGAAAAAAATGTGCATATCTCAACTTCAAAACTCTGCAGGCCTTCTCACTTCGGACCCTGGGGAAATGACTTCAATTGCTGTGACACATTTTCAGGAAGCCTTCTCTTCCCAACATCATTTAGCAGATAGTACTGTTCTTGACTGTATTCCCTCTCTGGTTGATCAGTTAGACACTGACACCCTCTGCTCAATCCCTACTGCCGCAGAAATCCAAGACTTATGTCTTCAGGCTATCCCAAGATAGTGCACCGGGCCCTGACGGATTCACAGGTGCATTTTACCAATTTGCTTGGGGGATAATTGCCTCCACTGTGATAAGAGCTGTGCAGGAATTCTTTACTTCCCATGAAGACTTACCCAGATCTGTCACTGCTACCCTGGTTGCTCTCATTCCAAAACAAACAAATGCTACCAGAATTTCTGAGTTTAGACCTATTAGCCTGTGCAACTTCTTTTACAAAATTATTGCCTCTATCATTAATACTAGGCTTGCCAGCATTCTTCCTAAGATCATATCTCCTGAACAATCTGCATTTGTCAAAGGCAGAAATATTATTGAGAATATTGCTTTGGCCCAGGAACTTACCAATGAAATTGGCATGAAAATAAGGGGCTCTAATGTGATGATAAAGATTGATATGGCTAAGGCTTATGATAGGCTTGAATGGGATTTTCTCTTCAATGTTCTTAACAGGTTTGGATTTAATGACCAGTTCATCAGGCTTATTAGAAAAATGGTGCACAATAACTGGTTTTCTATTCTTATAAATGGTACCCCTGCTGGATTCTTCAAATCTTCAAGAGGGGTGCGTCAAGGTGATCCAATTGCTCCCTCACTATTTATCATTGCAGAAGAGGTACTCAGTAGATCTCTGACAAAAGCCTTCCAATGTGGCCTCATAGAATGGTATGCTAGTCCTAGACATTGCCCGAATATTTCACATCTTTTGTTTGCGGATGATACCATCATTTTTTGCAATGGCAATCTTATTTCAATAAGGAATCTCCTTAAGATACTACAAGATTATGAAAGAGCTTCAGGGCAGTCAATAAACACAGGTAAAAGTGGTTTTTTCATACACTCCAGGAATAATAACTCTACTGCCAGGAAAATTCAGCAGCAATGGAATGAAGTATATCAAAATCACTGGTTCCACAGCAGCAATAATTGAATGTGACTCTCAAACTATTGTCAATATTATCAAAAGGAAAGCCACCTGCCCTTGGTCGATATTGTCCTATGTCAGGGAGATATGGAGCCTCCTTAATCCTGCAGATACCATTAATCACATCTTTAGAGAAGGGAACACTGTGGCTGATTCCTTAGCTTCTTTAGCTTGTAAGTTGAAATGTAATGCATCCTATTCCTCCTCTGAGCTTCCTACTCTCATTAGAGGTGCTGTTAGGCTTGATAAACTGGGTATGCCCAGTGTCCGCTTGATGTAATTTATCTTTACAATTGCTTTTACTCAATAAAATACCCACTGGTGGTTAGGTGGTAGAGTTCTTCTCTCAACCTTTCCACTAGGCAGGGCTTTCACATAAAAAAAAAAGAAGATAGTGAAACCCTTCAGTTTCAGAATGCTATAGGCAGTCTCCATGCATGCATGTGGAAATGACAATGTCTATAAAGCAAATTAAACCTTAAGTCAAAGTTTTGAATTCTTCAGCTAAAATCAATATGTAACTTCTACAGTCCACTGATAGTTTGCAGAGAGTTGAGTTGTTTGAACAAAGATTTATTGTTTTATGAATTTGGCACGTAAACTGTCGGGAGACATGTAATCACCTCTGCACGTGGATTGTGCTAGCTTTCACAGAAAAATTCCACACCTAAGTACATAACCATGCATGACTATGCATAAATCTTTGAAGTCGATTCTGCTGGTTCGGGTGCCGGAGGGGGTGACACAGAGAGAGAGGGATCAGAGAGAGAGAGGGTGCCAGGTGGAACCTTTAATGTTGTAGTCGGCGAGGGTGCGGCCGTCCTCCAGATGCTTCCCGGCGAAGATGAGATGCTGCTGGTTCGGGGAAATGCCCTCCTTGCCCTGGATCTTAGCCTTCACGTTGTCGATCGTGTCCGAGGAGTCGACCTCCAAGGTGAACTGTGCTTTGACCGCAGGGGGAGGGGGGGCTCCGGCGGAGGGGGGCTCGGGCGGGAGGCCGCAGGGGGAGGGGGGCTCGGGCGGAGGTTGGCTCGGGCGGGAGGCCGCAGGGGGAGGGGGGGCTCCGGCGGAGGGGGGCTCGGGCGGGAGGCCGCAGGGGGAGGGGGGCTCGGGCGGGAGGCCGCAGGGGGAGGGGGGGCTCCGGCGGAGGGGGGCGGAGGCCGCAGGGGGAGGGGGGCTCGGGCGGGAGGCCGCAGGGGGAGGGGGGCTCCGGCGGAGGGGGGCGGAGGCCGCAGGGGGAGGGGGGGCTCCGGCGGAAGGGGGCTCGGGCGGGAGGCCGCAGGGGGAGGGGGGCTCTGGCGGGAGGCCGCAGGGGGAGGGGGGGCTCCGGCGGAGGGGGGCTCGGGCGGGAGGGGCGTGGGGGGGCTAGGGCGGAGAGGGGGCCGCAGGGGGAGGGGGCTCGGGCGGGGGCTCGGGCGGGAGGGCTCGGGCGGGAGGGGGGGCTCGGGCGGAGAGGGGCTCGGGCGGGCGGGGGCCGCAGTGGGGAGTATAACGGGATCAGCGACTGATTGGAGACCGAAGTAAATTCGGTCGCAAGAACAGCGACCGATTGGAGACCGAACTAAATTCGGTCGCCAAAACGGTCTCACATATGCGACCGATTATTTCGGTCGCCGAATTGGTCTCTATTTGGGACCGACTAGCGACCGATTTAATCGGTCTCTAAGTCGGTCGCTATAGCCACTTTTTCTTGTAGTGTTCTCACATTCTTATCCTTATTTTCTCTCTCTATTACGAGTGATAATTAATCATATTAGTATTAATTAATATTATTAGTGTTAATTAATCATGTTAATTAATATTATTATTGTTAATTAATAAATATATTATTTAATTATCATTAAATAACTAATTATAATGTTGCTATTTCATCTCATTAGTGTTAATTAATGAATATATAATTTAATTATTATTAAATAATTAATTATTATAGTGTTACTAAAACTTCTAATTAACATTATTACTGCTAATTAATAGTATTAATTAATTTTATTAGTACTAATTAATATTATTAGTGCTAACTAATCATACTAACCATTCTAATTAGTGTTAATTAATAAATATATTATTCAATTATGATTAAATAATTAATTATTACAGTGCTACTTAAACTTATTATGCTAATTAACATTATTATTGCTAATTAATTATACTAATTAACATTATTACTGCTAATTAATTATTATGCTAATAAACATTATTATTGCTAATTAATTATACTAATTAACATTATTATTGCTAATTAATCATAAATATTAATCTAATTTATACTGATTAATAAATATATTATATAGTTATCATTAAATAATTAATTATAACCACCTTGTTATTACTAATAAAGAATTAATCATGCTAGAATTAACAATATTAGTGTTAATTATGATTATTAAAGAGAAATATTTACACTAATCATAATCAATAATAATAGCATAATAGTCTTTTTTTCGGTGTTTATTCTCATTTACATCCTTATTTTTTATCGAACGAGTAATAAGGATATCACTATATTTATCCCTCGCATATCAAACGTACATTAAAATAAGTATAGCGATAAATTAATGTGGAATGACTTACACCTATTCTCCTCAAAACTTATCTCCGAATTAAACTCGACCATATTAATGAACAGAAATAGAGCGCCCACCCATGGTGATCGGTCTGCGAGAAGATTTGTGAGAGAAGTAGCAGCCCTACGTAGGGGTGAGCATGGTTTGATTTGGTTTGATTTGAAACAGGGTTTGCCGACCCGGTGCGAGTTGTCTCGACCCGCACGACCCGACTCGACCCAGGTTGTGGGCGGGACGCTCGGGTCATGGGTCGTCACCGGGTCGCCCCATTAATTTAATATCATATATATATAAAGTGTCATTTTTTATTTTATTCTATTATTATATATGTATATTATATATATATAGTCTTTTTTTATTTTAACATATAACGAGATGGATCGAGACGGACCGAGTCAGGACCGACCCGACCCGTCTCAGCCCGTGACCGGGACGGGCGGGTCGGTCTACATGGAAAACTCTGGTTTGAAGAGAATTTTTCTTAAACCAAACCAAACCAAATTAAGGCTTCAACCTGAACCGAACCGAACCAAACCAAACTACCTACTTTGAAACCAAACCAAGCCAAACCAAATTAATTCGATTTGGTTCGGTTTGCACTATATTCATATCCCCTTTTAGAAATTAGATTGGATTCAAACAATAGTGGAGAAAGGTAAGGTAAATTTTTTTCTACCAAATAAAATAAATATTAAAAAAATAATATAAAAAGTTGTAACTTGTAAGAACAACATCCATAATATTTTTAAATAAAAAATTAACTTCAGTTACAGTAAAATTGAAGGTGATTTGAAACTTATTTCATAAAGTCGGAAATCCCATTAAGATGACGGAGATTGAACCTTTTGAATTAAGATTTATAGTTACATATAAATTTATATTAACTTGACAAAAATATCCTTAAATTCGGATTATTCGGTTCGATTCGATTTCTTGAACTTCAAAATCAAATCAAACCAAAGTTTTTTAATATTATTCTGTTTGAATCTAAATCAAAAATTTTTTAATTTCGATTCAAACTAAATCGAATTAAATCTATCGATTCGATTTGATTTTCGAGTTGCACCCGAATAATGATCACCCGTAACCCTACATATTACGCGCCCATAAATTAAATTAAGGACTCCTCCATTATACGAGTAATAAAACGAGTGACCCACTTGGCCTTCATGTGATCGATCAGCGTGGATGCACCGGGTAGCTAGTGAACTCATGGCCTGCGTGGACGGCTCCTTTTTAATTTCAGCCCTCTCAGGCGCCCATGATGTATATATATATCAACCCTTCCCATGCCTTCCTGTCCCGTGATTTGATGGGTGTAGCCGAGGGTAGAAGCTCCGATCAAATCCTCCTTTTCATGGTTTACCCGAGGGGAAAATTAAGAGGACCACGCGCGGACATATATCTCCTGTATATATATATATATATATATAGATGCTCAGCCACTCACCGATCTGGTCGGAGTCAGCAGCCGATAGGTATAGAGCTCCTCGGATGCCCTGCGCAGAGGCCTCGAAGATGGGGAAGGGGCCAGTGTTGCTGCCGAGGGTGAGGGAGAGGAGGGGTACTAGGAGGACGGAGCAGTCCAGGCGGAAGAGAGGGGAGCTGAGGAAGCTGAGGGTGCTCGAGGAGATCGTACCGGGGTCCCGTGACTTGGATGTGGAGGCTCTGCTTCGGAGGACAGCGGATTACATCGCCTTCTTGGAACTGCATGTGAGTGTTCTCGAGGGACTCTCAAATCTATATGGTGTGTAAGAAAAAAAAAACATGACCATCAATCCTTTAGTAGGTCCGGTAACTCCTTTCTCTTAAGATGTATGTGTGTGTGTGTGTGTGTGAGAGAGAGAGAGAGAGAGAGAGCTCTTTCTCCTTTCTTGCATGTCCAATATGATCTCCTCCCCCCGATGTTTAATTAATGAGATTAAAGTACTGTTTCAAGAGGGAAGCACCCCATAACATGTTCTTACGAACCCATGAAATCGAACAAGTTCGTTTCCACTCTGGAGATATCCGATTGAACAACGGGAACCTACATCACATCAGAAGCCCCAAGATCAGTAAATATCAATTGTTCTGGTGCAGCTGTACCGTTTCGGCTCTCATGCATGGTTATCACTGTCAGAAGCCGGCCTATCGAACTAGCATGAAAAACGCCAGAAGCGGCTCTACTCTGAATCAAATAATAAGAATTTCGTCGGAACGACACATATGGTGTTTCGCCAGTAATTAATAAAAACAGTGAACACCAACCAACCTTGTTTATTCGATCTCAGTGCTCTCCAAAATCCACGCTACAATGTGTCTGCATGTTCTACTACCTCCTCTCAGGAATAATCGTTTTAGCACTCCCTTTTGTAGACATGAGAAGTCGGGCTCGGGTACAGCTTTTGAGAAACTTCAGGTTGTTTATTATGCATAAGACGACGAGTTCCAGGGTTTTCATGGCCAAGGTTGCTTCAGACAGATTAGCTTGCCAGGCGTTCCCGGCATGGATCGTTTCCGACAACATCTCAAAAACTTATTAAAATCATTGTTTTCCTAATAGACGTATAAGAAAAGAAGCCAGGATGTGATCATATAGTTGCATGCTAATAAATGCGGCCCCGAGGACTTCTCTTTTCTAGAACTCGAACAGAGGGAAATTAGTCCGCATTTTTTTATAAGTATATAAATACACACACAATATATATATATATATATATATATATATATATGTATATATATATATTAATTAATTACAGCCTCGTGCCAAATTAAACCCATCGTGTTATTTCTTGCTCCATGCCAACTTTTGGCCAAGGCTCGTGGACGGGCGTATATGTATGGACTCGAAACTGGCCTGGGTTGGTTACAGTGATCTGTCGGTGTCGGACTCGGCCAAGTCACATATTTAAGATTTTTTTTATTTTTTTATAAACTTAGAACTACTTGTTTAGAGTTTTTTACCTTATATTTTAATTTGTAGAAATACTATTTTATCAATCTAAAATATACATCAATTATTTAGTTTATTTTTTTATTTTAAATATTTTAAATATTATATTATCATTATATGATCAATAAATCAGTAAAGTCAACAATAGAGTTAAATCTGTTCATTCGTGAGCAAGATCTATGACTATATATTGGGATATCATTATATGATTTTTATAGTTTTACAAATATTAAGAATAATTTTTAAATAATTTATAACCAAATTCGATGAGATATATCATACTCGTGACTCAAAATCCTATAAGTTGATAGATATGAATTATTGCACATAGTCGGCAAGATAAGGCAAACCATGCTTTTGGCTACCCATGACACTTATATCCTCTCCTGTAATCGCCATCAAAGGGTTGACGTCTGAATATTTTAAACATGTTAAGAAATTAAAGTATTCAGGAATTAATGTGTTAACATATTAATAAATTAAAGTATTAACATGTTCAATATTAATGAATTAAAATACTACTCTATTAACATATTCATGTATTAAGGTTAACAAGGAGTTGGCATATTAAAATATAAAGTGTTAATGTACGTACTGATGCGTTAAAGCACTAAAAAATCTTAAGTATCTTAATAGGTTGGCATATTAATGCCTTAACGTATTAATACATTTACATGTCTCGAATATTAGGAATTATTAATGACGACTATGCAAGAGGGCTCAAAGTAAACCCTCGTAAAACGGTAGCTGTCGGTCAATGAAAATCTGATAAGCGCCAAAAATGATAAACACGTCTCATCGTCTGAAGTTATTTATTAGAGAAAATTTTACATATAAACCATCCATAAAAATGAAATAGTAAAAGTATCATCCCTGAATTGACAGTAACAGGAATATCATTACTTTTACCGGAATGTTGCAAAAAAATCATCACAGTTAAAGGGTTAATTAACATCCATCGACGAGAAAATAAATTAATTTTTTTTTACAAAGATTGTATTATTCTCGTAAGTTGATTATTTTAGAATGAAAAAATTCTCCATGACAATAAGAGAGAGAAAAAAAGAAAGGGAGAGAGGGCAACCATTGACCCCCCTCCTTCCTCTAGTACTGCTCACTCACCCCTCACCCCTGCTATCTCCTCTCCCCCGGTACACCCCTGTCATGACTTAGGTTTCCGGATGTAGTATCCATGGGTTTCGGAGTGGTTCCACAGATCACGGATCATATTTTATGAATAAAATAGATTTTTCTAAGTATCGGGTCTTCGAATCCCCAAATAAGAGAAAATAAAATATTTTTAGATTCCATAATATAACGGGTGAATTACGCATTTTTTGAACGGGTGAATGTGGACGCACTTTTTATTTAAGGTCGTTGGTTGTTCGTTTATTGGGTTTATTAAGTGCGTGGGCGTGCCAGTCACAAAGTGACGATTTATTGGGCGCTCGATCTGATTAATCAGACGATTGTGTTGTTCGTGTCGGGACCAAAACCCGCCGCGCCATAAAGGTCACGGCGTCGTTTACATCCCCTCGAAGAGGGGAACACCCTTGATTAATCGCTTGGAATCAGGGCCTCATGGCCAGAGAATTAATTGCATGAAAGGTTTATTAGGAAGTATTGAAATCCCCGTACGCGGGTGAGAAGAAAATATTAGAGATCATGTCGGTCATGTGCTGACCATTTAATGTCCGGACGAATGTTCGGCTCGAGAAAAATGCAATCGTCACGGGAAGACCGGAACATATGTATGCCGGGGTACGGCAAATTTATTGTTCAGAGGAATGGAAAACGTTCAGTTAAATCCCGGTTAGAGCGGTCGGAAATGGATAAGTTTGTCGGACCGGTGCCAGATCAATCTGCGACGATACTGCGGTGGGCCCCCCCGCGGTCGCAACAAGACTTGCATGAGCATCATTAATATTTCCGGTGCCAAGGGGCAACGGGAGAGTGTGCCTTAAATCAGCTGGAAAGCCCTATGTCTAGGGAAGCAAACATTCGGAACGTGTCGGTCGTTTGAGGGACCGTTCAATATTCAGACGGGTGTCCAGCTTGAGAATATCGCATTCGACGCGGGCAGACCCGGAACATATGTATGCCCGGGGTATGGAAAATTTATTATTCCGAGGAACTGAAAACATTCGGTTAAATCCCGGTTAGTGTAGTAGGAAACCGGTGAATTTATTGGCCCGGTGCGAGATCGAGTCAGGACCATTCCGGGGGCGCCTCCCGTGGTCCAAACGAGGCTTGCGTGGCAATCGTTAATATGTCCGGTGCCGAAGGGCAACGGGAAAGAGTCCCGGGGCTAGATTCTAAAATGAAAACGTGTACAGAGACAGCTGGCTATAGGCCGAGGATATGGGTCGGACAATGATCATGATTAGGGCGAACCCGAGGTCCGAGCGTGACTCACGACGGTCTTATTGATGTTCCCATGCGTAGGGTTTGGGGAGGACGAGAGCCGCCTCATTCCGTTCGGATTTTGTCAGTCATACACATGCCATTTTATGTTCGGACAAAGGTCCGTATAGAAAACAAGACGACAACGGGAGCGAGTCCGTGTAAATGTCTGCCGTGAGTACGGCAAGTTTAATGCAAGCGCGGGATTAGATCCCGGCATATATGTCGGTCACTAACGGACCATTCATTATTCGGACGGAAGTCCGTATTAGTAGCGTCGAGGACGACGATAAAACCGTGCGGATGTCTGCCGTAGGTGCGGCAAGTTTAATGTGGGTGTGGGATCGGATCTCGATGAAGACGGGTCGAGCTAACGAACTATCGGCCTGGGATAAGTTTGGATCATGGTCACGTCCAGGTGGGGGCTCCCGAGATCCAAGTCCGATCTAGTGGGGCATCATTACTTTTCTCTTCACCGAATCGTATGAATGTCTGCCGTGAGTATGGCAAGTTTAATGCAGGTGCGGAATGAAATCCCGGTATATATATATGTCGGTCACTAACGGACCATTTCTTATTCGGACAGAAGTATGTGTTTGTAACATAAAAGACGGTGACAAAACCGTACGAATGTCTGCCGCAGATACGGCAAGGTTAATGTGGATGCGGGATTGGATCCCGATGGAGGTGAGTCAAGCTGATAATCTATTGGCCCAAGGTGGTTGCGGACTATGGCCATATCGGGGTTTCCGAGGACCACGTCTGATGCCATAGGGCGTCATTGCTTTTCTCATCACGCACAGTCCGGGGAAGTGAGTCGTTATGTGTGGAGCCTGAACCCGCCATCGTGCGCCCTCGCACGCGGATCGACCTGCGCGGTCAGGTCGCGGGGTTCGACCTGCCCGGTCAGGTCGCGGGGTTCGACCTGCCCGGTTAGGTCGAGGGGTTCGACCTGCCCGGTCAGGTCGCGGGGGTCAAGGGGGCAGCGCCCCCGGAACAAAATTTTAATTGAAGCACGGGTAACTTTTGATTATTGGTTTTCTATTCCTTTCATTGGTTTTATCCATTAGCTTAAAGATTTTTATTTTGACTAATTATTCTTTCTTTTTAAGCACGTCGGCAAAGGGAGGTGCCAAGAGAGAAGAGGGGCGCGCTGGTGAACGAGATGCAAAGGGACGCACCGGTTTAAGATGTTAAGGGGGGGCCACGCCGGTTACATGTCAAGAAGGAAGAGGGGGCCAGGGGCGTGCCGGAATAGGGACCCAAGTGAGGGGCGCGCCAGATTAAGGCCAGGAAGAGGGGCGCGCCGGTTTTGCAGGATGAATAGTGAGGCGCGCCGGATCAAGGCTCAAATAGTAGTGAGGGGTGCACTATTCATCTCAAGAATTTGAAGATGGTTTTGAGTGTGGAGTTATTCCGGCGCGGGGGGGTAGCGCGCCGGATTAGGCCACGCCGGATTAGGGGCGCGCCGGGTTAGTTTCTTATGAAGTTTATTTCATTCTGTTTGATTTTTTTGCTTTGGTTCTTGTTTGTTTGATCTATAGATTGGCTTGTTAATTAGTTTATTCATTTCATTGATGGATTAAGTTGATAAAGAGGAAGAATTAAGCATTTTAATCGTTTGTTAAGGGGGATTATCATGAGGATTCAAGTGTTTTGTTCAGGGGTGAGTTTGTTATACAGAACTCAGAAGGTTCAGTCTGTTCAAGGGCTTCAAGAGTGGGGTTGATTTAGTCTGAAAAAGCTTCGTTTATTCATTCTTATGTGTTCTTGTTCTTTGTTCCTCTTGTTCTTGGCCCTGGCAAAAATCGGGCAGCACCTCCCCCGGACTGAGGCTTGCTAGAGACAAATAGAGGGATACCAAATGGATTGCTCCGGGGTGAACCTCAAAACTCGGAGTGAGGCCTCCGTTAACCCATA
Organism: Amorphophallus konjac; assembly: GCA_022559845.1. Taxonomy (NCBI): domain Eukaryota; kingdom Viridiplantae; phylum Streptophyta; class Magnoliopsida; order Alismatales; family Araceae; genus Amorphophallus; species Amorphophallus konjac. The sequence goes on from CM040121.1 coordinate 593,177,134, forward strand.
AGTGCGTGTGGAGACTCGAGGACCAGCCTTCAAGAGTTCTCGCAGGTTACAGGTGATGATTTTGTGGGCGGGACGAATGTGTGCCACGAGGGGCTTCAGATGTTCATCCCTTCGATGGGTTCCCTCAAAGGTCATGCCACAGACTGGCAAGCTTCTGAGGACCCCGGGTGATGTAGAGGTGGGGAGAGGGAAGAAATCGATGAAGCACAACAATATGTGTTGCAAAAGCTTTCTTTTTTATTCATCCATGAGAAGAAAAGGGGAAACATTGTACAGCAAGGGGATCTACCCCATAACCAAAGAAATAACAGGAGATGGGAAAGCAGATACACCAGTAGAAGGGCGAACAGAGCATAAGCTCTTCCCCCCAGGGGGTCACCTCTCACCCTCACTCTCCTTTCTTCACCTCACCTCTACGGCACGAGGATGAAGCTTCTTCTTTTCTTCTGAGGGAGCTCCCAGCTGAACCAGACTCTCCGTTCTCCTCTTGTCGTCTCTCCTCTCCTCAGCCGAGAGTGTTCGTTGCATATAAATCAGTGGAGCTGGAAGGAAGAAGCCTCCGAAGCCAGTCACAGGTGTCTTCTCTTTCTCCCCAACCGAAGGCAATCGAGTGACCCGCAGATGTGTAGGGCGGTAGAGTAGGGAAGGTGCTCTTCAGGGATTGGCTGATGACGACCGGTGGAGATGGGCGGCCGGTGCAGAGCTCGAAGATTGCCATTCTGGGGAGCTTCAGTGGTTCAGGCGGTTGCACATTGGTCAGGCACAGGAGACCTGACCATTTCAGGAAAAGCAACGGCATTCCGTTTGCAGAAAATAAGGGACCGTAGGTAGGATGGGATGCCTTGGGGTTTAACCGGCGGGGTTGTGCGCGCCGGGTTAACAGCATGAATGGGCCGCGCCGGTTACAAGCCATTGAATAGGGCACACCGATTTAATGGCCATAGGAGGGGGGCGCGCCGGTTTAAAGCTCTTGCAAGGGGCACGCCGGACTAGCATCATGTAAAGGGAAAAGGAGAAATGGGGCGCGCTGATTTTAGGGGCGCCGGATTAGGATGTTGAAGGGGCGCGCCGGTTTAGAGCGCGCCGGTTTAAGGCCCTCTCGCGCCGTTTTAAGCACCAAACGGATTCTTTTCAAATTCACAGCCGTTTATATGAACGTTGGCACTCCCGGAATGTTTTAGTTGTGATACATGGCCTCTGCAATGTCCCGTTCGCAGCTTCTGGGGCTCGGTCCGAGGCTTTGCGTGACTTTCGGCATATGCCGAAACTATGTCGGAGTTCCCGGCTTTTCTTTGATTCGACTCTCGGCATGGACGGTCATAGAATTGTGGTCGTATCTTCTGCCCGGGGGCTTCCGTAATGAATGGCGGACCACCAGGCGCGTTCTCGTCCTGACCGGGCGAGGTATGGGTCTGTTTGGCCCTCTCGTCTTCGACTCGCGTGTGGACGCGGATGCCATATGATCGTCACCATCATTTTTTGACGTCCACAAATGCCCCCTACTCGCTGGTGGCGCAAGCAAGGGACGAGTGCGCGGGTCCCGCGAGTGTAGAGCTCTTCAACAAGATGCTTGTTCTTCCTGGCTGGTGGCATGCTGGTCCGGTGCTAATTCGCGGGAAAGCGCTCACTCCTTCAGTGAAGGGATGAGGGGATCGCTTCACCGCATATGCACATGGACCGACATATCGGAGTGGAGGTTTGGTCATCGGCATGGCGGAATACCGAAGCAAGAGGGAAGGGATTATGTGTCGTCCAGGGCAAAAGGCCCAAAACGACTTCGAAGAGTCCAATCCCAAAGGGGGAGTTGTTGACTCGTGTTGGGTTTAGGAAAGTTGTTCATTCACTGACTCAGACGGAGGGTCTGAACCGAGCAACGGGGATGCGCATTTTTGTTCATGAACTGGGATGGAATGTCCGAGCCAAGCAAGGATGTTCTTTTTGTTCATCGACTTGGACGGAAGGTCCGAGTCGAGCAAAGGCGTTCTTTTTGTTCATCGACTTGAACAGAAGGTCCAAGCCAAGCAAGGAGGTTCTTTTTGTTCATCGACTTGGACGGAAGGTCCGAGCCAAGCAAAGGCGTTCTTTTTGTTCATCGACTTGAACGGAAGGTCCAAGCCAAGCAAGGAGGTTCTTTTTGTTCATCGACTTGGACAGAAAGTCCGAGCCAAGCAAATGCGTTCTTTTTATTCATCGACTTGAACGGAAGGTCCAAGCCAAGCAAGGAGGTTCTTTTTGTTCATCGACTTGGACGGAAGGTCCGAGCCAAGCAAAGGCGTTCTTTTTGTTCATCGACTTGAACGGAAGGTCCAAGCCAAGCAAGGAGGTTCTTTTTGTTCCTTGACTTGGACGGAAGGTCCGAGCCAAGCAAAGGCGTTCTTTTTATTTATCGACTTGGATGGAAGGTCCAAACCAAGGGTTTATTCGTCGGTGGGACTGGGAGTTGTAATATTAAGGTGGTCTATTCATTGACAAGGGTTGAGTACCAAAGCAAGGGTCTTTTATTCATGGAACCAGACGAAAGGTCCAGGCCACTGGTTTATTCATCGATGCCGACGGGGAGTCGGGGACCGACGTGGTTTGTTTATTGACACGGGGTTAGTGCCAAAGCAAGGGTCTTTTTATTCATGGAACCAGGCGAAAGGTCCAGGCCACAGGCTTGTTCATCGATGCCGACGAGATGTCGGGAGCTGATGTGGTATGCTTGTCCCTTTTTTTCTCTTCATTAGTGCCGACGGGGTGTCGGGGGCTGACATGGTTTATTTGTCTCTTCTTCTCTGCATCAGTGCCGATAGGGCGCGGGAGCTGACACAGTTTGTTTGTCTTTTCTTCTCTTCATCAGTGTCGACGGGGTGTCGGGAGCTGACATGGTTTGTTTGTCCCTTCATCTTTTCATCAGTGCCGACAGGGTGTCGGGAGCTGACAGGGTTTGTTTGTCTCTTCTTCTCTTTGTCAGCACCGACAGGGCGTCGAGAGATGACGTGGGATGTTTGTATCTTCTTCTCTTCATCAGTACCGACATGGTGTCGGGCGCTGACATGATATGTTGGTCTTTTCATCCTTTCATCAGTGCCGACGGGGTGTCGGGAGCTAACCTGGTTTGTTGGTCTCTTTGCCTCTTCGTCAGTGCCGACAGGGTGCCGGGAGCTGACATGGTTTGTTGGTGTCTTTGTCTCTTCATCAGTGCCGACGGGGTGTCGGGAGTTGACCTTGTTTGTTGGTCTCTTTGTCTCTTCATCAATGCCGACAGGGTGTCGGGAGCTGACCTGGTTTGTTGGTCTCTTTGTCTCTTCATCAGTGCCGACGGGGTGTCGGGAGCTGACCTGGTTTGTTGGTCTCTTTGTCTCTTTATCAGTGCCGACAGGGTGTCGGGAGCTGACTGGGTTTGTTGGTCTCTTTGTCTCTTCATCAGTGCCGACGGGGTGTCGGGAGCTGACCTGGTTTGTTGGTCTCTTTGTCTCTTCATCAGTGCCGACAGGGTGTCGGGAGCTGACAGGGTTTGTTGGTCTCTTTGTATCTTCATCAGTGCCGACGGGGTGTCGGGAGCTGACCTGGTTTGTTGGTCTCTTTGTCTCTTCATCAGTGCCGACGGGGTGTCGGGAGCTGACCTGGTTTGTTGGCCTCTTTATCTCTTCGTTAGTGTCGACAGGGTGCCGGGAGCTGACATGGTTTGTTGGTGACTTTGTCTCGGGAGCTGACATGGTTTGTTGGTCTCTTTGTCTCTTCATCAGTGCCGACGGGGTGTCGGGAGCTGACTTGATTTGTTGGTCTCTTTGTCTCTTCATCAGTGCCGACAGGGTGTCGGGAGCTGACAGGGTTTGTTGGTCTCTTTGTCTCTTCATCAGTGCCGACGGGGTGTCGGGAGCTGACCTGGTTTGTTGGTCTCTTTGTCTCTTCATCAGTGCCGACAGAGTGTCGGGAGCTGACAGGGTTTGTTGGTCTCTTTGTCTCTTCATCAGTGCCGACGGGGTGTCGGGAGCTGACCTGGTTTGTTGGTCTCTTTGTCTCTTCATCAGTGCCGACGGGGTGTCGGGAGCTGACCTGGTTTGTTGGTCTCTTTGTCTCTTCATCAGTGCCGACAGGGTGTCGGGAGCTGACAGGGTTTGTTCATTGGCATGGGGTTAGTGCCAAAGCATGGGTCTCTTTGTTCATGTAACCAGCCGAAAGGTCTGGGCACTGGTCTTATGCGTCGGTGGGACTGAAGATATTTTGATCTCCGGCGGGACTTGACGAGTCGACATCCCTCGGAGGCTTTGATGATGATTTCTCTCTCTCATTTTTTTCTTTTCTTCTCTTTTTTTTCCTTTCCCCTTCTCTTTTTCTTCTTCTCATCTTCTTCTCTTTTTTTTCTTCTTCTTTTCTTTCCCTTCTTTTTTCTTCTTCCCTTCTTTTTTTTCTTCTTTTTTCTTCTCTTCTTTTTTTTGAACAACTTTGGATAGCTGTCGGCACAGACGCCGATAATGAGATAGTTGTCGACTAAACGCCGATAATGACATAGTTGTCGGCTAAACGCTGATAGTTAGATAGCTGTCGGCTAAGGGCCGATAATTTAAAGCTGTCGGCTCAAGGGCCGATGATTAGAAGCTGTCGGCTCAGGGGCCGATAATTGAAAGCTGTCGGCTCAGGGGCCGATAATTGAAAGCTGTCGGCTCAGGGCCGATAATTGAAAGCTGTCGGCGCAGGGGCCGATAATTGAAAGCTATCGGCTCAGGGGTCGACAATTGAAAGCTGTCGGCTCAGGGGCCGATAATTGAAAGCTGTCGGCTTAGGGGCCGATAATTGAAAGCTGTCGGCTCAGGGGCCGATAATTGAAAGCTGTCGGCGCAGGGGCCGATAATTGAAAGCTGTCGGGTCGGGGGCCGATAATTGAAAGCTGTCGACTCAGGGGCCGATAATTGAAAGCTGTCAGCTCAGGGGCTGATAATTGAAAGTTGTCAGCTCAGAAGCCGGTGGATGAGATGCTTTCAACTCGGGGGCCGGTGATTGGATAGCTGTCGGCTCAGGGGCCGATGATTATATAGCTGTCGGTTAGGAGGCCGATGGCTGAATATCTGTCGGCTTAACGCCCCGTCGGCGGGAGGTTCAGTCGGTTTAACGCCCCATCGGCGGAAGGTCTAGTTGGTTTCTATTTGTTGGATGACCGAAGGTCGGAGGTAAAAGTCTGCCTTGTGACTCTTCTTTCTCTTCTTTTCTTCTTCTTTTGTGAGGAGATGCGGGTACAAAGATCATGTTCGTCTCGTGTGTCTTTTCTTTCTTTACTTCTCTTCTTCTTTTGTGTGAAGAAGCGGGTTCAAGGACCACGTCTGCCTCATGACTGTTCTTTCTCTTCTTCTCTTCTTCTTTTATGGAGAGGCGGGTGCAAAGACCGCGTCTTACGTCTATTATTCTTCTTCTTCTCTTCTTCTTTTGTAGAGAGGCAGGTGCAAAGACCATGTTTGCCTCATGACTCTTCTTTCTCTTCTTCTCTTCTTATTTTGTGTGGAGAGGCGGGTTCGAGGACCGCGTCTTACGTCTCTTTTTTTTCTTCTTCTCTTCTTCTTTTGTAGAGAGGCAGGTGCAAAGACCATGTTTACCTCATGACTCTTCTTTCTCTTCTTCTCTTCTTCTTTTGTGTGGAGAGGCGGGTTCGAGGACCCCGTCTGTCTCATGACTGTTCTTTCTCTTCTTCTCTTCTTCTTTTACGGAGAGACAGATGCAAAGACCATGTTCACCTTACGTCTCTTTTTTTCTCTTCTTCTCCTCTTCTTTTGTAGAGAGGCAGGTGCAAAGACCACGTTTGCCTCATGACTGTTCTTTTTGTTCTGCTCTTCCTCTCTCATTGATGCCCCTGGATTGGGGATGTATTTCTCTTAACGTGCCCCCAGGCTGGAGTGTACCTTTTCTTCTGTGCCCCCAAGCGGGGTGTATTCTCTCATGGCTTCTAGGCCCCCAGATGGGGTGTAACTTCTGCTTCTCATGCCCCAGAGCAGGGTATATTTCCCTTCGAATGCCCCTAAACTGGGACGTACCTTTTGCTTCTTATGCCGCCAGGGCGGGATGTAGCTTCTGCTCCTCGTGATGGCCCAGTAGCAGGGTGTATTGCTTTGACTTAAATGCCCCTAAATCGGGGTATATTTTTTTAATACCCCGGAGCTAGGGTGAATTCTTCATGGCTTCCATGCCCCCCCCCCCCGTGGCGGGCGGGGTATGTTGCTTCTTCAAATGTCCCTAAGCCGGGGTATACCTCTCTTCATATGCTCCCAGGTCGGGATGTATGTCTCCTTGCTTCTGTGCCCCCAGGCAAGGGTGTATTCTTGCTCTCTTTTCTTTTATACGCCCTTGTGGCGGGATATATTTCTCTTCATGTGCCCCTAAACCGGGTGTAACTCTGTTGCTTCTTGTGCCCCCGGGTTGGGGTAGATTCTTCTGCTTCTTCTGCCCCAGAGTGGGGTATATTTATCTTCGTATTCCCCTAAGCTGGGGTGTATTCTTTTTATTTTATATGCCCCCCCCCATATAGGGTAGAGTCTTTGCCTCTTATGCCGCCGTGGCGAGATATGTTTCTTCTTCAAAGGCCCCTAAGCCGGGGTGTATTCTCTTCATGTGCCCCCCCAGGCCGGGGTGTATCTTTTATGGCTTCTATGCCCCCAGACGGGGTGTAACTTATGCTTCTTATGCTCCCAAGGTGGCATACATTCCTTGCTTCTCATGCCCCCATGGCTGGGTGTAGTTCTTCTTCGAATGCCCCTAAACCAGGGTAGATTCTTCTGCTTCTTCTGCCGCCAGGGCGGGGTGCAGCTTCTGCTTCTTATGCCCCTAGAGCAGGGGTGTGTTTCTTCCTTTGTGTGCCCCAGGCAGGGTATAGTTTTTGCTTCTCATGCCCCCATGGTGGGGTATAGTTTCTGCCCCAAATGCCCCTAAGTTGGGGTAGATTTTTTTGAATACCCCTAAGCTGGGGTGAATTCTTCATGGCTTCCGTGCCCCCGTGGCGGGGTATGTTGGTTCTTCAAATGCCCCTAAACCGGGGTATACCTCTCTTCATATGCTCCCGGGTCGGGATGTATGTCTCTTTGTATCTATGCCCCTAGGCGAGGGTGCATTCTTGCTCTTTTTTTTATGCCCCTATGGCGTGGTATATTTCTCTTCACGTGCCCCTAAGCTGGGGCATATCTTCTGCTCCATATGTCCCTAGGTCGGGGCATGTCTTTTCTTCAAATGCCCCTAAGCCGGGGTGTATTCTTTGTGGCTTCTGTGCCCCTCATGGCGGGGTGTAATTTCTGCTTCGAATGCCCCCAAGCCGGGGTGAAACTCCATTGCTTCTTATGCCCCCAGGCCGGGGTATGTTTTGCTTCTTCTACCCCCCGTGTCGGAGTATACTTCTTCTTCAAATGCCCCTAAACCGGGGAATGTTGTTTGTCCTGTTTCAGATGCCCCCAGGGTGGAGTGTATGTTTCTTCTTATGCCCTATGGCGGGGGTGGATTCTGTCACTTCTTATGCCCCAGAGTGGGGTATGGTCTTTGCTTCTTTTGCCCCCATGGCAGGGTGGATGCATGCTTCATGTGCCCCCGTATCGGGGTATATTTCTTCCTCGAATACCCCTGAGCCGGGGTGCAATTCTGTTTCTTCTTATGCCCCCAGGTCGGTGTAGATTCTTTTCACGTGCCCCCGAAGCCGGGGTGTAGCTTTGGCCTTATGTGCCCCCGAGTCGGGGTGGATTCTCTTCATGTGCCCGCCGAAGCCGGGGTGTAACTTTTACCTTATGTGCCCCCTAGTCGGGGTGGATTTTCTTCATGTGCCCCTGAGCGGGGTGTATCTTTCGCTTCTTATGCCCCAGAGTGGGGTGAATTCTTCTCTTTCTACCCCGACACGCTAGGGGATGTTTGCTTCTTGTGCACCCAAGGTGGGGTGTATTGCTGCTTTTGATGCCCCCAAGGTGGGGTGTACGTTTATTCTTCAGATCCCCGTAAGCTGGGGTGCATTCTTTACGGCTTCTATGCTCCCGTGGGGGGGTATGTTGCTTCTTCAAATGCCCCTGAGTCAGGGTGTATTCTTTTGTTTCTTACACCCCTATGGCGGGGTGGATGAATGCTCTCTTCTAGATTCGTGGCCGTGCTCGGCCTCATTGCTATAAAGCATTCCCTACAGCGGGAAGGAGTTTGTCAAGCTGAAGTTGCGACTTGTTGGATCTTCGAGCAGTCACTCGAGGGGCCGTCTTATGCCAGATAGGGGCAGCAGGAAGGTGGAACGGGCCAAGGCATTGCACCGTGGACTTGGACCCTCCTAGAGTCGGACGGGATGTCGGCCTTCTTCTTGTCCTTTTGGTCGGCGATGTTTGCCAATTTTTTTCTTTTTGTCCTTTATTTTCTTCTCTTCTTTTTCTGTGTAATAGACTAAAGGCAGGTGCGCAGGAGAGCGCTCATCCCCTCAGGGAGGGGATGAGTGGTTCGCTCCACCGCATCAATCCCACAGTGGTAATATTTGCTCAGCACGGGTCTCGAAGGATATGGCCATACAACCCTCTCTCACCGATTCTTTCTCTTCCCTTTTCGTTTCTTTCTTCTTTCTTCTTTTCTCCCTTTCTTCTTTTCTTCTTTTCTTCTTTTTTTTTTGCGGAAAGGGGATTTGGTTTCCCCTCCCTCTCCTCTTTTCCTCTTCTCCTTTTTTAGCGGCCTTCATGATTCCTGGAAGCTGCATATGCCTCGGAGTAGCATCTCTGAGGCCACAAAACACTTTTGCCTGGTCTGGCTTTTCGCCCCATAGGGCTGGAGAGGATAACACCTGCAATTCATCAAAGCAGGCAAACGTCGTTTATTAGGAGGCCATGAGGCCTCGAATCCCGGCGAAGAGATGAAGGGTGGTTTATGTCCCACCGGGCATGCTAGACTTGTGGACGCACTTTTCATTTAAGGTCGTTGGTTGTTTGTTTATTGGGTTTATTAAGTGCGTAGGCGTGCTAGTCACAAAGTGACGATTTATTGTGCGCTCGATCTGATTAATCAGACGATTGTGTTGTTCGTGTCAGGACCAAAACCCGCCGCGCCATAAAGGTCACGGCGTCATTTACATCCCCTCGAAGAGGGGAACACCCTTGATTAATCACCGGGAATCAGGGCCTCATGGCCAGAGAATTAATTGCATGAAAGGTTTATTAGGAAGTATTGAAATCCCCGTACGCGGGTGAGAAGAAAACATTAGAGATCATGTCGGTCATGTGCTGACCATTTAATGTTCGGACGAATGTCCGGCTCGAGAAAAGTGCAATCGTCACGGGAAGACCAGAACATATGTATGCCGGGGTACGGCAAATTTATTGTTCAGAGGAACAAAAAATGTTCAGTTAAATCCCGGTTAGAGCGGTCGGAAACGGATAAGTTTGTCGGCCCGGTGCCAGATCAAGCTGCGACCATACTGCGGTGGGCCCCCCGCGATCGCAATAAGACTTGCATGAGCAGCATTAATATTTCCAGTGCCAAGGGGTAATGGGAGAGTGTGCCTTAAATCAGCTGGAAAGCCCTATGTCTAGGGAAGCAAACTGATGGGGACATCGATTACCACTTTCCACTTCTCCAAGGGTCCGGATGCTCGCCATTATGTTCAGCCTGATTTTCTAAGATTAGCTATGTAATTTTTATATCTTTCTTGAGTCATTTTGATGTATTTGCCTTTATTTTGGGTCATGTCCCTAGGTCATCATGTTATTTACCTATGTTTGTTAGGCTAGGGGGTCATATGGGCCCAATTAGATGGGCCTGGCCCATGGGCGCCCTCTTCCTTCCCCACCCCCTTGCTTATTTGCTTTTAGCACTTTCTCCAGAGACTTTTTGTAAATGTTGGGTTTCCTATAAATAGGACCCCAACTCCACTTGAGATCAGTAATGAAGTATTGAAGAATTTGAGCATTAGTGCAAACCTCTCCCACCCTCTCTAGCTCTCTCTCTCTCTTCTTCTCCCTCTCACTAAAGGGGGCGAACCCCTCTCTGTCTCCCCTCTTTCTCTCTCCCAAATTCGCACCATCCTCTCTCTCTTCACCTTGCCACCTCACCTTGCCACATCACCCACCCTTTCACCTCCCAAGGCCACATTAACTCTCCCACTTAATCCCTCCCTCTTCCAAGGCACCCCTTGGCATTCCCCATACACCCCCTCACTTCCCCAAGCACCCCCCTTCCCCCTCCCAAGATAAAATTCGAATTTTCCTCCCTTTGGGGACTGCACCCCATTCATTCCCAGCCCCTTCACCTCCCTAGGTCGCAGCCCCCCCAACCCCCCTTCCCCATTGTTCTTCCTTTGGCCGCCCAAGTCATCACCCCCCCCTCTCACCTCCTAGCTGCGGCCATCTCATCCCCCCCTCCCTCTTGGATCTCTTCTTCCCCTGCTCAACCCCCCCTCACAATCCTAGAAGCATCCCTTCCCCACCTACCATCCACACCCCTCCACTTCCATTGCTAACCCCCACCTTCTCCAACCAAGTTCTTCCACCCTTCTCTTCCCCTTGATCAATCTGTAGGTGGCAGAAATAGGGTCATCTTGCAGAAGCATCCACGGATTCATACGGCATCATCTGAAGGCGTACCATACTAATCGGGAAAGGGCGTCCAGTTAGCTTTGCAGGCGAGGTGACTTCATCCCATTCCGAGTTCGGGGCCGTCCGGGAGAGCCATTCTCCCCTGACTGCGCTGGACTCCCCCTGCAGAGTACCTGAATCGGCTTTGAAGCTGTACCACAACAAACGGCGGAAGATTCAGACTACGAGCCCTTCTGGAAAGTTCTTCTTCCTCGAGTCCTCTACCAGGATCAAGAAGCGGAACTACGTTCAATATCCGGAGGCCGGAGTTCTCATTTTTCTCCCTCGGCTGGTCGGGTCTGCCTCCCACAACCTGCAGCAACCTGCCTTTACTCTTCTGAGTCTCCTTGTCCGCACCGACATCAGACGGCTGCCCCATCAGTTTTACTGTGAAGAGGGCTCGACCACGGTTTAATAAACTCCAGCGGCTCGTGATTCAGAGCTCGGGAGCGGTCGGGGTAACTTCTGCAAGTCACTGTTCGTATCAAGTAGCTGCTGCCGAGTTACTATCACCAAGTACCTGAACCTGAAAGGAAGCTGTGCCACGGCGAACCCTAGCAGAACCAGGCCGAGGCCTCTTCATCAAAGTTCTTTCACGTCCTGTCCTCTTGCAGGATCAGGAAGCAGAACTGCGTTCGGGTTCCGTGAGACAGAGTTATAGAGATTCTCCTCTGACTGCCCCAAGCGGCCTCCCCAAGTCTGCTACGACCTGTCAGCACCTTCTTGGGTCCCCGGTCTCCTCCGACCTCATCTGGCCTCCCCATCAATTCTGCTGCGAAGGAGACTCGACCACGATTCCAGAAACTCCAACGGCTCGTGATTGAGGGTTCGGGGGCGGCCGGGGTAGTTTCTGCAAGTGGCTGTTCATATCTGGTAGCTACTGCGGCCAGAATCTGCCACCCTGTTCCTCGCTCGACCCGGACCAGCAGCTGCAGCAGAAGAAATCGAGAAAATTCTGAAGCATCCTGGTCCCTGATACGAAGATTTCCCAGCTGGTCTCGCCTTCAGCAACATTCTAGAACGCGATCTACAGTCTCCACAGCGACTGGCAGTCAGCCATCACAGCGAGCAGGGAGTTTCCGTTTCGGCTTCACCTGCGCATCTTCCAGCGAATCTCCCACCCCCGCCTGGCCGGCTTACCGCCCCTCCCTATGTGGAGGTTGTGTTTGAGTGTACTTAAATTATCCCCACCCCAAGTTCACCCTCCTGCGCGAGGAGTAGTGGTTGTAATAATTTTAAACAGGATTGAAGCTTCCTCGGCGCAGTGTGCGGGGACCCACACTTCCCCGCTCGCCCTTCGTCTCCGAACGGGGTTGGTTTCTTCAAACCAACCAGGTGAGCTCCTGCCCTTGATCCATTTATTTCTGTTCATTTCATATCCGTAAAGCTTGTCCGCTGGTCGGTGAGAGAGCGCCCGTTCCCGGAGCCACTAACTCTTGTGTGGTCACCGTGGCCATAGTGAGTGAGTGACCTAGTGCCCCCAAGGCACCCGGCCGCCCTCGTTTGTGGGCTTCATACCTTCGGGAGGGTCAACCTAAGTGGTGCTGGCCCTCTAGCCAGCCAGGGGCTTTCTCCACTACCTCGACTCGGCATCACCGAGTCACCACGGGAAACGGGTGTGCGCGGTGTAACGGCGACTCTCAAGTTGCTCTCGACTCTTGTGATTGTTATTGCGAATTAAGTCCAAGGGATCATTGTCGTTTGCTGCCTTTGCATCTTTGTGTCATATCAACTTGGTATCAGAGCAAGTTCTAGACTTGTCTCTACAAGCCTAGGTCCTAGGGTCTTTGCATTTTCATCATCCGTGTGCATGTCCACCCGTAGTGGTACCTTGTACCGAGCCGACCCCTCTACCTCGGTTCCACCATGAATCCCATTCTCCAAGGTTACCCAAACATCCCTAGGGAGGCTCCCCAAGCTCCAATGGATCGACTTGAGGCTGCCATTCAAGCCCTCTCGGAGAAAATGAGTGGGTTTTCACCCGCCTAGAGAGACTCGATGAAGCTAGGGCCCCACCTAGGAACCATGCCCAACGGGCACCCCCTCCACGAGTTGAACTTGATTGGGAGGACCTTGAGGATGACTTCCACCGTGAGTATAAGAGGCCCCGCCAACCTAGACATTTTGAAAGGCGACCACGGGAGGACCCGGATGATTACCTCTTGAGGATGATTAAGGTTGAGGCTCCTAACTTTGATGGGTCACATAATCCACATGCCTACCTAAAATGGGAGAGTGCTATGGACCAATACTTTTGTTGGTACCCTATGACGGAAGATAGGAAAGTTAGGCTCGCGAAAATGCACCTTACCAAACTTGCCAAGACCTATTGGATGAGTGTAGAAACTAGGAAGAGGATTAGGAGGGAAGAACCAATCCATACCTGGGAAGACATGAAGACCCAACTTAGGTTCCAATACCTCCCCAACTCCTACCATGAGGACCATAACCCGAAGAGCACTCCCACTCCCCCGTTTCCTCCCAGTCAACCCAAAACTTCCCTTAGGACCCCAACTCCACCACCCCAAATGATTCCTATCCCGATCACCACCACCATTCAAACCAAAGTGGCCCCCACTCCACCTAGGCCCATGACGGCCATCACCCAACCTAAAACTCTCCATCAAACCCACACCCCACAAGCTTCCACGGTCCCCACCACTACCCCTCCATCTTCCCCTAAAAGGGACACACCTCCCAAAATCAATCAACCCAATCCTCCTCGACCCACCCATCTTCCACTACCAACCCCAATCCTACCCCAACTTAGGTCTCCACTTCTTCCACTCCCAAACCCAACCCAAGTTCAAGCACCCTCACCACCCCGGGTGCACCATGCCCCAACCTTCATCACCCCATCCACAAAAGACCTTCCCATTCCCTTGGAAAGCAAAACCCCCACACCCCAAAAGGATGAGAACGTGATTGAGGAATATGAGGCTTCCCTAGATTGGGAGGAAGAATATGAAGCCCAATGCCAAAGGTTGGGTCAAGAAGGCTCCTCTTTATCCAAAGAGACCACAACGAGCCTAACTAGGAACATCCTCCCCCTTGAGTTGCCAGATGACCAACCGAGTCCCCCCACCCACCCTTCCATAAGAACTGTGATTTTAGGGGAACCCCTCATTGAATGGCTTAAGCAAAACCTCCTCCTCCACATCATGCACCCCCCTATGGAGAATCATTACCCAATTTTGCCCACCCCTCCATTCCACACTACCTACCAATCGTTCTCCTCTGTAGGAGCCATGAGGGACTTGATTAAGAGTATACTTTGGCAAATAGAGGTGACAAACATGTGGGCCTTAGAAGCAAGCCACATGGGATACCTTAGTTTCTCACACCCCTCCATCGGGACCATCACCTCCATTTACACCAAGGGTCCTTGCATGAGTAAACTCCTATTATTTCTACCCGAGCCTAATGAGTCTTACATCACCCCCTTACCCTCCTACAAGGAGCATTGCATCGAATCCCACCAGGGTCAGGACTTCCACTTCCCTATGTGTGCCAGGGACCCTAGGGCGATCACTTGGATTGAAACCCCCCTCCACGTCATTCACCCTTTAACCCATCTTGATTTGTTTGGCCACTCCCTATGGGCTTCCAAGTACCCATCACTCACCACCCACTCCCTCCTACCCTCACCCACCATGTCAGTCCTAACCCACCCATTCCGAAATTCCGCCCACACTATGAGAGTCAATACCAAGGGTGACATCAACCTTGGAAATAAGGGAGTGACCCATCCCAAGAACCGCTTCGATCCCCATGAGTGGAAACCCCCAAAACTCACAAATGGGACCATCTTGATAGGAAACCAGGTATCACAACCTTTCACATCATGTGGTCAGACTAGTCACATCATTTGTGTCACTCACGCACTAGGACCGATGCATGATAGGTTTACATCTGGATGTCCAGGCCCCCCAAAGTCAGTCATCGTGAAGTCTAAGCATGAAGGAAACATTCATGGATGTCCGGGACCCCCGACATCAAACACCCTTTTGCATAATAGGTTCACCTATGGATGTCCCGGTCCTCCTAGGTCCATCAAAGTCTACGTAGCACCATGGCATGCTAGGTCCACTTTTGGTTGTCCAGGACCCCCATTATCCACTAGGAGTCAACACCTTAGAGAGTTGCATGAGGATATTCACAAAAACATCAACAAGAGCAATGAGATTTACAAGAAGTCAGCTTATTCCCACCGCCGCCACCAAGAATTCTAAGTTGGTGATTTTGTGATGGTGAGAACTGAGAGGTTATTCCCTAGGAATGTCTCAAGGTTGAGGTCGTGTGGAGCCGGCCCCTTTCAGGTGTTGAGGCGCCTTAGCACAAATACTTATGTGTTGGACCTTCCTGAAGAGTACGGAGTAAGCCCCACTTTCTATGTGGCTGACCTGGTGCCCTACAAGGGTCCCACGGTGACACCCAGTGAGGAGATCCAGCCTACCCCACCCCTTGAGAGCGTCCCCACACCTCAGAGAGCTCCATCCAGCCTGAGATACCAGCGTGATCAAGTGGAGCGGATATTAGATGAACGGGTCACCAACACGCGGAGCAAGGCGTATGAGCGATACCTGGTTAGGTGGAAGGGACGGCCACCTTCGGACGATGCCTGGGTGAGTCGGGAGGATCTCCAGCAGCTGGATCCTGACCTATTGGAGCAGTACCGCAGCAGCAAGGACCCTTACTCGACAGAGTCGAGTTCTCTGCACCCCGGGAGTATGATGGGGACATCGATTATCACTTTCCACTTCTCCAAGGGTCCGGATGCTCGCCATTATGTTCAGCCTGATTTTCTAAGATTAGCTATGTAATTTTTATATCTTTCTTGAGTCATTTTGATGTATTTGCCTTTATTTTGGGTCATGTCCCTAGGTCATCATGTTATTTACCTATGTTTGTTAGGCTAGGGGGTCATATGGGCCCAATTAGATGGGCCAGGCCCATGGGCGCCCTCTTCCTTCCCCACCCCCTTGCTTATTTGCTTTTAGCACTTTCTCCAGGGACTTTTTGTAAATGTTGGGTTTCCTATAAATAGGACCCCAACTCCACTTGAGATCAGTAATGAAGTATTGAAGAATTTGAGCATTAGTGTAAACATCTCCCACCCTCTCTAGCTCTCTCTCTCTCTTCTTCTCCCTCTCACTAAAGGAGGCGAACCCCTCTCTGTCTCCCCTCTTTCTCTCTCCCAAATTCGCACCATCCTCTCTCTCTTCACCTTGCCACCTCACCTTGCCACATCACCCACCCTTTCACCTCCCAAGGCCACATTAACTCTCCCACTTAATCCCTCCCTCTTCCAAGGCACCCCTTGGCATTCCCCATACACCCCCTCACTTCCCCAAGCACCCCCCTTCCCCCTCCCAAGATAAAATTCGAATTTTCCTCCCTTTGGGGACTGCACCCCATTCATTCCCAGCCCCTTCACCTCCCTAGGTCGCAGCCCCCCCAACCCCCCTTCCCCATTGTTCTTCCTTTGGCCGCCCAAGTCATCACCCCCCCCTCTCACCTCCTAGCTGCGGCCATCTCATCCCCCCCTCCCTCTTGGATCTCTTCTTCCCCTGCTCAACCCCCCCTCACAATCCTAGAAGCATCCCTTCCCCACCTACCATCCACACCCCTCCACTTCCATTGCTAACCCCCACCTTCTCCAACCAAGTTCTTCCACCCTTCTCTTCCCCTTGATCAATCTGCAGGTGGTAGAAACAGGGTCGTCTTGCAGAAGCATCCACGGATTCATACGGCATCATCTGAAGGTGTACCATACCAATCTGGAAAGGGCGTCCAGTTATCTTTGCAGGCGAGGCAACCTCATCCCATTCCGAGTTCGGGGCCGTCCGGGAGAGCCATTCTCCCCTGACTGCGCTGGACTCCCCCTGCAGAGTACCTGAACCGGCTTTGAAGCTGTACCACAACAAACGGCGGAAGATTCAGACTATGAGCCCTTCTGCAAAGTTCTTCTTCCTCGAGTTCTCTACCAGGATCAAGAAGCAGAACTGCGTTCGGTGTCCGGAGACCAGATTTCTCATTTTTCTCCCTCGGCTGGTCGGGTCTGCCTCCCACAACCTGCAGCGACCTGCCTCCACTCTTCTGAGTCTCCCTGTCCGCACCGACATCAGACGGCTGCCCCGTCAGTTTTGCTGTGAAGAGGGCTCGACCACGGTTCCATAAACTCCAGTGGCTTGTGATTCAGAGCTTGGGAGCGGCCGGGGTAACTTCTGCAAGTCACTGTTCGTATCAAGTAGCTGCTGCCGAGTTACTGTCACCAAGTACCTGAACCTGAAAGGAAGCTGTGCCACGGCGAACCCTAGCAGAACCAGGCCGAGGCCTCTTCATCAAAGTTCTTCCACGTCCTGTCCTCTTGCAGGATCAGGAAGCGGAACTATGTTCGGGTTCTGTGAGACAGAGTTATAGAGATTCTCCTCCGACTGCCCCAAGCGGCCTCCCCAAGTCTGCTATGACCTATTAGCACCTTCTTGGGTCCCCCGGTCTCCTCCGACCTCATCTGGCCTCCCCGTCAATTCTGCTGCGAAGGAGACTCGACCACAATTCCAGAAACTCCAACGGCTCATGATTGAGGGTTCGGGGGCGGCCGGGGTAGCTTCTGCAAGTGGCTGTTCATATCTGGTAGCTGCTGCGGCCAGAATCTGCCACCCTGTTCGTCGCTCGACCCAGACCAGCAGCTGCAGCAGAAGAAATCGAGAAAATTCTGAAGCATCCTGGTCCCTGATACGAAGATTTCCCAGCTGGTCTCGCCTTCAGCAACATTCTAGAACGCGATCTACAGTCTCCACAGCGACTGGCAGTCAGCCATCACAGCGAGCAGGGAGTTTCCGTTTCGGCTTCACCTGCGCGTCTTCCGGCGAATCTCCCACCCCCGCCTGGCCGGCTTACCGCCCCTCCCTACGTGGAGGTTGTGTTTGAGTGTACTTAAATTATCCCCACCACAAGTTCACCCTCCTGCGCGAGGAGTAGTGGTTGTAATAATTTTAAACAGGATTGAAGCTTCCTCGGCGCAGTGTGCGGGGACCCACACTTCCCCGCTCGCCCTTCGTCTCCGAACGGGGTTGGTTTCTTCAAACCAACCAGGTGAGCTCCTGCCCTTGCTCCATTTATTTCTGTTCATTTCATATCCATAAAGCTTGTCCGCTGGTCGGTGAGAGAGCGCCCGTTCCCGGAGCCACTAACTCTTGTGTGGTCACCGTGGCCATAGTGAGTGAGTGACCTAGTGCCCCCAAGGCACCCGGCCGCCCTCGTTTGTGGGCTTCATACCTTCGGGAGGGTCAACCTAAGTGGTGCTGGCCCTCTAGCCAGCCAGGGGCTTTCTCCACTACCTCGACTCGGCATCACCGAGTCACCACGGGAAACGGGTGTGCGCGGTGTAACGGCGACTCTCAAGTTACACTCGACTCTTGTGATTGTTATTGCGAATTAAGTCCAAGGGATCATTGTCGTTTGCTGTCTTTGCATCTTTGTGTCACATCACAAACATTCGGAATGTGTCGGTCGTTCGAGGGACCGTTCAATATTCAGACGGGTGTCCGGCTTGAGAATATCGCAATCGTCACGGGCAGACCCGGAACATATGTATGCCCGGGGTATGGCAAATTTATTATTCCGAGGAACTGAAAACATTCGGTTAAATCCCGGTTAGTGTAGTAGGAAACCGGTGAATTTATTGGCCCGGTGCGAGATCGAGTAAGGACCATTCCGAGGGCACCGCCCGTGGTCCAAACGAGGCTTGCGCGGGCATTGTTAATATGTCCGGTGCCGAAGGGCAACAGGAAAGAGTCCCGGGGCTAGATTCTAAAATGAAAACGTGTACAAAGACAGCTGTCTATAGGCCGAGGATGTGGGTCGGACAATGATCATGATTAGGGTGAACCCGAGGTCCGAGCGTGACTCACGACGGTCTTATCGATGTTCCCATGCGTAGGGTTCGGGGAGGACGAGAGCCGCCTCATTCCGTTCGGATTTTGTCAGTCATACACGGGCCATTTTATGTTCGGACAAAGGTCCGTATAGAAAACAAGACGGCGACAGGAGCGAGTCCGTGTAAATGTCTGCCGTGAGTACGGCAAGTTTAATACAAGCGCGGGATTAGATCCCGGCATATATGTCGGTCACTAACGGACCATTCATTATTCGGACGGAAGTCCGTATTAGTAGCGTCGAGGACGAGGATAAAACCGTGCGGATGTCTGCCGTAGGTGCGGCAAGTTTAATGTGTGTGCGGGATCGGATCCCGATGAAGACGGGTCGAGCTAACGAACTATCGGCCTGGGATAAGTTCGGATCATGGTCACGTCCGGGCGGGGTCTCCCGAGATCCATGTCTGATCTAGAGGGGCATCATTACTTTTCTCTTCACCGAACCGTACGAATGTCTGCCGTGAGTATGGGAAGTTTAATGCAGGTACGGGATTAAATCCCGGTATATATATATGTCGGTCACTAACGGACCATTTCTTATTCGGACAGAAGTCTGTGTTTGTAACATAAAAGACGGTGACAAAACCGTACGAATATCTGCCGCAGATACGACAAGGTTAATGTGGATGCGGGATTGGATCCCGATGGAGGTGAGTCAAGCTGATAATCTATTGGTCCAAGGTGGTTGTGGACTATGGCCATATCGGGGTTTCCGAGGACCACGTCTGATGCCACGGGACGTCATTGCTTTT
Source organism: Amorphophallus konjac (assembly GCA_022559845.1). NCBI lineage: Eukaryota > Viridiplantae > Streptophyta > Magnoliopsida > Alismatales > Araceae > Amorphophallus > Amorphophallus konjac. The sequence goes on from CM040121.1 coordinate 593,196,367, forward strand.
CTCTTCACGCACAGTCCGGGGAAGTGAGTCATTAGGTGTGGAGCCCGAACTCGCCATCGTGCGCCCTCGCGCGCGGATCGACCTGCGCGGTCAGGTCGCGGGGTTCGACCTGCCCGGTCAGGTCACGGGGGTCAAGGGTGCAGCGCCCCCGGAACAAAATTTTAATCGAAGCACGGGTAACTTTTGATTATTGGTTTCCTATTCCTTTCATTGGTTTTATCCATTAGCTTAAAGATTTTTATTTTGACTAATTATTCTTTCTTTTTAAGCACGTCGGCAAAGGGAGGTGCCAAGAGAGAAGAGGGGCGCGCCGGTGAACGGGATGCAAAGGGGCGCGCCGGTTTAAGATGTTAAGGGGGGGCCGCGCCGGTTACATGGCAAGAAGGAAGAGGGGGGCCAGGCGCGCGCCGGAATAGGGACCCAAGAGAGGGGCGCGCCGATTTTGCAGGATGAACAGTGAGGCTCGCCGGATCAAGGCTCAAATAGTAGTGAGGGGTGCACTATTCATCTCAAGAATTTGAAGATGGTTTTGAGTGTGGAGTTATTCTGGCACGAGGGGGTAGCGCTCCGGATTAGGCCGCGCCGGATTAGGGGCGCACCGGGTTAGTTTCTTATGAAGTTTATTTCATTCTGTTTGATTCTTTTGCTTTGGTTCTTGTTTGTTCGATCTATAGATTGGCTTGTTAATTGGTTTATTCATTTAATTGATGGATTAAGTTGATAAAGAGGAATAATTAAGCGTTTTAATCGTTTGTTAAGGGGGATTATCATGAGGATTCAAGTGTTTTGTTCAGGGGTGAGTTTGTTATACAGGAACTCAGAAGGTTCAGTCTGTTCAGGGGCTTCAAGAGTGGGGTTGATTTAGTCTGAAGAAGCTTCGTTTATTCATTCTTATGTGTTCTTGTTCTTTGTTCCTCTTGTTCTTGGCCCTGGCAAAAATCGGGCAGCACCTCCCCCGGACTGAGGCTTGCCAGAGACAAATAGAGGGACACCAAACGGATTGCTCCGGGGTGAACCTCAAAACTCGGAGTGAGGCCTCTGTTAACCCATAAGTGCGTGTGGAGACTCGAGGACCAGCCTTCAAGAGTTCCCACATCTTACAGGTGATGATTTTGTGGGCGGGACGAATGTGTGCCACGAGGGGCTTCAGATGTTCATCCCTTCGATGGGTTTCCTCAAAGGTCATGCCACAGACTGGCAAGCTTCTGAGGACCCCGGGTAATGTAGAGGTGGGGAGAGGGAAGAAATCGATGAAGCACAACAATATGTGTTGCAAAAGCTTTCTTTTTTTATTCATCCATGAGAAGAAAAGGGGAAACAAAGTACAGCAAGGGGATCTACCCCATAACCAAAGAAATACCAGGAGAAGGGAAAGCAGATACACCAGTAGAAGGGCAAACAGAGCATAAGCTCTTCCCCCCGGGGGGTCACCTCTCACCCTCACTCTCCTTTCTTCACCTCACCTCTACGGCACGGAGACGAAGCTTCTTCTTTTCTTCTGAGGGAGCTCCCAGCTGAACCAGACTCTCCCTTCTCCTCTTGTCGTCTCTCCTCCTCAGCCGAGAGTGTTCGTTGCATATATATCAGTGGAGCTGGAAGGAAGAAGCCTCCGAAGCCAGTCACAGGTGTCTTCTCTTTCTCCCCAACCGAAGGCAATCGAGTGACCCGCAGATGTGTAGGGCGGTAGAGTAGGGAAGGTGCTCTTCAGGGATTGGCTGATGACGACCGGCGGAGACGGGCGGCCGGTGCAGAGCTCGAAGATTGCCAGTCTGGGGAGCTTCAGTGGTTCAGGCGGTTGCACACTGGTCGGGCACAGGAGACTTGACCATTTCAGGGAAAGCAACAGCATTCCGTTTGCAGAAAATAGGGGACCGCGGGTAGGATGGGATGCCTTGGGGTTTAACCAGCGGGGTTGTGCGCGCCGGGTTAACAGCATGAATGGGGCGCGCCGGTTACAAGCCATTGAATAGGGCGCGCCGGTTTAATGGCCACAGGAGGGGGGGCGCCGGTTTAAAGCTCTTGCAAGGGGCACGCCGGACTAGCATCATGTAAAGGGAAAAAGGGAAATGGGGCGCGCCGGTTTTAGGGGCGCCGGATTAGGATGTTGAAGGGGCGCGCCGGTTTAGAGCGCGCCGGTTTAAGGCCCTTCCGCACCGTTTTAAGCACCAAACGGATTCTTTTCGAAGTTGCGACCATTTATATCAACGTTGGCACTCCCGGAATGTTTTAGTTGTGATACATGGCCTCCGCAATGTCCCGTTCGCAGCTTCTGGGGCTCGGTCTGAGGCTTTGCGTGACTTTCGACATATGCCGAAATTGTGTCGGAGTTCCCGGCTTTTCTTTGATTCGACTCTCGGCATTGCCGGTCATAGAATTGTGGTCGTATCTTCTGCCCGGGGGCTTCCGTAACGAATGGCGGACCACCAGGCGCGTTCTCGTCCTGACCGGGCGAGGTATGGGTCTGTTTGGCCCTCTCGTCTTCGACTCGCGTGCGGACGCGAATGCCATATGATCGTCACCATCATTTTTTGACGTCCACAGTGAATTACACATTTTTTGAAGATCGCGTGAATAATTATTGATTTTTTAGTTTTTAAAATGTTTAAACCCCAAAATTTTCTATAAATATTTCTAAAATCTCCCCTTCCCTCTCATTCTCTCGTTTCTCTCCCTCTCTCATCTCTCTCTCTCTCTCTCTCTCCCTCCCACACCTCCGGCGGCCGACGTAGATTGTGGTGGGTGAGACGGTCGGAGCAACCTCTCATAGTCTGAAGTTATTTATTAAAGAAATTTTTGCATATAAACCATCTATAAAAATGAAATAGTAAAAAAATCATTCCTGAGTTGACAGTAACAGGAATATCATTACTTTTATCAGAATGTTGCAAAAAAAATCATCACAGTTAAGGGTTAATTAACATCCATTGATGAGCAGATAAATATTTTACAAAGATTCTATTATTCTCATTAGTTGGTCATTTTATAATAAAAACACTCTCGATGACGGTAAGAGAGAGAAATAAAGAGAGGGAGAGAGGGCAGCCAGTGACCCCCCTCCTTCCTCTAGTGCTCACCTACCCCCACCCCCGTGACCTACTCTCCCCCCCCCCCCCCCGGTACGCCCATGTCATGACTCAGGTTTTCGAATATATTATCCACGGGTTTCGGAGTGATTTCGTGGATCTCAGATCATGTTTCATGAATAAAATATAATTGTCTAAGTATCGGGTCTTCGAATCCTTAAATAAGAGAAAACAAAATATTTTTAGATTTCAAAATATAACGGGTGAATTACGAATTTTTTGAGGATCGCGTGGCTAATTTTTGATAATTTTTTAATTTTTAGAATTTTTAAACCCCAAAATTTCTTATAAATATTTATAAAACCTCACCCTCCCCTCATTGTCTTGTTTCTCTCCCTCTCTCCTCCATTTCACACTCTCTCTCTCCCCCCGTCCCAGACATTTGGCGGTCGACGGAGATTGGGGTGAGTGGTCGGAGCGATGGTGGGAGCGATGGTGAGGACCGGTTGTGGAAGCTCAATCGAGAGTGGAGGCGGTTCGCGTTTTCAAGTAGAACCGATTGTGGAAGCAACGTTTTCGGCATGATCGATGCCGGTTTCATGTGATTACTTCGTGAAAGGTAGTGGGATATATCCCGAACCCTGCATGCTAATTTCCCGCGATTTCATGTCATTTTGGGTGAGTTAGAGTGAGTTTTTTTCTTGCCGAGAAAAAACCCTTGTTTTGGGGGCGAGGGGCATTTCCCGCTGATTCGGGGCGATGTTTCTTAACCAATCTTGTGGCATTGATGGAGTGGATGTTGGGGAATGTTTCCCTCGCACTTTTCTCGTGTTTCCATGTGGCTTGGGGCTGTGGTGAGGCAAAGGAGGGTTTTGTTATGTTTTGGGCTGGGGAAGTTGAGCATCATTTGGGGTGAGCGACGGATTTGTCGGATCGACCCGAGTTTTATGGTTTAAATGGGGCCTTCCTGTAGCTTAGAGGTTGGGGAATGATTCCCCCATATATTCCCCCTCACTGGGAGTGAGTGGGGTGTGGTTTAGGACCCCACGGTGGGGGTCACGCACGTGCATCGTCGGAATCGATCGATCGATGGGGTAAATCAGTTGACCGATCGCCATGCATCACCAAGGGCAGACCGACCTGGACCGGTCGACTGACCCATAGAGGATCGGTCGACTGATCCTCTGTTTCGATCGATCGACCCAAGGGTAGGTCGACCGATTTGGGAGTTTTGCTGCCTTTTTGGCAGGTGGTCGACCCAGTTGGGATCCTTTGGTCGACCCTTGCCCCGTGAATGCCCTAGACACCTCCATTGAGTTGGGTTTCATATTTTTAGGTGTCCGAGGCTGTTGAGATTTCTCGAATATTGTGCCCTTGTGGTTTCGTGGGTTCGAGTGACCTCGACTCTCGTTACCCGGGTTTCACCCCGGAACACATAAAATAATATTATATTTATAAAAACCCATGAAAATTGGGCCACTTCGGCCTAGTGTGCGTGGGTGGCGGTCGCCCCCAAGATCGAGTTCTCCATGTGTGGAGTGTTATGGTTCTCGCGGAGGGTTTTCTCGGATGAGTTTAGTGGCCGACGCTCGTGGTTTCGATTTTACCGGCCTAGGAACGTTTAACGACATTGGGTTATATTGTACAGTGGCCTTGGGATGAGTCGCGTGACTCGATGGCTGATGGTTTAGCCGGTCTAGCTAGCCGTTTTGAGTATGGTGGCACTGAGCCGCTGATGGGAATCGACGTTGAGCATTGACATTTTTATTTTACATCTGTGTCCTTTAGTTTACTTTTATATCCTTGAGAAAGTATATGTACAATTGTAAGGCTTTGTAAGCTAATGTGTCATTTCCTAGGATTGTGTGGGTTTTTGTGTAAAAGTGTAGTAAGTCCAGCTAGGGGCCCCCTCCCCTTCCCTATTGGTCCACCTCATCCATGTGGGACTGGTCAACCATCCTAGGTGGCCATCTAGAAGCTTTGACAAGTCAATTATCACATGGGAGACAAGTGGGTTAAATGGTCAAGGGTAGGCCACCTACCCTTACCATATAGTCAAGGGGGCGCCCCCCTCTTTTTATTCCATTTTAATTTTTGTAAAAATTGTATTAGAACTAATTAGTTCTATCCTTAGTTAGCCCCTCCCTAACCCTAGATCTGAGGTTAGTATAGGTCATTTTGTGTTTCATATATATATCATGTATTTCCATTTAGTTAGAATTAATGAGATGAAAAATTGGCATTTGCCCCAAGTGTGTTCCAAGAAGGGTGCGCCCCTTACCTCTCCTCCTGCTGTTCTTCCTCTTCATCCAGCCCTCCAGTGAGTGAATCCCCTTCTCCTTAGCCCCTCTACATTCCCTTTCTGTTGCCGCCGCCGCCATTCGTGCCGCCGCCGCGCCGCCACCGCCGCTACATCGAAGTTCTGTCCAAATCAGGACAGAACCTCTCCTCCGAAATTATATCTCTGGTTTGTGTTGTCTGATTGATCCCTAATTTTTAAGATTTCTTTTGTCCATCTCCCCTAACCTCTAGTTAAAATTTCATGTCATTTGGAGTCCATTTGATAATATTCCCATATTTTTGTTTGTCCTCTCAGTAATCTGCCCTTTTAAAGACTTACGGGACAGGGTCTCCTTGTTGCAATTTCCCCAGCCACTTAATTTTTTTTAGAAAATCTACAAAAATTTGTTAGTGTTCCTCACGTATACCCCCTTCCACCATAATTTTCTTTGAGTCAACAAAAATCATTTAGCCCTCGGTCAAAGGTCTGTTTCAGGTAGATCCATCTCTGCCCTGTGTGTCTGTCAGTCAGGGCCAGAAGATAAAGTCAGTTTGCATTCATTTTTATTTTTAATCCGCTCTGTGGATGGAGCCACCAACAATATATGTTGTATATCTCTGAGTCCTCTATCCACCAGTACCTCTTGTGCATCGATCCGACATCGGATCTGGTCGTAGGAATATTTTTCGTGAAGGTGTGCATAGCAGATCTGAATTCAGCCAGCACAACTCAGTCCGGGAGAAAATTCAGAAATAAATATCAAAGTCAACTTCAGGAGCCGCCCCTTCAGGGAGTCGATCAGGGACATCCCGCCATCGTCCCAGCCAAGCGGCGCCTTCAGAAGATCCTAGGTAGGCAGTGTTCCTTTGAAATCCATACCTTGCTGCCCACCGAGTCAGCAACCGAGTTGGCGCAGCACCGAGTTGGAATAGTGCCGAGTCGGACCAACAAGCCGAGTTCGTGCCGTACGCGCCTCCAGATTGTTGCTCGTCAACCTAGGGTCGGTCCTCCCGGGCCCCACTTGTACCTCTTTACCTCCCTGCGTGGAGTGGGCGATAGATTTCACTGTTGTAATTAACTTTTACCGTTGTTACCGGGAGTTACCGTAACTGGCCGGGAACATCTTCCCCACGCCCGGAGCATGGAGGTATACTCGCTCCCCACTCTTTATCGCATTTGCTTATCTTGTATAGCTTTGAATGCCGCTGCGAGTGTAGGTTTCTAGCTAGATATACTTGTATCACCGCTGCGAGAGAGCGAGTGTGAGTGTTACCATCCCGTGACTCGACCTGAGTTAACGTGGAAATCCGATACCCGAGACTCACGGCCGATTTCTCAACTATGCTCGGTCCCACGTCTTTCCTCGCTTAGGGACGATCGCGAGCTAGAGTCCCAGGTCACGTGTCCGTCCCGTATCAATTTGGTATCAGAGCGAGTTTGAGTCTAGGGTGTCTAAAATCAAAAAAAAAAGTGTCATTTACGTCTAGTCATCGTCTAAGTCGGCCTAGGTTGCATTTCATCCCAATAACCCGGTATATAAAAAAGTGTTGTCCGAACGTTAGGCTACGCCTATCGGGAAGGCCGCACACTTGCGCGAGTGATCTTCGGATCGATTAACTCCGCCACGTACCGAGTCTTGGTGTCTTGTCCTTAGTGTGCATGCATCCCAACCTTGCATAGTCGGTCTAGTGTCTTATCCAAATGGCCTTGCATATCCATTCCTAGGGATCCATTCCCATCTTTTCGGCACCAATGGCCAACCCATGCCGACCCGTCCAAGGTGATAGGTCCGTGTCCGAGTACATCCGGGACTATGATAAGTACCGGTTGGAATATGGAGTTGGAGAGGAGAGCACCACGACTACCTTTCAGTTTCGGAGAGGTTTGCGGCTTTACTTTCGAATCCAATGTCTTGGCCACGATGCATTCTCTCTGGCGCAGTCCTATAAGGTCGCTCTGGAGGTCGAGCCATTTGAGTCTCAATTTAATGACGACCTACAGAGAGCCGATGCTACCCTGGCTGCCCTTCGGCAAACATCTACCACCCAACCGAGTCCCGAGCCAATCGGACTACCTACCCCATTGCCTTCACCACCCGTGAGTGCTCCATCACCACCCTCTGCTTCCGAACTTTATTCGGAACCATCTTATTTGGAGCCACCAAAACCCGAGCCACCCGTGTTTCTAACGGGTACGCTTTTCATTTCCGAGCCACTACTTAGTTGGCTCAAAGATGGCTTGGTTCCACCTCCTTACCCATCCATGGACCCCACCCTACAATTTGTATCCGTCAACTCCTACCACACGACATTCCGGTCTAGTCACCATGTTGATACATTGGGTGACCTTATTCTTGGTTTAAGTTGGCAATAGAAGTTGACGCACTTATTGGCCCGAGGCTTCGACGAGCCCACTAGTCGTAGCTTCACCCATCCGACCATAGGGTCCATTACCTCCGTTTGCACCGTGGGTTGTGTCACCACAGAGATTCTCTTATTCCTCCCCATGTCGACCGAGCCCGACTTTATACCCTTTTGTCCGAGAGAGGAATCATACTTCTTACCTACGATCACCATCCCACCCGCCACAGTGCATGAAGGTGACCATCCACACCTTCAAGACTTCTACATATGGGACAGTGACTTGTGGGAACCCACCACAAGGGGTCATACATTCTTCGACCCCTTCGACCCCTTCCTTAGTGAATCCCTTGACCCACCACATCTCCTCCACTTCTTCGAGGGAGATCACTACCACATCCCAACCCCACGGGCCGGGTCATCTACACCCACCAAGCCCAACCTCGATACATCCACACCCGGTTCTCTTAGCCCTATCAATTCTTCCAAATCCAAAGGGCCGTCCATGCATGATTGGGTCATACTTGGACGTTTAGGTGTTCCCCATGCCACCAACCACCGGTTGCGTAACATGCATGCATGGCACATATTCCGGTGTCCTGGTTTGACGTCACATATGTACGGGTCGGACTAACATTAGGTTTGTTTAGGGTCATGTATGAGTCTTTGTTTCGTCCGGTTTGTTTGTCGGGTGCATTGTGTGTCTGTGCATACATCGAGTCGAGTCGGTTTGTACGCTCGCATTGTTAGTCCCTTTCGAGTACGAGACTTGTCGGACTATTGGGATCGGTTCTACTCCACATATCGGATCTAGTCACATAAGGGACAAGCGGTGATTCCTAGTGAGTCTTCGAGCCGCCTTCCCTCATTTGAGAGTGACCCCACCCCGGAGTGTCCACCTGTAGCCTCATTCCCATGGCAGCGTGTGCATATCGAATCTATACGGGGTGAGTAGGTGTCGATTACTCGGAGTGGAACGTACTCCGCGCTTCCAGGTACGATGACAGATCCGTCGACGTCACGAGCAGCCGCACCCCTTACTCGACGGGGTCGAGTTCCTCCCACCCGGGGAGAGTTGATGGGAATCGACGCTGAGCATTGTCATTTTTATTTTACATTTGTGTCCTTTAGTTTGCTTTTATATCCTTGAGAAAGTATATGTACAATTGTAAGGCTTTGTAAGCCAATGTGTCATTCCCTAGGATTATGTGAGTTTTTGCGTAAAAGTGTAGTAGGTCCAGCTAGGGGGCCCCCTCCCCTTCCCCATTAGTCCACCTCATCCATGTGGGGCTGGTCAACCATCCTAGGTGGCCATCTAGAAGCTTTGACAAGTCAATTATCACATGGGAGACAAGTGGGTTAAATGGTCAAGGGTAGGTCACCTACCCTTACCATATAGTCAAGGGGGCGCCCCCCTCTTTTTATTCCATTTTAATTTTTGTAAAGATTGTATTAGAACAAATTAGTTCTATCCTTAATCAGCCCCTCCCTAACCCTAGATCTGAGGTTAGTATAGGTCATTTTGTGTTTCATACATATATCATGTATTTCCATTTAGTTAGAATTAATGAGATGAAAAATTGGTATTTGCCCCAAGTGTGTTCCAAGAAGGGTGCACCCCTTACCTCTCCTCCTACTGTTCTTCCTCTTCCTCCAGCCCTCTAGGGAGTGAATCCCCTTCTCCTTAGCCCCTCTACATTCCCTTTCTGCTGCCGCAGCCGCCGTTCGTGCCGCCGTCGCGCCGCCGTCGCGCCGCCACCGCCGCTACATTGAAGTTCTGTCCAAATAAGGACAGAACCACTCCTCCAAAATTGTATCTCTGGTTCGTGTTGTCTGATTGAGCCCTAATTTCGAGGGTTTGTTCTGTCCATCTCCCCTAACCTCCAGTTAAAATTTCGTGTCATTTGGAGTCCATTTGATAATATTCTCATATTTTTGTTTGTCCTCTCAGTAATTTACCCTTTTGCAAACTTACGGGACAGAGTCTCCTTTTTGTAATTTCCCCACCCACTTAAAATTTTTTTATAAAATCCACAAAAATTCCCTAATGTTCCTCACGTATACCCCCTTCCACCATAAGTTTCGTTGAGTAAAAAAAAATCATTTAGATCTTGGTCAAAGGTCTGTTTCAGGCAGATCCATCTCTGCCCTTTATGTCTGTCAGTCCGGGTCAGAACAAAAAGTCAGTTTGCAGTCATTTTTATTTTTAATCCACTCTGTGGATGGTGTCACCAAAAATATATGTTGTATATCTCTGAGTCCTCTATCCATTGGTAGCTCTTGTGCATCGATCCGACATCGGATCTGGTCGTAAAAATTCTTTTCGTGAAGGTGTGCAGAGCAGATTCGAATTCAGCCAGCACAACTCAGTCCGGGAGAAAATTCAGAAATAAATATCAAAGTCAACTTCAGGAGCCGCCCCTTCAGGGAGTCGATCAGGGACATCCCGCCATCGTCCCAGCCAAGCGGCGCCTTCAGAAGATCCCAGGAAGGTAGCGTTCCTTTGGAATCCATACCTTGCTGCCCACCGAGTCAGCAACCGAGTTGGCGCAGCACCGAGTTGGAATAGTGCCGAGTCGTACCAGCAGGCAGATTGCTGCCCGTCAACCCAGGGTCGATCCTCCCGGGCCCCACTTGTAGCCTTTTACCTCCCTGCGTGGAGTGGGCAATAGATTTCACTGTTGTAATTAACTTTTACCGTTGTTACCGGGAGTTACCGTAACTGACCGGGAACGTCTTCCCCACGCCCGGAGCGTGGAGGTAAACTCGCTCCCCACTCTTTATCGCATTTGCTTATCTTTTATAGCTTTGAATGCCGCTGCGAGTGTAGGTTTCTAGCTAGATATACTTGTATCACCGCTGCGAGAGAGTGAGTGTGAGTGTTACCGTCCCGTGACTCGACCCGAGTTAACGTGGAAATCCGATACCCGAGACTCACGGCCGGTTTCTCAACCGCGCCCGATCCCACGTCTTCCCTCGCTTAGGGACGATCGCGAGCTGGAGTCCCAGGTAGCATGTCCGTCCCGCATCAGTCGCCCTATATTTAGCGACACTTACGATGGGTGCGTACGTAGTTGACAGTACTCCAGTGTTTCCCTACCGAGAGTTCCCACGTCGAGTGACCCCCCCACTAGACAATGCTTTTCCGGGCGCGCATGCGCTTACCCAGTTGGGAGAGGTGGAGAGTAATCCCGACGAGATGGTTTTTAAACTGGTTACCATATGGCCCCTTGCCTTTACAGGCTGAGTCCGGCTGAGGGAAAATTAACTATAGGACCCGACTTAGAGCAGATAGTCTATGTATGCACACATGATTGGGGGCTTTGGACCTAGATTGACAAGCGTGACCTCAGATAGCCCTTGTTTATGTGGTTACGATGTACGGTGTCTCAATTATCGCGTTGAGACAAGTGGGAGACACCTGAGGCATGGACTAAGACGTTAGTGGATGCATCCGACTTTACTTCTAGTGGGTAGTTCTCCTGTCACGTGAGACGTAATTTCTCTTGTCTCTTGAGAGTCTAGTTTTTTAACGACCCGAGAATCCGATTACCGGGAAGGCCCGATAACTCGATGTAGACATGCCGTTTTCACATTTTTCTCAAGTAAATCTCATATTACACCGTGATGCCCAAAGGTGGCTTACACATTTGACTTTATGTGGGTGATTAGCCATTTTCAGGGTTTTACATAAAAAAGATAAAAAAATCGAGAAAAGGTTAGAAAAATATAAAAAAATGAGAAAAGCTTATGAAAAAAAGGAGCTTACAAGAAAATTCGAAAATTTAATAATAATAAATAAAAGTAAAAAATGGGTTATAAGAACATACAAAAAAATCAAGAAAATTTCATTAAAAAATCAAAAAAATGGTTATAAGAAAATATAAAGAAAATACAAAAAGGTTATAAAAAAATAAAAAAAAGCTTATAAAAATACAAAAAAATCAGAAAAGGTTAAAAAAAATAAATTGAGAAAAGGTTTAAAAAAGGGTTAAAAAAAATTTCAGAAAGAGCTATAAGTTATATATAAATAAATAATAATAAACATGTATACATAGAATTGTAAATATATATATATGTGTAATTGTAGATATATGGTTCTTATTATATAAACTCATTATAACTTAATCTCTTAATTTTATAAACCTGTTCATATTATCTCACCTCCCTAATCTTTCTTCATATCGCACTCTCTCCTCTGATCCATACATCTTCGTCACGTCTCCCTCTTTGCTCCCTCCTTTCTTATCTCTCTCACACTCTCACCATCCAACATGCATACCCACCCATCTCTCTCACCCACGTGAGAGAGTGCCTATCCTTCTCTCTTATTGCACTTCTCTCTCATATTGCATTATTCCTCTCGTCATCCCATTGTTTCTCTATTTTCCTTCAACCAATCACCTTATGGAGAGGACCCCTCCTCTAGCCATATCACTTTCATTCCCCATGGACACCTCACCTACTCTTCATCCTCATCACACTCCCCGGGATCTCCCTTCTGAAGAGACACACATTAGACCTCACGGACGCCCCCCTTGGCCTCCCTCTCTCATCACCTACACTCATCTCCCACGACACCATCCTCGGCTAACACCGTCGCAGCAAGGTCGTTTGTCTCTAACCGACGTCGGCCACCTTTCACCCCTTGCCGGAGCTCCACTTCCCACGCCAACGACCCCCGCGAGTCCACCACCCTACATGCCCATGGCAGACCCCCCCCCTCCGTGCCTGCACCACCGTCCGCCGTCGTCGTCTTCCTCTCTCTTTCTCTCCCTCTCTCCCCCTCTCCTTCTCTTTCTTCCTCCCTCCCGACCGTATCTCTCTCTCTTTTTTCTCTCTCGCGATTCCCCCGGGTTCCATCTCTCTCTCCCTCTCTCGCGGCGCTCTCTCTCTATTTCTCTCTCTCAACTGTTTCCTTTTTTATCATTTTTCCTCTCTCTTCTTTCCCTCTCTCTCACCCTCTCCCATACGATCTCTCCCCCTCCAGTAAACTCTCTCTCTTCCTCCTCCTCTCACTCTCTTCTCCCTCAGTTTCTCTCCCCCCTCTCACCGCGGGTCTCTCTCTCTCTTCCCTTCCCCCCGCCGATTTCTCTCTCTCTTCATCTCTCTCACTTTCCCTCCCGTTCTCTCTCTATCCCTCTCTCTTCCTCTCCCTCTCCCTCTCGATCTTTCACTTTTCTTCTTTTATTTTTTATTTCTTTCTTCTTTTCCTTCCCCTCCCGTCTCTGCTTTCTTTGTTACAGAACCCACCTCCCCTCCTCTCTTTCTCTCTTTTGCTCCCTTCTCCCTCCTCACGTGTTCTCTCTTTAGTTTCTTTCCTTTCATATATATGCTATATATATATCTCTTATGTATATATATATATTTATATAGGTATGTTTATATAGAGATGTATATCTATATATAAATATATATTTATATCTTTATATCTATATATATGCATGTGTGTGTGGTTATTTATATTTTTATATAAATATATGTACATATAGATATATGTTTATATATATACATACATATGTATATATTAGTGTATAAATAAATATATATATATATATATTATACATTGTTACTCTTAAGTATGTACATGGATAAATTATATATATCTATGTAAATATTGTGGTGTTCATCTACATTAGTCTTATTTTACCCTTTCTAAACGCGCAGAAATAAAAGTCGGCCCTCGGCCCAACCAGCTCTCCCACATGTTCCCGTGAAAGCCGTTTCGTCCCACCATTCGCTTGCCCCCGTGCTTGCATCGCCATCAGCGGCTTCGTTTGTTACTTTTATCATTTTATTGTGTTTTAGTCTATTATTCAGTCATTAGTGTTTTATCTTGTTAATTGTTATCATATTATATCACTTGTCTAACTTAATTTTATTTTCTGTTTGTTTATTTTGCAGGGTAGCCAGTCAAAAGCCCCCTTCTTCGACCAGTCGAACGAAGAGGAAGAAGGAACCCGCGCAAATCCCGCGATAAAGGCCAAGCGATCAATCAACCAGTTCGGAACCCACGGTCCCTGGTGATCACACCATCAAACGCGTGTTTGTAGTAAATTTTATTTTATGTCTATAATATCTGCGGATAGCTAAATCCTGGGTCTGTTTGTACTATAATCGGCCGCGGTGAGTCATTTCGCCGTGGTCATTTACTTTCGGCATTTTTCTTTCTGTACTTTATTATATTGTTGTTAAAACCCCGCACGGATCAATATCCTGCGGTGGTCTGTTTACTGTTCATATTCATGTTATTATTATTATGTGAGGAGTGATATGCCGTTCCAAATTTCGAGTCCACGTATGTCTTTATGTCCGCCAACTTCTATTACATAGAGTCTTATGTTCGCACTCGGTATATAGAAAGCTGTCCTCGGAATGGTAGGTCACACCTACCGGGAAGGGGTTCAGTTCGCGTGAGAGGGTCTTCGGATCCCATTTTCTGCCCTGTACCGATCGGTAAGTCTAGGCTCTACGTCCTCGTGCAGAGTGACCTTTCAGGTCATACTCTCTACCCTCTTTTCTACATCATCCTTTTACGCACGCGTTTTCATTTTCATCATTTTTTTACTCTTTCACTCAGAGAGGAAGAAATCCCATCTCTCTCTCTCAGTCCACCACGTGACGCGTTCACATCTCTGGCGATCACGGTGGGACCTACTTTTTACTTTTTTGGTTACCCACAAACTTTCGGCACCCACGTGTGCCCTTCCTTTTGACACCCACGCGTGTCCCTCCTTTCGGCACCCACGTGTGCCCTTCCCTATTGCGCCCACGCGCGCTCACTCCCCTCGTGCACCACGTGCACTCCCCCCGGTCCTTCGTGGTTACTTGAGAGGTCAACATTGTCTCGTGCACCACGTGCACTCCCCATTATTCGGCACCCACGTGTGCCCCTCCATTTAGCACCCACGTGTGCTCCCCATTATTCGGCACCCACGTGTGCCCCTCCATTTAGCACCAACGTGTGCTCTCCATTTAGCACCCACGTATGCTCCCCTCCATTTAGCACCCACGTGTGCTCTCTTCTGTTTGGCACCCACGTGTGCCCCTCCATTTAGCACCCACGTGTGCTCCCCTTCACTCGGCACCCACGTGTGCCCTTTCTTATTGCGCCCGCGTGCGCCACATCATCCCCCTCGTGCACCACGTGCACTCTTATAGTCTTTTCTATTTTCCAAGTGGTCTACGTGTTTCGGAAAGAAGAACGGCTATATCTTACTCCATCTGTTCATTGCTGTTATATCCTTGTTATATCACTGTTATTTCTGCTATATTTGTGTGTTCTTGTGTGTTACATTTCTTTCATTCAGTATTGCATTTCATGCATCTACCCCTTTATTTTACTTTTCTAAGGATTAACCTTTCTCGGTGAAGGAAGGACTCTCCGTCGGGAATTCCTCTCGACGGACTAGCATCTCCTCCATCGGGACCTCCGTAAGTCCCCGACATCGAAGGATTCCCTCTTCGTTTACTGGGCATGTTGTACCACTGAAGTACCCCGAAGTTAGTTACCTATCCGTGGTGAGACGAGTGTCCCTAGTTGACACGGTGGTAAAACCAAGGTGTAACTAGGATTTTTGTAAATTTTGTGTGAATATTTATATTTGTTAAAAAGACAAAAAAGAGAGGTAAAATAAAAACAAAAAAAAGTGGCGTAAGATCATCCACTTGTTTGGTAATCTTTGATATTTGTTTGTTGGTGTATGCTTTTACGTTCTGGAAAAATTACAACAATGGCCCACGATTCTCTCGAAGAAAACCAATCAGGGCGTGGTCAGTCAATTGACCCACGTGTCCACGTAATGGACTCAGGCCCTTCTCGTGAGACCTCGCAAGAGGTTCCCGCTGTTTCACGAGAAGTAGCCCCACCTCAAGACATCTTTTCCCTGTTAGGTGTCCTCGCCAGTACGCAGCTCAGTCCTGAGCAACTTCTAGCCTTTCAGGCTATTTTAAAGGAGAAATCTATTGCTCCCCCTCCTCAGGAGTCAACTCCGGCTCCCACATCCTACCAACAGCCGCTCCAGGCTACCACTTTTCCATCATATGTACATGACGTTCCTTCTTCCTCATTTCAAGGACAGGCGAGTCAACAACCTGCCTCTTACCAATCTCCCCTTCCACAATCTCAAGCCCCTGTCATCCTCCATACGGTACCCCAAACGGGTCCGTCCACCAGTGGGCCACTATATCCTTCTGGTTCAGCATTCCCTTCTCAGGCCCTTGGCAGGCCTTCTCAGCCTCAGTGGCAGGCCCAACCTCCACCTGCCGAGGACCTCACTCAATCTCTCCTCAAAAAATTCAATGAAATGAACGAAGAGTTTCGAAATTTCAAGAAAGAGGTACATGGGAAGTCTGCCCTTGACATTTCCCTGCCAAATCTTCCCACATTTCATCTCCCTCCCTCCGAAATGCCTACATACCGTAGGTATAACGGTACGGGAAATCCTTCTATTCACATCAAGGATTTTATGTATGAATCTTCCTCATGGCAGAACGATCCAAAATCCCTGGCTTACCTTTTTCAGAAATCATTGGATGGTCCCGCCCTAGAATGGTTCTATTCTCTAGAGCCGAGTGAGGCTGAGGATTTTGATGTGGTCAAAGCCAAATTCATACAGAAGTACCGGGATAGGGTCGGTCCCTCCCTTTCTATCACCGACTTAGTTGCTGAGAAAATGAGGTCAGATGAGGATTTTGTCCAGTATGCTGATAGGTGGAGGTCTCTGGCCGATAAAATAAAGGATACCCTTTCAGAACCCGAGCAAGTCAAGATGATTGTGTCTAATGCAACCCCGCAGTTTAGACACATTTTAGTCATGAATAAGCTTACCACGATGGAGGAACTTTATGAGAGGGCTCGGTATATCCAGACCCAATTAAAAGATTCCCCCATCATGCACATGCTTGAACCTCCAAAGCCAAGGGTGTTTAAGAAGACGGGCACTGGTATCCAAGGAGGAACAACTGAGAGAGTCGTCATAAACGAGCAAGTGAGTGTGCTTGGCGGCCCCTACCAACCAGTTAACCCAAGGCCTCCTCAGGTTTCACGACCTCCCTTTCAACAAGGTCCACCTCTTTATCGCCCTCCACCCCAAAATAACCCCCTTCAAAACAACATGCCTCAACCCTTCCATCACCAGCAACAAAAACAACAACCACAACCTCAGTATCATCAAGTTCCACCCCCGAGAAATTACGGTCCACCACAACAACGGATGAGGCCCATTGGACCCAAAAGAGCCCATTATCCACCATTGCCCGAGGCATTGCCGGACATTTTTAACGCCCTCATGGCTGCCAACCTACTTACTTTGCCCAAAGAAAAGTTTGCATGACCCCCAAATGCTGATACCTCCAGGTACTATGTCTATCACAGACAGCCGGGTCATACGGTGGAGAATTATTTCAACTTCAAAGATTACATTTACGATATGAATGATCTCGGTGAAATCGATTGGGATGAAATGAGGCGATGCATCACCACCCTAAAGGCCAGGAGACCTCCGCCTAGGCCACAGTTACCACAACAACCACATCAACAACAACAGCCTCAGCAGGCCCCACAACAGCAGCCTAATATGGGCATCATCCATAACCCGCTTCCGGAGCACCAACAGCCCAACTACCAGGTTAATCCGATTTCCTCCTTCTCGGAAGTTGGAAGAGAGCAAACCTGTCATTTAGAAAGCACCTCTGTCCTTGCTACCAGTCATACCACCAATCAACCTCCTCGTCTCCTTCGAACAGCATTTTCTTACCATTCAACCCCCTCACAACCCCTATTTGGTCCTTCTCCCGTTCCACAGCCATCACGCCCTCTTATTCGTACCCCTATCGTCAATTCACCGTTAGTCCATCACCAAAGGCCATCTCCCACTCCTTTTTCACCCCTAAGTCCCCTGATCACTTCTTATTCCTCTAATTTACCATCTACCTCTATCGCACCTTTACCCCCGCCTTCTAACCTTTTTACCACCCATTACCCGTATGACACACCATCCACCTCTACCTCCATTGAACCTCCTCCTCCACCATTTAAACCTCTTATCAGTCACCATTCATCTGAGGTCCCCTCTACTTCCACTATACCCCCTCCACCATATAAACCCCTTATCGTCCATCATTCACCCCAAGTCACCTCCGTTTCTAATCTACCTCCACCATCTAAACCCCTTATCATTCACCATTCACCCGAGATCCCCTCTACTTCCCCTATTCTTTCACATTCTAAGCCCCTTATCATCCACCATCCACCCGAGGTCCCTTCTACTTCCACTATACCCCTACCCTTTAAACCACTCATCATCCATCATACGTCCAAGATTCCTTCTACCTCTACTATACCTCCGCCAAGCAAACCCCTAATCAAAACCCCTACACCCATCATAACCCCTATCCCACCAACCATTCCTCCACTACTACCCCTCAAACCCTTGTTAAAGTCCACACCCAATACCATAGAGGTGCAACGAGAGCCACAAGCAATGGTGCTCCGGAGTGGAAGGATGTTCCACCGGGTGTTTCCCCAGAATAGTCAGGCCCCTGAACAATCTCAGCCCCAGAAAGATAAGGAAGAGCAGTCAGAAGAGTCCATCCCTGGGACCCAGTATGATTTGCTAAAACATCTGGATAAGACGCCCGCCCGTATCTCCATCCTTGAGTTGATCAAAAGATCCCCATCTCACCAAGAAGCTTTGAAAGACTATCTTCAAAAGGTTATGGTGAACGAGGATCTCCCTGTGGAGAAAATCTCGACAGTCCTGACACCCACTGATACACAACCGCCTATCATGTTTCACAATCACGAGCTTGCCCCAAAGGAAGCTCGAAAATATGCATTATGTATTGCGGTGAAAATCAATGGCGTGTCATTGGATCCGTGCTTAGTGGACACGGGCGCGTCTATAAATGTGATTTCCCCGAGTACTCTCCAAGTATGTGGGGTTGATGAAGAAAAACTCATGCTCTCCTCAATTACAGTCACGGCCTACGACAACAGTAAGAGGCCGCCAATGGGGATGATTGCCCTCAATGTAGAACTAGGTCCTGTATCAGTCTTTACGGAATTTCATGTCCTTGATGTGGATCCCACTTTCAAGGTTATACTAGGCCGTACCTACATTGAAGCTATGAATGCTGTACCATCCACCAATCATCAGTGTTTAAAATTTCCATATAAATGATGGGTTATCAAGGTAATGAGCATGCCCATCTGTTCTACGGTGGATGCTATCAACACCTCTTTGCCTTCGGTCTGGCCGACTCATCGGCCCATACTATCCTTGTTGGATGTGTATGACCCCTGTCGTGCTCCCTTCAGACAACAAAAGCCATTCCCTTTGTCAAACTCACGTCTTCCCTTCCGCTCCAAAGGATGGGAGATTATGAGAAATATTGGCTACCAAGATGGCAAAGGTCTAGGGGCACAACTGCAAGGAAGGCTGAGACCACTCCAAAAGATAAAGCCAATCCATAGAGCTGGCTTGGGTTTTAAGGGGTCATTCGAATCAGACGGCAAACCCCTCACTTGGACTTTGTCCTCACATTTCAAAAAGGGGCCCATCGTCCAGATGGGAGATCCTCCACCGGAATCACCTGGGGGGTCACGTGATGTGTTTTTAGCTCAAGCATGTTCAAGGATCCCTAAAAGAGGGAAGATTGTCCACCTGGATTGTGAATGGTATAAATGGTTTGACATACCAGATACATCCATTGCACTGGAAAGAATGTTCTCACCTTCACATCTAGAAGGGCCACTTTTGATCTCCGAAATGCCAGGGGACACGACCACACTTGCCAGAATGTCAAACCCTCCTCGCCAAGAGGATGTTGTCATCGACGGGTCACCATCCGTCACTAATATTGTCACCGACGGCTCATTAGCCGTCATCTTTTCTATCAACATATCACAGCCTCTGTTGCTGTCTCCTTCCTGGGCCAGACAGTTGTCTGATGATCTTCCTAGGTCCCCTTCTTTACTCATATACCTACGTGGGTTTCTTAACTCACGCCAGATTTTCAATCACGATCTACTCTACGAGCTACACAACCCTCTAGCTCTAATTCCCTTTTCACCTCCTCCAATTTCTTTTCATTGTTTTGTTATCAAAAATGAAAACGAAAAAAAAACGTCAATTTCCCAACTCCCCAACAACACATCCTTGTTGAGGAGACATCCTATATCTCCCATGAGTGTGCCCCGACTTACGGGCCACTCATTCAAGGTCCCTTGAGCGACCTCTTTTACCCCTCCTCTGAGGGGTCCTTCCTTGTACATTCTTCACCATCCTCTCCAGCTTCTTCTTCTTCTGTAAATAATGTGTGTCAGGTTAGGAATAAGTCAAGGGTAGTGCCCAAGAAGAAATCCAAGGGTAAGCAGATCCCTCGGCGGTTCCTTTTAGATTTAGCCGATAGGTGTCAAGCCCTTCTAGCCATTCCTCAATTGCTAGAAAATCCAATCCAATTGTCGGAGATAGAATGTGAAAATGATGGTGTGATTGATGAAGGGTACGGGGTTTATGAAATCACCGATGATGAGTACCCCATTGAAGAAGAGGACGAAGAATATGAGGATGCGGCCGACGCATATGCTAGTGGAATGAGTAGATTTGACGAGTCGTCAGCCGCTGTAGAAGAGTCTACCAAAGAGATTAACCTGGGAACTGAGGAAGACCCTAGGATTGTCCTCATAAGTGATAATTTACCATCATCTGACGAAGAGGCATTAATTAAGGTTCTTGAGGATTATAAGGACACGTTTGCATGGAGCTATGAGGATATGCCAGGATTGGATTCTACTCTGGTCGAGCATCGTCTCACTCTCAAACCAGGATCCATCTCGGTAAAGCAACGGTTAAGACGTTTTCGCCCATAAATGGCTTTAAAAATGAAGGAAGAGGTTGACAAGCTCCACAAAGCTAGGTTCATAAGAGTCGTCCTTTATCCTCAGTGGGTCGCAAACATCGTCCTGGTCATGAAGAAAGATGGAAAGGTGAGAATTTGTATTGACTTCCGGGACCTTAACCGTGCGTGTCCGAAGGATGATTTCCCTTTGCCTCATATTGATGTGTTAATTGATAATACGGCAGGATATGAAACTCTTTCATTTATGGATGGATTTTCTGGATATAATCAAATTCGTCTGGCAGAAGAAGATTTGGAGAAAACCTCATTCACTACTCCCTGGGGAACTTACTGTTATGTGGTCATGCCATTTGGACTGAAGAACGCTGGAGCCACTTACCAAAGGGCTATGATGGCAATATTCCATGACATGATGAACATATATTTGGAGGTATATGTGGATGATTTGTTGGTAAAATCCAAAACTAGGGCGGAACATCCCGAGGTCCTTGCAAAGGTGTTGCAAAGATCGCGTGAATTCAATTTGAAAATGAATCCAAAGAAATGTGTGTTTGGTGTATCATCGGGCAAGTTACTTGGCTTCATTGTGAGCAAAAGGGGTATTGAGATAAATCCCAATAAGGCTAAGGCAATTAGGGATATGCCACCCCCGAAGAATTTGAGAGAAGTCTGAGGATTAATTGGGAGATTGCAATTTATCCGTCGCTTTGTGTCGCAACACTCGCAAAGGTGCCGGCCCTTCTACGAGTTGACCAAAGCAGGGACCAAATTCTGTTGGTATTCTAAGTGCTAGAATGCTTTCGACGGATTAAAGGAATATCTGGCCAACCCGCCTGTTCTCACTCCACCTATTCCAGATAAGCCTTTGATCCTATATATCTCGGTCCTAGACGACTCTGTGGGAGCCGTCCTGGCACAAATCAATGAGGAAGGCAAGGAACGGACAACCTATTACTTGTCCAAACTCCTCAACCCCTATGAGCGAAAGCATACAGCCATGGAGAAGACCTGTGCCGCCCTTGTGTGGGTGGTACAGAAATTGAAACATTACTTTCTGGCTCACGAAGTCCACTTGATTGCTCGGATGAATCCTATCAAATTTCTCTTGGAAAAGTCTGTCCTTACTGATGGGCTAGCACGTTGGTAAAGTTTTCTATCTCAGTTTGACATCACCTATATTCAACAAAAGGCAATCAAAGGCTATGCTATAGCCGAGCATCTCGCTCATCACCCTCTCCCCAAGTTTGACCCTGTTCAATCAGAGTTTCCAGATGAGGAACTAATGTCCATTACCCAATCTGATGATCCCATGTGGACATTATATTTTGATGGAGCTTTGAATTCCCAGGGGAGAGGTATTGGTATTGTTCTTTTGTCACCTGAAGGTGTCGCTATCCCAGATGCATTCCAGCTCTCATTTCCAGTCACCAACAACGTGGCTGAATACGAGGCTCTTCTGGCAGGTCTGAATCTTGCCTATTCCTTCTGGGTCACCGAATTGCGAGTCATAGGTGATAGTCAACTTATCCTTCGCCAAGTGCTCACCAAATATCGCACACGCGATCCCAAGCTCAAGCCATATCAAGAGCTCACTGTTGCTTTTGCCAAACTGTTTAACAAGTTACTCTTTGTCCATGTTCCTCGCAATCAGAACATTCTGGCCGACGCTCTTGCTTCGTTGGCATCATCATTAAGGTTTCCTCTGGGCAGAAGGGCTCTGTCCGTTTCTATCCACAAGCTTCTCTTCCCTGCTATCCACAACCCTTCCTATTTAAGGGTTCAGGAGGAAATGTCAAAGATGGCTCAGGATAGAGAAGTTGTTGAAAAGAGGGAAATTATGTTGGTTGAATTGGAGGAAGAACTGGCTGATGAGGAGAAGCCATGGTTCTATGAGATTGTTAAATATTGCAAAGACCAGTCTTACCCTGAAGATGTAACAGCAGAAGATAAGAGGGCCATAAGAAGAGTAGCCCAGAGGTACACACTTGTTAGAGGGTTGCTATACAAAAGAAGCTTCACTGGTGTTCTCCTAAGATGTCTTGATGATGACGAGTCCTGGAAGTGTGTAGAGGAAGCACACTCAGGTGTGTGTGGTGGCCATGTGAATAGCCAGATGCTTGCTAAGAAGATCCTTCGGCAAGGCTTTTACTGGCCCACCATGGAGGAAGACTGTGCTGTCTATGTCCGTAGGTGTGTCAAGTGTCAACTTCACGCCGATAAGATCCATTCCCCATCTTCCTGTCTCCATCCAGTGTCCTCCCCACGGCCTTTCTCCATGTGGTCATTCGACATCATTGGTCCTCTCGGTGATCCTAACTCCCTTACTAAACAAAAATCCTTCATCCTTACTGCAACGGAGTACTTCACCAAATGGGTCGAAGCTGAAGCTTATGCGAAAATCAAGGTATCAACTGTTTGCAAGTTTATTATGAAGAACATCATCGCCAGGTTTGGCATTCCAAGAACTATCATCACCGACAATGGACCACAATTCATTTCTCACGATCTGCAGGACCTCTGTAAAAGGTATAAAATTACATTGCATCATTCATCACCATATTACCCACAAGGCAATGGCCAAGCAGAGGCCACGAATAAAACACTGATTAAAATCATAAATAAAATATGTGAGTCTAGCAGATTCGCAGATTGGCCAGAGAAGCTTATTGAGGCTCTATGGACCTATCGCACTTCAATCCGTACTCCTACTGGGTAAACTCCGTTCGCCCTCACTTACGGGATGGAGGCGGTAGTTTCGTATGAGATTTTGATTCCCTCTTTGAGAGTACAATTGGATAAGGACCTTCCCCTCGACGAACGTCGCGATTCTCTCCTTGCCCAGTTGGAACTCTTAGACGAGAAACGTCTGGTTGCTGCCGAGCATGCTCGCGTCTACCAAAATAGACTCGCACGTTTTTACCAGAAGAAGGTTATTGAGAGAAAGTTCAAAGTTGGTGAGATGGTAGTGAAAAGAATTTTTGTAAAACCTGGCGGGCCGCGTTCTAAGCTCCAACCCAATTGGGAAGGACCATACGTG
Organism: Amorphophallus konjac; assembly: GCA_022559845.1. Classification (NCBI taxonomy): domain Eukaryota; kingdom Viridiplantae; phylum Streptophyta; class Magnoliopsida; order Alismatales; family Araceae; genus Amorphophallus; species Amorphophallus konjac. Next base: position 593,219,932 of record CM040121.1, read on the forward strand.
GTTCATGCTGTACATCTTGGCAACGCCTATAGGCTAGTCAATGCTGAGGGGATCGAGTTATCCCACCCTTGGAATGGGCTTTACCTTAAGAAGTATTACCCTTAGATAGGTGTACATACTGTCAAAGACAAAAAAATTGAAAACAAAAACAACAAAAAAAAATAAAAAAATAATGAAAACCATAAAAATTTGTATATAAAACAAAAAAAGGAAAAACAAAAAAATAGAAAATTCAAAATGTTGATATTTGGAGACCACCATGGAATCAAGTCATTGTATCTTATCTCCATGTTAGGAAAGGGCCCATTAAGGCTTGATAGGTCACATGTCTTGGTTTGCCAGAACCGTGGAGACCCCTGTCCGGCCAGTTCGGCCTATGCCCCCCAAAAGAAGACAACATGTATACACATCTGTGTTATAAAAAAATTGATAGCATCGCTTATGGTAGGGCATCACTCAAAAGGTCTCCAAGAAAGCTCAAATCATTATTCTCTTCTTCTCGACCGAATGAGACAGCTGGTGCCCTTAAAACGCTGAGCATGGGAAACACGAACACAACCCCTAGGGTGAGAGTAGGGCCCAATTCCTCGAGCATGGGTCAGAGCACGAGAAGAGGGCAGTGTCCCCGTAGGCATACAAGAGGGATTCCACATTGTCAAAAGATTATGTCCCTCGCAAAAAATCTATCAAAAAAATAAAAAAAAAGAAGTAAAAAATCAAAGTCAAAAGAAAAGGCCTGGTCGTAACCGTGCCTGATTCCACCAGATAAACTCCTTTGACTCAAAGTCAAATTCTATACAAAAGGGGCCATGAAATGTAAATGCTCGAGATTTGGTCTGAAGTTGCCCGAAAGGGGAAGTTAAGTGCGCCCCTACTGGCTGGCCGGGTTAACGATTTTGTCGGTCCTCTCAAGAGGTTTACCCCCAATATTCTTCCTCCTTCCCCTGAAGATCAAAGCTCAATGGAGTTCCCGAAGGGTGAAACTCGCCAAAGCCTGCAACATCCTTTTAACACAAACATATGGTTGTCCATTTTGAAAAGCAGGAGCCATTGTCGTGAAGGAGTCTCCGTGTTTCTGGCCGGTCAAGACCCTTGTCTACCACCTTAATGCCTTCTTATCTAACCTCGGGCTTAGACCAATGCAAGCGCGTCACCTACGGGTGCGACGGTGTCTGATTCCGGGACAGCGTCGTGCGGTTGGTCGTTTGGGTTCCAGGGTGTTCCTTTATATACCATCTAGAGTTGTGAGGAAATAGACCCGGATCGGGCAAATCATTTACCTCGAACACTTTTTGGGTGAATCCCTGCGGTCGGAAGCGACTGGGAGCCTAAGCATGGCATGACGGTATTGTCATCAGGATAAGTCTTAGCCAGCGGGATTATCATTCGAGGAGTCTAGAGGCCCAAATCAACCTAGATGTGCACTTCGGATACCTGGGAGGTTAGTAAGAAATCCATATTCTCATGCAGGTTAGGTGCCTTATGGGTGCTTACCAGGCATTAGTAACAAAAAAAAATGATGATGATAAAAATAACAAAAAAAGGGAAAAAGAGAAAAATGTAGACATATGCAAAATAAAAAATGATGAAAAATAAAACAACAAAAAATGCAAGAAAAAATAAAAACAAAAAAATCGCATTTCCTATGATTGCATTTGTATGCAGCATTCCACTTTTAATTTTCGCTTGCATCTGTGTGTTTGTGTGCCGCATTCACCATCATATCTTTATCTTGCCTTTATTAATAAAGGCTTGGCCCCTTGACCCATTATCAAGGACAGTTGAAACAAACATCTGCTTATTGAGCAAGGGGCCAAGTCAGAGCAGAGATTCTGACTTGTTTGTTTTAGTGATGTATGCAGGGATCTGAGATAGCAAGAAAGAAATGACAACAAAAATAAAAAAAAATCAAACTTTTTATTTCATTCCTAGAAATTGTACATTAAGTTCCACCTTCTCTCTCTACATTACTCATCCCTCCGCTCTCCGGGCAAGACGCTCTCGAGGGTGCAACCCAACTATGAAAAGCGGTACTTCTACCGCTCTGCACTCCTCTTCCCATCTCTGTACCCCGGCGTCGATCTGCGGGGGCAGCAAAGAAGCTATTAACACGAAAGCCATGCTCTCGTGCTCTTCGGTAGCGTTCCTCACCATCTCTCAGCCATTGTTCAGCAAGGCCAAGGCTAGTTCGGAGTTCAAATAACTGGGCCTCCATGGCCCTTCGCTCCTCCCTCTCAGCCAACCTATCGGCTCTCTCTCTTTCTCTGTCCCTTTCTTTCTCTGCCCGTTCTCTTTCTCGATCTTCCCTCTCCAGTTGAAGGGTGATCCTTAGCTCCACGGCGTCCCTAGAAGAGTTATCATCTGGACGACGCCGCAGTTCATCTTCCAGCTCCGCTATTCTAGCCTCCCTCTGCGCAGCTTGGGCAAGTGCCTCTTGCGTCTCTTTTTCCTGCCAGATATGCCATCTCAGATATGCGGCAAGGCATGAATGAGGAAGATTCAACAATGAAACTTTTACCTGTATAGAGAGCATGCCTTCTGCCTCTGCGGCACGCTGCGTGGCATGACTGAGTTGCTCGTGAAGCAAATCCAGCTCTGAGGTAGGGATCCATAAACGGGAAGAGACGCCATCTGCTCCTATCGCTGATGAGGCTGCGTCGATCTGGACGCGCTATAACCACATGAGGTGATAATTAGTGGCTAAGCACCATGAATCTATGGTCATAATGAGGAGTATGCATTGCATATACACTTACCGAGGCACTTAAGGCACCACGCGTGTCACCCAATTGTCGCTCCGTGTCTGCCAAGCGAGCTCGCAAGTTCGCTATCATGGTATCACGGACATCCTACAGCCATGTTATAGGAGTCAGCATTTTCACAAAAAAAATAGATAAGAACAAAAACAACGAAAAGAAGAAAAAGGGGAGGCCTACCTCCACAAGTCCCCCAGGTCGGAGTCGCTCTGCATACATTGCCCTATACAGACACAAGTAGTCTTCACTATCCTGCGCCTGTGATTCCACGATTGTGCCACCCCGTTGCCAGTCTTCATACTGTTCGGGAAACCGCACCCGTCAATCAATGCAGGTTGCCGATCCGCGTGTCTTTCTTCCTACGCGAGGTGGCGCAGTCGTATCTATCCACTCCTGGGCTAGCCCCAGGGTCCTCATAACCAATCGTAGCCGAAGCGGCTCGATTTCATTCAAGCAGTGCATCCAAAGCTCTCGTCCAAACCGGGCGCGGCTCATCAAAACCCACGGTTGGTCGGCATCGACCATACCTGAGTAGGGTCTCCAGTTCACCTAGATTAGATTGTACATATTCTTTTAGCCAGTCAAATGTAGAAGTAAAAAAAGAACTAAAAAAAATAAAAAGAGGAAAAAAGAATCCTACCATCGCTGCAGGGAACTCCTGCAGCTCACGTCTTAACACCATCAGTTGGTAGGATAGAGGTGCTGTACTCATGATGGGTTGCCACCGTCTGGCTAATGGTACCGTCACTGGTCGCCAATGCCGAGCTCTCCCCATCGGGAGGTAATAGTAGCTCCATAGCTGCATCATCATGTGCCATTAGTGCCTTAAGTGAACTATTGGGAAAACACACAAAAAAAATGAAACAAAAATTACCTGGATAAATGGTGTAAAGCCACTGACAGTCACCTCACGGTCTGCCTCTTGGGATAGGCCTGTAAACAGATGCGCTAGTACGACAGCTCCCCAAGCATACTGCCCTACTCTTTCCAGGTCTACTAGTAGCTCTAGGAAGCGACATTCGATGCTGCCTCCCTTCGAGCTCAGTAGCAATCTTCCCAGTAAGAAGAGGAGAAATCTCCTCAAATCCATGTTGGACCTTTCCCAATTGCCGAAATCTGTGCAGTACACAGCACGGCACCCTCTTTCTGTCCTTTCCATGAATTCTTCCAAGGACTCATCATCCCGGGGACGAGTATCAGCAAGTCCCAATGCCTCCATGATGGATTCCTTGGCTACTGATCGGTTCTTTCGACTGTCAAGTTCCAGTCCTAACAGCTTCTGGGCACCTTCTCGGTAGTCCGCGTAAGTGACTCCGGTCACTACCTCCCCATCCACTCTGAGGCTTGTGATGCGGACAACGTCTTCTAGACTGGGTACCATGTGCCCCCAGGGCATCAAGAATGCCCGACTCACTGGGTCCCATCTTTCGCGCAATGCTTGGATGAGGACGAGGTCGAGCTTGATTGGCTCAATCCGCAGAAAGGCCCCAAATCCCATCACATCTTGCCTGGCCTTCTGACAGTCTGGAAGACCACGATATGCGGCAACTACCAGCTCCCAGGAAATGTGCGATCTCATCATGCTCTGCACATACACAAGAACTGAGCAAAGGGGAGCTTTGCCAAGGAAGAAAAAGGGAGAAAGAATGAAGGAAGGGATGACAAAGTCCAACTTACGAGTTGTGATTGCGTCCTCTCACCGAGCTGCCCCTCGACTTCTGAAAGTCTCCTGGAACTGCTGCCAGATCTGCTCCTCTTTGAAGAGCGGGAAGACTCACCTTCTGCTCTGAAGCTAGATTCACCCTCCATCCTGAAAATTGAGCAACTCTCACTACCTCCCCTTCTTGTAAACTTTCACTCTTCGGATCAGCTCTCACGACTCGGGTGCTCTCAAGTTGAGTGAAAGAGGAGGTATTTATAGGATTGGAAGGAAGGTGATCTAGATCTATCACCATCACCCCTAGCAACAGCCTTTGCGACAAGTCACCCCCCTTACTGTTGCGGCCACTCTACCATGGGGAGTGATCGATTTGGGGGCGTGATTTGTTGACTTGTCGTCCTTATTCGGTCCAAAGATTCTCCGCGTTTATTGTCCTGTTGCGACTACCTTTAGAGCAAACAAGCAAATCGGGGACATTTATGCGGGAAAATAGGACCAAGGGCCGACGTTTTTGAAATTGGTGGTAGATCCTTTTGAAAAATCATGGCCACGGTACACTCGCGTGTCACTTCGCCATGTGAAGTGAATGGAGCAGAGCTGCGATTGTTGACCCGCCACCCCTATTCGGTCCAAAGATTCCCCGTGTCCCTTGTCCTATTGCGACTACTTTTAGCGCAAATAGGGAAACGAGGGACATTCACGTGGAAAAGAGCACCACGGGCTGATATTGTCGAAGTCTGATGGCAGACCCCCTTTGAAAATCATGGCTATGGTAAGTCACCACTCCGTGTTTTAAGGCGACATCTCGTTGAGCATGTCTCGCAGGAACCCATGTGGTAGAAAAGACCTGTAGAGCAGAAGGAACGAACGGGCAAGCAAGTTGCGTTCAAACCAAGCCATTTCATTCACATATCTCTATAAGGGTTTGTGCCCGTCATGAGGAAGGAGTGGGTGTACAAGCCATTCACTAATCCTCGTCACCCTCCTGGTTACGTCTCTTTTCTCTCCAAAGGTAAGAAGTCCCTCGGAGGCCTTCTATAGTCTCGTGATGCAGCAATCGCTTTGATGTGCCATGCCTTTCCATCTGTTCTGGCGATGCTTTTTGTCGTCCTCCTGTTTCTCTCGCGACCCTGATGGCCGTGAAGCTCTTGAAGCTGAGGATGCTGGTTGAACTCCCCTCTGCTCTGCCGAAGGAGACTGTACCAGCTCCAGGAGGTCCCTTGCTGCGAGCTCCAATTCCCCTCCGATCTGCGGAGCAAGTGACGTGTCTGGACGCTCTTCCTCTCAGAGTTCCATCTCTTGGGCCTCCTGTGATACTCTGTCTTTGCCTTTCTCTTCATTTTCTCTCGCTTTACCTCTCTCCTTGCCACTTGGAGAGAAACCTTTAGCGTCAAGGCATCTCGGGGCAATCCCTCATGCTGTAGTTGCTCTGATCTTTCATCTCTTATTCTGTGATGGTCAGCTGTCGCTTGGCGTCTGCCATCTTAGCCGCTTACGGAAAAGGGATGGAGGAGATTCAAAGCATGTGCAAGGGCATTAAGGCCTTATTTCATTCCAAAATGAGGACTACACCAGGGGTTTAGGCACTTCGGGCCTCAAATTCCCCAATTGGGTTACATAAGCTTTCCACAGTTCCATGTCCTCATTTACAGACACCATTATCTTCAGTGGAACACTTGCCTTCCACGATGCTTTAATTACCTTCACATCGTTTGCATCTCCCTCCGTACCTAGCTCTCTCTTCTTCAGAGGAGGAATTTCAGATAACATTGGGAATGAATGGCGAGGGAGGCCGATCTGAGTATAACACCGATGTGCATTGTACAGAGCAAACTCAGTCGCGCCGACCAGCTGCACCTCCGCATCTGGGAAAGACCTCGTGAGGAGGTCACATGACAGTAAACATGTTGGCACATAAGTGAACATGTTCTGCATCATGGTGCTGTAGTGATTCCTCCAGTCTTCGCGTTTCTTCAACCAAGGAGCGCGATTTACCACATTACCACTAAAGCCTAACACATCGGCTATGTGGTAAAGTGGACTTTGTTGGAAGATTTTTGAGGTAGTCGTCATCCCCTCGTGGTGGTCAAATTTGAAATGCAAGTCAATCCAGCAATTTAGAAGGAGTATGCAACCGAAAGGAGGCTTACCCATGCTGGAAGCTGTGAGACCGCTGTAGAGATAGGCAAGGATGGCGGGTCCCACTCTCTTTCCATTCCAAATCCCACAAATGGCGCTCAATTGGTCCTCCTCCACTATGTTGTCTGTATACGGAAATAGGAGAGCTCCCGCTAAGCAGGTTGTGAACCCCTTCATCAGTTTCTCCAGCTGATCATCACTTGTCGATTCTTCCAGGGCACTCATGGTCCATTCTGCAAGCTTTTGTAAGTTAATTCCCTGTCGAGTTTGGACCGCCTCGATAGCATTCGACGGCATGAAACTTCCGAGAACCTCCTCAGAAGTCACATTTTTCAGCATGCGCGAGATCTTTATCTTGCCATCCTTCTTAAATCCCTTCAAACCGAGCAGCAGCTCCACCTCCTCAAGAAGAATTGTTGCTTCAAAAGTGGGGAAGATGAAGGTGTGAGTTTGAGGGTGCCAAATTTCTACCAGTGCGCCCATGGCTGCCCAATCCATGTAAATCTTGTCATAGTGTTTGGCGTGAATCACCAGTCCTTGGAGATGTCATTTTGAAATCACAGCTCTCATGCCAATGGTTATATTCGAAGTGAGCTTCGATAACCAAGGCAGCTTTGAGAATTTCCTTGGGCCCGGGAAGAGAGGATATGGCTGAAAAGGAAAGGAAATGTCGAGAAGGTGAAGGAGAAGTCATACAGAAACTAGAAAATGAGTCAACTCACCAGTCCTGAGTGAATTCTTTCACTCAGATGCCCTTCAAGGTCCCTAAGCCGTTGGATCTCATTGCTAGCCCTGCTTCTCTTCACAGGACGCGAGGATTCGCCTTCCATCTCAAGTCAAAGGGCTAAGATCACTCTTTCTCTCCCTTGCTTCTCCTTAGGGAATTCGTGCTTGTGCTTCTTCCTGGTTCGCATATGAGCTACTTATAGAATAGAAAGGAATCAAAGTCGTCATCAACAGTTTGTCGTGTTATGATTATTAGTCTTGTATGATTGGTTATGTTATGATTATATTTTTTGATGATTGTGTTTATAATTCTATCTTGTCATGATTGTGTCAATAATTTCATCTTCTCATGATTGTGTTCACAATTCTGTCCTATCATGATTGTGTTCTATTATCATTGTGAAATTGTTCTATGTAAATTTTAAAGAAAAGAAAAGAGAAAAAAGAGAGAAAAAGAAAAAGAAAAACAAGAAAAGGAAAAAGAAAAAAATGGGTCATCACCCTCCCACATGTATCATATCCGCAGTGTGTCTGGTATCGTATGTACATAATTGGAGTCTGTAAGCGCCGTACGCCTTGAATGAATTTGGAGTTTGAGTTTGAAACTCTGATAACTCCAGAGGAGTTCGAGTCGTATGAGTAGGACGTTAAGCTATGTCAGAATGGGGACGACAGTTCCGTTTGGTGTAGCGATAAACGGGCTCTGGCTCATTAGCAGCTCATCGAATCGGTATCTTGACCCAATCTCCACAGCTTAACATTGGCCAGTTGATCTCATTGTGAGAATCATTCACTTAAGTTGATTGTGTAAGCCACTGTGTTTAAACACTCTGAAATGTGAGATATTCCATTCTGAGTCGAGTACTGAATTTTCCTGAGGTCGCCTTGGGATCTTTCTCTGGAAGAAACCATTGTTTGGGATTGTATCCAAATCATCTTTTATTTCCCTCAGACCCACCTTGGCAGTAGCACGTCCACAATGACTGGTAACCGCTCTCCAATGGTGAAACCTGCAGGCCTACGACCCAGGTACTTCCGCACCGCGAAGTTGGTCCTTTTAGTTGTAAGTGCCCCAGAGCACATTTTGTCATTCTCTGTGTCTATCATCCAAACAATGGCTGATTTCGGAGGACCTTCTTCAAGGTTACTTCGGTAAAACTCATGAAAGATTCTCATCAGGAAAATGATGAAGGCGTGTCTCATCACACCTTGGCACCTACTTTTCACCTCACTCCATTTCATTCAATACATTTCATTTCATTCCATTCCATGCCATGTCCCTACAAAGTAGATGCCAAGGCGGGGCAGCTGTAGACATGCCGTTTTCATATTTTTCTCAAGTAAATCTCATATTACACCGTGATGCCCCAAGGTGGCTTACACATTTGACTTTATGTGGGTGATTAGCCATTTTCAGGGTTTTACATAAAAAAGATAAAAAATCGAGAAAAGGTTAGAAAAATATAAAAAATGAGAAAAGCTTATGAAAAAAAGGAGCTTATAAGAAAATTTAAAAATTTAATAATAATAAATAAAAGTAAAAAATGGGTTATAAGAACATACAAAAAAATCAAGAAAATTTCATTAAAAAATAAAAAAAAGGGTTATAAGAAAATATAAAGAAAATACAAAAAGGTTATAAAAAATCAAAAAAAGCTTATAAAAATACAAAAAAATCAGAAAAGGTTAAAAAAATAAATTGAGAAAAGGTTTTAAAAAGGGTTAAATTTTTTTTCAGAAAGAGCTATAAGTTATATATAAATAAATAATAATAAACATGTATACATAGAATTGTAAATATATATATATGTGTAATTGTAGATATATGGTTCTCATTATATAAACTCATTATAACTTAATCTCTTAATTTTATAAACCTATTCATATTATCTCACCTCCCTAATCTTTCTTCATATCGCACTCTCTCCTCTGATCCATACATCTTCGTCACGTCTCCCTCTTTGCTCCCTCCTTTCTTATCTCTCTCACACTCTCACCATCCGACATGCATACCCACCCATCTCTCTCACCCACGTGAGAGAGAGCCTATCCTTCTCTCTTATTGCACTTCTCTCTCATATTGCATTATTCCTCTCGTCATCCCATTGTTTCTCTATTTTCCTTCAACCAATCACCTTATGGAGAGGACCCCTCCTCTAGCCATATCACTTTCATTCCCCATGGACACCTCACCTACTCTTCATTCTCATCACACTCCCCGGGCTCTCCCTTATGAAGAGACACACATTAGACCTCACGGACGCCCCCCTTGGCCTCCCTCTCTCATCACCTACACTCATCTCCCACGACACCATCCTCGGCTAACACCGTCGCAGCAAGGTCGTTTGTCTCTAACCGACGTCGGCCACCTTTCACCCCTTGCCGGAGCTCCACTTCCCACGCCAACGACCCCCGCGAGTCCACCTCCCTGCACGCCCACGGCAGACCCCCCCCTCGCCGTGCCTGCACCACCGTCCACCGTCGTCGTCTTCCTCTCTCTTTCTCTCCCTCTCTCCCCCTCTCCTTCTCTTTCTTCCTCCCTCCCGACCGTATCTCTCTCTCTTTTTTCTCTCTCGCGATTCCCCCGGGTTCCATCTCTCTCTCCCTCTCTCGCGCGCTCTCTCTCTCTCTATTTCTCTCTCTCAACTGTTTCCTTTTTTATCATTTTTTCCTCTCTCTTCTTTCCCTCTCTCTCACCCTCTCCCACACGATCTCTCCCCCTCCAGTAAACTCTCTCTCTTCCTCCTCCTCCTCTCACTCTCTTCTCCCTCAGTTTCTCTCCCCCCTCTCGCCGCGGGTCTCTCTCTCTCTTCCCTTCCCCCCGCCGATTTCTCTCTCTCTTCATCTCTCTCACTTTCCCTCCCGTTCTCTCTCTATCCCTCTCTCTTCCTCTCCCTCTCCCTCTCGATCTTTCACTTTTCTTCTTTTATTTTTTATTTCTTTCTTCTTTTCCTTCCCCTCCCGTCTCTGCTTTCTTTGTTACAGAACCCACCTCCCCTCCTCTCTTTCTCTCTTTTGCTCCCTTCTCCCTCCTCACGTGTTCTCTCTTTAGTTTCTTTCCTTTCATATATATGCTATATATATATCTCTTATGTATATATATATTTATATAGGTATGTTTATATAGAGATGTATATCTATATATAAATATATATAAAAATCTATATTTATATCTTTATATCTATATATATGCATGTGTGTGTGGTTATTTATATTTTTATATAAATATATGTACATATAGATATATGTTTATATGTTTATATATATACATACATATGTATATATTAGTGTATAAATAAATATATATATATTATACATTGTTACTCTTAAGTATGTACGTGGATAAATTATATATATCTATGTAAATATTGTGGTGTTCATCTACATTAGTCTTATTTTACCCTTTCTAAACACGCAGAAATAAAAGTCGGCCCTCGGCCCAACCAGCTCTCCCACGTGTTCCCGTGAAAGCCGTTTCGTCCCACCATTCGCTTGCCCCCGTGCTTGCACCGCCATCAGCGGCTTCGTTTGTTACTTTTATCATTTTATTGTGTTTTAGTCTATTATTCAGTCATTAGTGTTTTATCTTGTTAATTGTTATCATATTATATCACTTGTCTAACTTAATTTTATTTTCTGTTTGTTTATTTTGCAGGGTAGCCAGTCAAAAGCCCTCTTCTTCGACCAGTCGAACGAAGAGGAAGAAGGAACCCGCACAAATCCTGCGATAAAGGCCAAGCGATCAATCAACCAGTTCGGGACCCACGGTCCCTGGCGATCACACTATCAAACGCGTGTTTGTAGTAAATTTTATTTTATGTCTATAATATCCGCGGATAGCTAAATCCCGGGTCTGTTTGTACTATAATCGGCCGCGGTGAGTCATTTCGCCGTGGTCATTTACTTTCGGCATTTTTCTTTCTGTACTTTATTATATTGTTGTTAAAACCCCGCACGGATCAATATCCTGCGGTGGTCTGTTTACTATTCATATTCATGTTATTATTATTATGTGAGGAGTGATATGCCATTCCAAATTCCGAGTCCACGTATGTCTTTGTGTCCGCCAACTTCTATTACATAGAGTCTTAGGTTCGCACTCGGTATATAGAAAGCTGTCCTCGGAATGGTAGGTCACACCTACCGGGAAGGGGTTCAGTTCACGTGAGAGGGTCTTCGGATCCCGTTTTCCGCCCTGTACCGATCGGTAAGTCTAGGCTCTACGTCCTCGTGCAGAGTGACCTTTCAGGTCATACTCTCTACCCTCTTTTCTACATCATCCTTTTTACGCACGCGTTTTCATTTTCATCATTTTTTTACTCTTTCACTCAGAGAGGGAGAAATCCCATCTCTCTCTCTTAGTCCACCACGTGACACGTTCACACCCGAGACTCGCACCGCCACCCACGAGCCCAACGACTCGGAAGGGTTAAAAGGATGGTGTGGAGACTCGGGTTATCGGGCCTTCCCGGTAATCGGATTCTCGGGTCGTTAAAGCTGGTATCAGAGTGCGGTTGTGGAATTACATGAGAATCATAGGTAATTGTAGTGGTCCACTAGTCCACAGCAATGATGTACAGGTGACGCTGGCATTGGACACCGCGGGTTTATTTTGACCTTACCGTTTTCGTGTTTTCTGTCTTGTGCCTTAGGAGCGAGTATGGCGCTGAGGCGGAGCTCTCACTCTCAGCAGGGGCAGTCAGCTGGAGGCCAGGAGATCCAGCAGGGGGTCCAGAGGGACCAGGAGGAGCATAGTAGAGCGCCACCGGGGGCTACCGAGGCCGCGGATACTGCGAGAGTTCCGGGGGCCGAGGATTTCTTCCGTGGCATGTACCAGCTTATGTCTCAGCAGTTCGGCGGAGAGGCCGGTGAGGGCTCGTCAGTCAGGGGTGGGCCAGGCCGAGCAGTGAGGGACTTCATGCAGTTCCATCCACCTTACTTTAGCGGCCAGGCAGACCCTGATGCGGCTCGTGATTGGCTCGATGAGCTGGAGCGGGTGTTCAGTTCTGCGAAGAGTGCTGCCGAGGACAGAGTGGTGTTGGCCTACAACCAGTTGCAGGGTACGGCTCGGAGGTGGTGGTCTTCCGAGTGGAAGACGTCTTTTCAGCTTCGTCCACTTGAGCAGATCGAGTGGGATGATTTTGTCAGTGCTTTCGAGCGTACGTACTGTCCAGATTATGTTGCTACGCAGCGGATGCGGGAGTTTCTAGAGCTGGTGCAGGGTGACATGTCTGTGTTGCAGTACAGGGCCCGATTTGTCGAGCTGGGTCGGTATGCACCTCACATCATGGATCATGAGAGGGTGAAGACCGCGCAGTTTGTGCAGGGCTTGAGGCTGGAGCTGAGGCACCGTTTGATCGCGAACGGGGCCACTGATCTAGAGTCAGCGTCTCGTGTTGCGGCTTCGTTAGAGATGGATATGCAGAGGATCCGAGGACAGATCAGCCAGGGGCAGTCCTTGTCAGGTCGCAGCCAGCAGTCATCCATCATGGGCATGTTTGAGCCAAAACCAAGGTTGGTTAAAAAGAATACAAATGTCAACAATAGCGGGCCCACGACTGAGGGCACTGTCATAAATGAGCAAGTTGGTGCGGTCGGCAACCCCACACATTTTCGCCAATCTAACCCACGACCTCCGCCACCTCCATCACAAGGCACCCTCTTTAATTCACCCCCACAACACCAATTTGCACCTCAACCTTCCTTTGCTCCGCCACAAAATCAAGTGCCCCGCGCTGACCCTCCAGCTCCGCAACAATACCACCAAGTACCGCCACCCACTAATTATGGACCGCAACAACAACAGCAAAGGAGACCACTTGGTCCCAAAAGGGCCCATTATCCGCCATTGCCAGAAAGTCTCCCAGACATATTCAATGCCCTGATGGCTGCCAACTTGCTCATGCTACCAAAGGAAAGGGCAGTGTGGCCCGCTAATGTTGATACGTCCCGCTACTGTGTCTTCCACCACTCCCCTGGTCATAATATTGATCATTGCTTCCACTTTAAGGATTACATTTATGATTTAAATGACCAGGGTGGCATTAATTGGGACGAGATGAGACAGTTCATCGCCACTATGAAAGAAAGAAGGCCTCCTCGACAGCAGCAGGCTCAGCAGCCGCAACAACTAACTCCACAAGTACAACAGCAAGCTCCGGCACCTCAGCAAGATATGGGGATTGTCCACAATCCATTACCGGAGCACCCGCCAAATCAGCACGTGAACCCTATCACGTCTCTCCATGAGGTGGAGAGAGGACAGGGATGGCATGAAGAAAACGCCTCTGTCGGGGCATTTAATCATAATCCAAATCAACGTCCGTGCCTTTTGCGCACGCTTGCTTCTTCTTCTACTCCCCAATTGGGCCGAGCCCTTATACGCCCCGTTAATCCACATGCTACCACCAATTCCCCATCCTTGCCAACCCGATCTCTCCTTACCCACTTACCGCCTCCGCGGCCTACCACGCAGCAAACCTCGCCATCAACCACAAACCCTTCACCTTCGCCGTCTAGGCCACTCCTTATCCGCCCGTCGCCAACACCCGCTACACCCGCCACCACTACTCCTTCACCGCCAAGGATCCCCCCACCATCGGCTTCCCCATCTTTTATACCCAGATCTCTCCTCATTCCGCCCACTAACCCTTCCCACGCTCGAGCACCCCATCCTACTCATATGCCTCCTGCGGGGGTTTCTTCCTCGAACTCCTCACCAACACCTCTTACGGGAGCTCATTCTTCAAATACCCCTCTACCACTTCTTAACGCCAATACACCCTCTTCTTCTTCCAACCCTCCTCCTTTACTTGCCCCGACAGAGGCACGACAAAACGTGGCACCGCTCCGCAGTGGACGGATGTTCCAGCGCATCTTTTCCCAAAGAGAGCAAGAGCCCGCGCAGGGGCCTAATGAACAAGAACAGGAGCAAGAGTCCGTGCCCGGCACTCAGTATGATTTGTTAAAATATTTGGACCGAACTCCAACAAGAATTTCAATTTTAGAACTAATCAAAAGGTCCACCACTCATCAGATGGCCCTGAAAGAATATTTGCAGAAGGTCATAGTCAATGAAGACATTCCGGTCGAGCAGATAACCACAGTCTTAACGCCCGCTAGCAGTCAGTCGGCGATTACATTTCATGAGCATGAATTGGCACCACTCTCAGCAAGGAAATATGCTCTGTGCATCACGGTTGATATTAATAAGGTGGCGGTGAAACAATGTCTAGTGGACACTGGGGCATCCATCAACGTATTGCCGCCAAGCACTTTGAAGATGTGCGGCATCCCAGAGAATCAGCTTCGGCCATCTACCATAACAGTCACAGCATATGACAATACCAAGAAGCCTCCTCTAGACATGATCACATTAAAAGTCAGTTTGGGTCCGGCCGCAATCACGGTCGATTTCCACATTTTGGACATGGATCCAACATTTAATGGCATTCTGGGCCGCCCCTATATTCAACAGCTCGACGCAGTGCCCTCTACAAATCAACAATGCCTTAAGTTTCCACACAAGGGCCGCATCATCAAAGTTACCAGTATGCAAATTCTGCCAGAGGAAGACATACACTCGGCTTCATCAGTTCCTTCTATTTGGCCTACCAACAAGCCGTTGCTATCAATGCTAGACCTCCCTCACCCACGGCCAATGTCGCTCGAGACTGTCACGACAGTTGCTATGACACCCTTGCCTTCCAAGGGGAAGAAGAAGAAAAGCATGATAAACACCCCTGGCTGGAAAATTCTAATGAAAATGGGGTATCAAAGCGGCAAAGGTCTGGGTGCCAGTTGTCAAGGCAGGACTAGGCCTATTAAGCCTCAGAAATTGATTACACGAGGCGGCCTGGGCTACAAAGGGCCGGGCAAAAATGAAGATGAACCATGGTCAGTTATGACATCCACTTTGAAGACAGATCGCCAGCCGCTTACTTGGACATTGAAGACACATTTTGTCACGGGTGGCGTTCAGAATCATGAGCAGACTACAATAATCACTTCCATGCCAGATTATCAAGATGTTCATTGTAGTGCCCCGGATTTTTCGGATCCTCGTTCATGGGTCCCGGACCTGGTTTCTCGGAGAGTCCAGCTCCGTTGTGTCCGAAATTTCGTTTCGGACGTCTTTCGTGTTCGGATCGGCGCGATCCGGAGTCGTTTCGGAGGCCCGGAGGCGTTCCGCGGCTTTTTCCGCGTGTGTTTTCCGATTCCCGGCGTGGGTTTCGACTTTCCCTTCGGAACCTCGTTGCGGGTGAACCGGGCTGTTCACCTGGGCGCGAGTGGTACCGTTGCGATCGGTGCGCCCCGAGGATCGCGAGGGTGTAATTTTCTATTTTTCGGGATTTTTCCGATTTTCCTGATTTTCCTATAAATAGCTTTTTCTCTCTCTCCCCCTCTCATTTCTCATTTCTCTCCCTCTCTCTTCTCACGCTCTCTCCTCTCTCCCTCTCTCTCCGGCGGCCGACGGGGCGGAGCATGGGCGAGGCGGGGACGGCGCGGGCGAGGCACGGGCGAGGATGGATGAGGATCGAGGCGGTGGAGGCGCGTAGAAGCTCGGCCGTGAGTTCGTGGAACGGCGAGGCTTCAACGGCGTTTTCTTCGTGGATCGGCGTCCACGGTGCGCGTAATCTTCGGTGGAGGTAGGGTGATGGACCCTCAGCCCGTGTACTTCCTTTCCCGCGAGTTTCGTAGGCCGTGGTGAGCCGAGCGGGCTAAACGGGGCGTTTTGGGCAAAATGCATGTTTTTGGGGTGTGAGCCGGATCTCCCGTTTTATGGTGTTTTTGGGCGATCCAGGGGTTTAGATGCATGCCTAGGGGCTTGGGGAAGGTTTCCCCTTTTGTTTCCCCTTCACCTGGGGGTGAACGGGGCGTGGCATGGCTTTTCCCGCGGTTTCCACCGTTTTCGGGCGCGGACTGAGAACGCGCTATACTCCAGTAGCGCGTTCTTGAATGTCGCGCTGCCCCGATAGGGCGCGTTCATCGGAGAAGATGAACAGTAAGGCGGTTTGGGTCGCGCCTTACGGCCCCAGCGCGTTCTGGTTGTCGCGCTATAGGATCATAGCGCGACCTGGCCTGGTCGCGCTATGGTCATGTAGCGCGTTCGTGTTGAACGCGCTAGGCGCGTATAGCGCGTTCTGGCTGAACGCGCTATGCTCATGTAGCGCGTTCTTGGAGGTGACCAGCCGGGCTGCCCAGGGCGGGCGGTCTGCAACTGATCGTGCTCCTCGTGGGCCGTGTGTGCCTTGGACACCCAGTGGAGTTTCGTGACCGTGTTTTGGGGTGTCTGGAGGTTCCGTTTACCTCGTTTTACGTGTCCGTGCGCTTAAGGGTCCGGGTGACCTTTTAGCGTCCGTTCGCATTGTGTTGGTCTCCGGTCGACCCGGTTGGGACCCAGTGGTCGACCTCCGGCCTTGTGAGTATCCTGGACACCCCGTGGGTTCTGTGTCCGCATTTCTGGGGTGTCGGGAGGGACCGTGTTTCCTCGATTAGCGTGCCCGTAGGTGTGGTGGGTCCGGGTGACCCCACGTGTTCCGGGCTCTTGTGTTACGCTTGATCGAGTCACCGTGTGTCGGTGTGTGTGCGGTGGGGTCTCCCCCGCATATCGTGGTTTCCTTTGGAAGGCGATTCCCGTGTGGGCCATGTGTTTGGCCTTGGACTGTGAGTCCAGTTGTCCGGCCTGGGGCTGGAGGTTTCCCGCTTGCTTCAAGATGGGAAATCGTCGGGGCGGCTTGTGTGCTGCCTTGGGAATCGTGCTTCTGCATTTTCCGTGTGGCCCGTGTGAGTGGCCTTAGTCCTTTGCGTTCCCTCTCCGAGGGAGTGGTCTTGGCGACTCGTGTGTTGTCTCGGTACTCGTGCTACCGTGGTTTCAGACCTAGAGATTGGAATAGATTGACGGCCTTGTGCTGTTGCGTACAACGGTCTTGACCCCGAGTCATGCGACTCAAGGACCGTTGGGTTTAGTGCGTCTAGAGGACTGTCCAGAGTCTAGTGACTTAGCGTCACTTGGGTTTTCTCGACTCTCGCGCAGGCTGTGTGCGTGACCGTGGACTGTATGTCATGTTTCTTCTCCGACTGTGGTCACCGTGTGACGGGGCCGGTACGTGGGCTGGTCCCCGTACGTCGTCGGATTCGGACGTTGTGTTCCGTTGAGAGTCTACTCCTTCAGTGACCCTCCACTAGTCGTAGCCTACCAGTACGCGTGTGCTGGTCGCACCAGGGAGTGGTGTACGGGCTTACCCTGAGGACGGTTAGACTGGTTTCCGTCGGGCCCCTCGTCGTAGCCAGAGTCCGGCTGCGGGGGAAAACCAGTCAGAGGGCCAGACCTAGGACGCGTGGTCTGTGTGTGCACACGTGGTTGGGGACTGTGGACGCACGTCGACGGGCGTGACCCCAGCTAGTCACTTGTTGTGGTTACTTGTACGGTGTTCGCGCCTCGGGTAGGACCTACCACGTCAGGCGGTTCACCTGCGGTGCGGTGTAAGACGTCAGGGGACGCTACCGGCTGTGCTTCTAGTGGGTGGTACTCCTGTCGAGTACGGAGTGTCAGACTATCAGTCTCTGTGTCTTTGACCTTTGGGTTTTTGGTCGTGTTGACCGGTGAGTTCGGTTGTTTCATCTTGGCGCGTGTGTCGGTTCTTGCGCTGTGAGATTAGCGCTAGTGGCTTTACCGAGGTTCTGTCTTGTGGTGCGGTACCCGCGATCGGATGGTCGGGGTTGCACCTTGGACAGCGTGTCCAGGTTGGCTGTCCGGGGGACAGGCCTCTACGGCGTGGTTGCCGTGTGTTTTTACTTCGGTAGGTGGTACTAGCGTAGTTTGGTAGCTTCGACTGCGTGATCGAGGTCTGCCTTCTGGCAGTAGGAGTAGCTGTAGTGCCGAGTTTTGACCGGCCACCGGGTTGCTGTTCCTGCTGTAGTTGTAGCTTCCTTTCCGCTACCGCCGTTGTTTCCGGTTGGGGTTCCGCGGGATCCCTGCTGAGTCTCTGTTTTGGAGACTCATTCCCTGCTTTTCAGGTGTAGCGGTTCTTCCTCGTGGTTCGAGGGTGCGGAGCGGAGGTTCTCTGTTGCCAGCTTGCCGGGCCGAGTGTTCACTTGGCATGTGGTATGCTTTACTGCTTTAGACTGTACTTTCTGTTGGACTGGACTCTGTTGTAGTTGTTTATTTATTTCTGTTATCTGTTGAGTTGTCCTGCTTTATTTCCTATTTCTTTGTGCCTCCACACTCCTTTTAGCCCTTCCGAGCCCTCCCGGCTCGTGGGCGGCGGTGCGAGTCTCGGGTTATCGGGCCTTCCCGGTAATCGGATTCTCGGGTCGTTACAGCTGGTATCAGAGCGGTGGTTGTGGACGTACATAGGAATTCGAAATGTTGCAGTGATCAGAGTCCGTAAGGTCCGGTACAGTCGGCAGCTGGCTTAGGGTTTTGTGTTCGCTTTCTGCCTTGTTTCTCGCTTGAGAGCTTGGGTGCGCTGTGCGGCGCTGAGAAGGTGGTTGCTGTCCGCTGCTTTCGTGCCAGCATGTGGTCTAAGGATCGAGGTCGAGAGTCTTCTCCCTCATCGGTGGTGGCCCTGGTTGTGCTGTGTTGGGCAGAGGTTGCTGGCAGGCGTGAGCTCGCGGTGCTGCGTTCGAGGAACCTGCAGCGTGGTCAGGTGGCTGATGCGGACTGTTCTTGGTTAAGTGACCGTGAGCGTGCTCTGAGGGAGCTGTTGTCGGTTTTTGGTCACTCCAGCTTGAGGTTTGTCCAGCTCCTGAGGTGTTCTGATCGAGAAGTGTGCTCGGGTGAGCGGAGGATCTTCTCGGTGAGCTGCTGTTTCGTCGAGCCTGATATTCTTGTCGCGCTCTGTGGCGTCAGAAATGACGTGTCGGTCCCGATTGTTCTACTGATTTCGAGGCGGGATTTGGCAGAGATGTCCCGTTAAGTCTTTGCTCCTGCGCTTATGTCAGTGGATGGGTTGTGTCCGCTCTGGAGTTGGCTTGAGATGTGAAGGCTCCATGGCGAGTTCGGGACTCGAGGATGAGCGTCGGCGGTCATTGTTAAGGCTCGTGTTGCGGCTCTTGGCATGCCGTGTTGCAGTTCGAGGAATTGCAGCGGTGATGCATCGAGAGATGCTGTGATCGTGGTCCGACGTGACACTCGTCGAGTGTGTCGGAGGAGCTGACCTGATGGAAGCGATGGTTTTCCTTGGTGCTGGATGGTGCTGTTTCCAGCGTGCGCGAGGTTTGAGGTCAGGTCGAGCGTGGAGTCCTTCCGTTGGTCGGAAGTGCATTTGGTCTCCCCTTGGTTGCAGAGATTGTGTTGGGTTAAGGTTCATCGTCTTGCATTGCGTGTTCGGATTGGTTGGCCTTGTGTGCCATGAAGTCCGTGCGAGACGTGCTCCTTGTCTTGGCAGGGTGGTTGCCTGTGAGAAGCCGTGCCCATTCCCTTGTTGTGTGAGGGTGTGCTGGCGCTTTTCCGGAAGGACGAGTGCTGGTGGGGCGGTGTTTGCTTTCTCGGCTGTGCGCGCGGATCTGAGTGCGCAGCGGAAGCGTGGTGGGCTTGTGACCCACTAGTTCAGGATCGTAGCGTTGGTTGCTACGGGCGGATTCCTGAGTTTGCGTTGAGCATCGGAGGATGGGTTCCTCGGTGTGAAACGTGTTGTTGCCGTGCCGTTGCTCGAGGTTTTGTGGTTGTTGGCACTGGCAGGATGGAGTGTTGGGAAAAGTGCTGGCTAGTGCGCCGCATGAGTACCCTGTTCCTGTGTTGGAAGCCGAGTCAGGCGTCGGTGTTGGACCTGGATGGGGTTGTTGAGAATGTCGCCTGACGGTGGTCGAGGACGTGTTGGTCAGAGTCGGTGGCTTGGCGCCCGACTTGTGTTCCCAGTCGTGTCCTCGGATGAGATCGTGCCTTGAGGATGTGGTCTCTGGTAGGCTGTGGGTTCCTGTTGGTTCTGCGGTCTTGTCGGATTGTGACGGTGAGATGTTTCTTGCTTAGGGACCCGTGAGCTCTGTCCAGGTGGTGTCCCTTGGCTCTGTGGTGAGGGCGGAATCGGGATTGGCAGGTGTCCCCTTGGATTGATCGAAGGATTTGATGAGACCAGATGGAAGAGTGACGCTTTAGGGCGGAGGCCTCCTGTGAGATTGGCGTCGGATTGGTGGTCCTTGATGGGATGTTGGTGTCGCAATGGTTATCCCTGGTTTGGTGACCAGCATGGGGTGATTCCCCTGTGAGTCTGAGTCCAGTGAGGTGATGACTGAAGACACCAGGATCCGTCATTTGGTTTCGTCGTGCTCCCCGAGAGGGTCGAGTTGGAGCGATGTTCGAGCTCGGATGCAGTGTCCGAGAGAAGTGCAGCTCGAGATGTGGCATCAGTCTGTGTGGGAGTCGACGGATGGCTTGCTGAGGTTTGGAATGTTTCCTTTGGACCCGGTCGAGGACCAGGAAAGAAGGAAGAAGCTGAGCAAGCGGAGGTTTCCCGTTGACGAGCAGTTAGTGACCAGTGGATGGTCTTTTCAGAGACAGAAGATGCTGGTTGTTGGGGCTCGAGCGTGGCGAGAGCCGTGTGCCAGCGAGACCTTTGGTGGTCGTTTCTGTGATGTGCCTTTTCCGGATGGGATCTGGGCTTTGTCGAAGGTTGTCTTCTGACAAGAGTTGGCACTGTGTTGTGTCCGACTTTCGGCTTGCCATATGTGAGGTGTTTCTTGGTGTGGAGCCGATGTTCTGGTTGCGGTCTACGGAGAGGACTGCTTGAGCTGGTGGAGGCTCTGTCTTGGTTGCTCCCTTGAGGAGGGTGTGCGACCTGTCAGCTGGTTGTGAAGCTGATGCATTTTTTTGTCTGCTGACCATTGGGTGGATCAGTAGCTGTGGCTCGTGTCGAGGGTTGTGCTTCCTCGGTGGGTGAGATCGTGGCTGCGGTGCCATGGTTGATTCTCGCATTGTCTGAGGTGATGCCGGACTGTGTCCTTTGGTATATGCCTGCTCTGCTGGCCAGTGTGCTCGGCGCGAGGAGCGAGGTGTTGTGTGTGATTGTGAGTCTGGCTGTGTTCCTCAGGATTCGTGTTTTCGTGAGAATCGAGGTTTTCTGTGCTGGGGCTCTGACAGCGTGTCAGTTGATTCAGTGTTCTTCCCCTGGGACTTCGTGCTTGGTCCTGAATTTCGAGGACGAAATTCCTTTAAGGGGGGAGGGCTGTAATGCCCCAGATTTTTCGGATCCTCGTTCGTGGGTCCCGGACCTGGTTTCTCGGAGTGTCCAGCTCCGTTGTGTCCGAAATTTCGTTTCGGACGTCTTTCGTGTTCGGATCGGCGCGATCCGGAGTCGTTTCGGAGGCCCGGAGGCGTTCCGCGGCTTTTTCCACGTGTGTTTTCCGATTCCCGGCGTGGGTTTCGGCTTTCCCTTCGGAACCTCGTTGCGGGTGAACCGGGCTGTTCACCTGGGCGCGAGTGGTACCGTTGCGATCGATGCGCTCCGAGGATCGCGAGGGTGTAATTTTCTATTTTTCGGGATTTTTCCGATTTTCCTGATTTTCCTATAAATAGCTTTTTCTCTCTCTCCCCCTCTCATTTCTCATTTCTCTCCCTCTCTCTTCTCACGCTCTCTCCTCTCTCCCTCTCTCTCCGGCGGCCGACGGGGCGGAGCATGGGCGAGGCGGGGACGGCGCGGGCGAGGCACGGGCGAGGATGGATGAGGATCGAGGCGGTGGAGGCGCGTAGAAGCTCGGCCGTGAGTTCGTGGAACGGCGAGGCTTCAACGGCGTTTTCTTCGTGGATCGGCGTCCACGGTGCGCGTAATCTTCGGTGGAGGTAGGGTGATGGACCCTCAGCCCGTGTACTTCCTTTCCCGCGAGTTTCGTAGGCTGTGGTGAGCCGAGCGGGCTAAACGGGGCGTTTTGGGCAAAATGCATGTTTTTGGGGTGTGAGCCGGATCTCCCGTTTTATGGTGTTTTTGGGCGATCCAGGGGTTTAGATGCATGCCTAGGGGCTTGGGGAAGGTTTCCCCTTTTGTTTCCCCTTCACCTGGGGGTGAACGGGGCGTGGCATGGCTTTTCCCGCGGTTTCCACCGTTTTCGGGCGCGGACTGAGAACGCGTTATACTCCAGTAGCGCGTTCTTGAATGTCGCGCTGCCCCGATAGGGCGCGTTCATCGGAGAAGATGAACAGTAAGGCGGTTTGGGTCGCGCCTTACGGCCCCAGCGCGTTCTGGTTGTCACGCTATAGGATCATAGCGCGACCTGGCCTGGTCGCGCTATGGTCATGTAGCGCGTTCGTGTTGAACGCGCTAGGCGCGTATAGCGCGTTCTGGCTGAACGCGCTATGCTCATGTAGCGCGTTCTTGGAGGTGACCAGCCGGGCTGCCCGGGGCGGGTGGTCTGTGACTGATCGTGCTCCTCGTGGGCCGTGTGTGCCTTGGACACCCAGTGGAGTTTCGTGACCGTGTTTTGGGGTGTCTGGAGGTTCCGTTTACCTCGTTTTACGTGTCCGTGCGCTTAAGGGTCCGGGTGACCTTTTAGCGTCCGTTCGCATTGTGTTGGTCTCCGGTCGACCCGGTTGGGACCCAGTGGTCGACCTCCGGCCTTGTGAGTATCCTGGACACCCCGTGGGTTCTGTGTCCACGTTTCTGGGGTGTCGGGAGGGACCGTGTTTCCTCGATTAGCGTGCCCGTAGGTGTGGTGGGTCCGGGTGACCCCACGTGTTCCGGGCTCTTGTGTTACGCTTGATCGAGTCACCGTGTGTCGGTGTGTGTGCGGTGGGGTCTCCCCCGCATATCGTGGGTTCCTTTGGAAGGCGATTCCCGTGTGGGCCATGTGTTTGGCCTTGGACTGTGAGTCCAGTTGTCCGGCCTGGGGCTGGAGGTTTCCCGCTTGCTTCAAGATGGGAAATCGTCGGGGCGGCTTGTGTGCTGCCTTGGGAATCGTGCTTCTGCGTTTTCCGTGTGGCCCGTGTGAGTGGCCTTAGTCCTTTGCGTTCCCTCTCCGAGGGAGTGGTCTTGGCGACTCGTGTGTTGTCTCGGTACTCGTGCTACCGTGGTTTCAGACCTAGAGATTGGAATAGATTGACGGCCTTGTGCTGTTGCGTACAACGGTCTTGACCCCGAGTCCTGCGACTCAAGGACCGTTGGGTTTAGTGCGTCTAGAGGACTGTCCAGAGTCTAGTGACTTAGCGTCACTTGGGTTTTCTCGACTCTCGCGCAGGCTGTGTGCGTGACCGTGGACTGTATGTCATGTTTCTTCTCCGACTGTGGTCACCGTGTGACGGGGCCGGTACGTGGGCTGGTCCCCGTACGTCGTCGGATTCGGACGTTGTGTTCCGTTGAGAGTCTACTCCTTCAGTGACCCTCCACTAGTCGTAGCCTACCAGTACGCGTGTGCTGGTCGCACCAGGGAGTGGTGTACGGGCTTACCCTGAGGACGGTTAGACTGGTTTCCGTTGGGCCCCTCGTCGTAGCCAGAGTCCGGCTGCGGGGGAAAACCAGTCAGAGGGCCAGACCTAGGACGCGTGGTCTGTGTGTGCACACGTGGTTGGGGACTGTGGACGCACGTCGACGGGCGTGACCCCAGCTAGTCACTTGTTGTGGTTACTTGTACGGTGTTCGCGCCTCGGGTAGGACCTACCACGTCAGGCGGTTCACCTGCGGTGCGGTGTAAGACGTCAGGGGACGCTACCGGCTGTGCTTCTAGTGGGTGGTACTCCTGTCGAGTACGGAGTGTCAGACTATCAGTCTCTGTGTCTTTGACCTTCGGGTTTTTGGTCGTGTTGACCGGTGAGTTCGGTTGTTTCATCTTGGCGCGTGTGTCGGTTCTTGCGCTGTGAGATTAGCGCTAGTGGCTTTACCGAGGTTCCGTCTTGTGGTGAGGTACCCGCGATCGGATGGTCGGGGTTGCACCTTGGACAGCGTGTCCAGGTTGGCTGTCCGGGGGACAGGCCTCTACGGCGTGGTTGCCGTGTGTTTTTACTTCGGTAGGTGGTACTAGCGTAGTTTGGTAGCTTCGACTGCGTGATCGAGGTCTGCCTTCTGGCAGTAGGAGTAGCTGTAGTGCCGAGTTTTGACCGGCCACCGGGTTGCTGTTCCTGCTGTAGTTGTAGCTTCCTTTCCGCTACCGCCGTTGTTTCCGGTTGGGGTTCCGCGGGATCCCTGCTGAGTCTCTGTTTTGGAGACTCATTCCCTGCTTTTCAGGTGTAGCGGTTATTCCTCGTGGTTCGAGGGTGCGGAGCGGAGGTTCTCTGTTGCCAGCTTGCCGGGCCGAGTGTTCACTTGGCATGTGGTACGCTTTACTGCTTTAGACTGTACTTTCTGTTGGACTGGACTCTGTTGTAGTTGTTTATTTATTTCTGTTATTTGTTGAGTTGTCCTGCTTTATTTCCTATTTCTTTGTGCCTCCACACTCCTTTTAGCCCTTCCGAGCCCTCCCGGCTCGTGGGCGGCGGTGCGAGTCTCGGGTTATCGGGCCTTCCCGGTAATCGGATTCTCGGGTCGTTACATTCATGCTAGACAGTTTACTCCTCATATTGCACCACTGGCCACATATAAAGCCCTGGAGTCTTTAAGACCAGATAAGAGAAGGAAAATGGATGATCCGGAATGTGACTGGTACAGGTGGTTCGATATGCATGATATTACTATTGCTTTGAGCCGTCTCTTTATGCCGACAGATCCAGAATGGCCGCCACTAATACATGAATTGATTGAAAAGCCAGCTGTGATTACAGATAAGAGGCAGTTGCTGAGTGACTACACTGATACTGGAGAGCCGGATGTTCCATATGAAGAAGGTCTTACAATAGACAGGCTGTGGGCCGGCCTCTTTTCCCTCACTTCAATGCATCCGTCTATTCTTTCCTCTTTACATTCCCACTTGTTTGGTCACGTGCCGAGACCGCCACCGATTATGATCAATTTCTCTCCAAGATCAATCCAAGTTTCTCTCCCGATTCCTCCTTTGCTTCTCGAGCAATTCTCCAAACTCTCCATCACCTCCCCTCGCGGGTTATCTTTGATTCAATCTTTCTCCAAACTTTCCATCTCCACTCCTCCTGTTATTCCCGCTTCACATTGCTTTCTTCAAGGAAAAGAAAATAAAAATGAAGATAAAGATAAAAACGAAAAAAAACACCAAATTCCCAACTTTCCAATCCTTCATTTCTATTGAGGAGACATCCTGTCTCCTTCTTGAGTGTGTCCCGACCCAGGGGCCACTCTTCCATGATTCATTGATAAATCCTTTCTCCCCCTCTGGTGAGGGGTCTTCATCTGTATCTCCTCCTGTATCCACTTTTTCACCACCTTCCTTCAATCAAGCTAGTTGTTCTTCTTCTTCTAATAAACTTCATGGGGTAGATTTTCATACGAAATCCAAGGGTAAGCAGATTCCCCGTAGATTTCTGTTGGAGTTAGCCAGAAGATGCTAGGCTTGTTTAGCTCTTCCTGAATTTGTGGAGAATCCGATTATCCTGCCAGAGTTGGAATATGAGGATACTAATGCTTCTTATGAAGGTTTGGGTGTTTATGAAATCATGAATCATGAAGACCCTATTGAAGAGGGGGATGAAAGTTATGAAGAATATGAGGACGAGGCTGATGCCTTTGCCAGTGGCATGAAAAGATTCGACGAACCATCAGCCTCTGTAGAAGAGCCTACCAAAGAAATTAATTTGGGTACTGAGGAAGACCCTAGGATTGTCCTCATCAGCAAGAATTTACCGCCCTCCGAAGAGGAGACGCTTATTTTGGTACTTCAAGAATATAAGGACACGTTCGCGTGGAGTTATGAGGATATGCCTGGATTAGACCCTGCGCTCGTTGAACACCGCCTTACACTTAAGCTAGGGTCTGTCCCGGTCAAGCAACGGTTGAGACGTTTCCACCCTAACATGGCTTTAAAGATGAAAGAAGAGGTCGACAAGCTTCATAAGGCTAGATTTGTTAGAGTTGTCCTCTATCCTAACTGGGTGGCCAACATCGTCCCGGTCATGAAGAAAGATGGAAAGGTTCAAATTTGTATAGACTTTCGGGACCTCAACCGTGCGTGTCCTAAAGATGACTTCCCCCTCCCTCATATCGATGTTTTGATTGATAATACGGCAGGATTTGAGACTCTATCTTTCATGGATGGGTTTTCAGGTTATAATCAGATTCACCTGGATGAAGAAGACCAGGAGAAAACATCGTTCACTACACCATGGGGTACTTACTGCTATGTGGTCATGCCTTTTGGACTCAAGAATGCTGGAGCCACCTATCAGAGGGACATGATGGTAATTTTTCATGATATGATCCATATTTATATTGAGGTGTATGTGGATGACATGGTAGTAAAATTAAGGACAAGGATTGAGCATCCTGGGGTTCTAGCTAAGGTCTTGCAAAGATCACGAGAATATCAGTTGAAAATGAACCCCAAGAAGTGTGTATTTGGTGTTTCATCAGGAAAATTGCTTGGATTTATTGTTAGCAAAAGGGGAATTGAAGTTGATCCCAATAAGGCGAAGGCCATCAGAGACATGCCTCCTCCCAAGAATTTGAAGGAAGTTCGAGGATTAATCGGGAGGTTACAATTTATCCGCCGCTTTGTCTCCCAACATTCACAAAGATGTAGGCCGTTTTACGAGCTTACTAAGCCGGGGGTCAAGTTTAATTGGGATGACAAGTGTCAGGCAGCTTTTGACGGATTGAAGGATTATCTGGTCAATCCTCCTGTCCTGAGGCCGCCGATTCCAGGCAAACCGCTTATCCTCTATGTTTCTGTCCTGGATGACTCTGTAGGTGCTGTCTTAGCTCAAGTGGATGAAGAATGTAAAGAGAGGGCAGCATATTACTTGTCTAAACTTCTCAACCCTTGTGAGCAGAGGTACTCAGCCATGGAAAAGACTTGCGCTGCTTTAGATTGGGTAGTTCAGAAATTAAAACATTATTTCTTAGCTCACGAGGTTCACCTCATTGCTCGCATGAATCCGATTAAATTCCTTCTTGAAAAATCTGTTCTTACTGATCGATTAGCACGCTGGCAAAGTTTCCTTTCTCAGTTCGACATCACTTACATTCAACAGAAAGCAATCAAAGGCTACGCCATTGCCGAACATCTTGCTCACCACCCTCTACCCCAATTTGATCCTGTCAATTCAGAGTTTCCAGACGAAGAACTGATGTCCATTAATCGACCCCACGATTCTATGTGGACGTTACATTTTGATGGAGCTCTAAATTCCCAAGGAAGAGGGATCGGCATGGTTCTTTTAACGCCAGAAGGGGTCACCATCCCATTTGCTGATCAGCTTACTTTCACTGTCACAAATAATATAGCTGAGTATGAGGCTCTTTTAGCCGGCCTTCAAACCGCTCATCGATATGGTGTTACCCGATTACGAATTGTTGGTGACAGTCAGCTCATTCTGCGCCAAGTGCTTGTCAAGTGCCGCACTATCAATCCTAAACTCAAATCCTACCAGGAGCTTGCTTCAGCTTATGCCAAACTCTTTACCAAGTTAATCTTCATTCATGTTCCTCGAAGCCAGAACATCCTAGCTGGCGCTCTTACCTCTTTGGCCTCTACTCTAGTCTTCCCTCCTGAGCGTGATTTTCATGTTCCTTTAATTCATCAGCGTGACACTCCAGCTATTAAGGATCGTGCATTCCTCGGTATTAGGGATAAGGTGCTCGAGAAGGCCAGGCGGAGCGAAGCTCTTAAAGACAAAGAGGTCATGTTGTTAGATTGGGAAGAAGAATTAGCTGACGAAGAAAAACCTTGGTATTACGAGATTGCCAGATATTGCAATGATCAGTCCTATCCCGAGGAAGCCACAGCAGAAGAAAAGAAAGCAATTAGAAGAGTTGCTCAACGTTATGTTTTGGTTGGAGGTGTGCTCTATAGAAGAGGGCTCACAGGTGTGTTATTAAGGTGCCTCGACGATGATGAATCTTGGAAGGTAGTGGAAGAGGCGCATTCAGGAGTGTGTGGTGGTCATGTGAACAGCCAGATGTTAGCTAAGAAGATCCTTAGGCTAGGCTTCTATTGGCCAACTCTAGAAGAGGACTGCTCCATTTATGTTCGAAGGTGTGTAAAGTGCCAACTGCACGCCGATAAAATTCATTCTCCTGCTTCTTCACTCCATCCTATATCCTCCCCATGGCCTTTCTCCATGTGGGCTTTTGATATCATTGGACCTCTTGGTGATTCGAACCTCCTGACCAAGTAAAAGTCGTTCATCCTAACGGCAACGGAATACTTTACCAAGTGGGCGGAAGCAGAAGCATTCGTGGAGATCAAAGCATCAACTGTCTGCAAGTTCATAATGAAGAACATCATCGCAAGGTTCGGCATCCCAAGTACTATCATCACTGACAATGGACCTCAATTCATCTCCCAAGAGCTCAAGGATCTCTGCAACAGGTATAACATTGCATTGCATCATTCCTCTCCCTATTATCCGCAGGGCAATGGCCAGGCAGAGGCCACTAATAAAACTTTGATCAAAATCGTTAAAAAGACGTGTGAGGCTAATAAATTTTTGGATTGGCCAGACAAGCCGGTTGAAGCTCTCTGGGCCTATCGCACTTCCATTCGTACCCCTACTGGGTAAACTCTTTTCGCCCTTACTTATGGAATGGAGGCGGTAGTCCCTTATGCGATTCTCATTCCATCTCTGCGAGTACAATTGGATAAGGAACTCTCTATTGATGAGCGTCGTGATTCACTCCTTGCCCATTTGGAACTCCTAGATGAGAAGCGTCTGGTCGCCGCTGAGCATGCGCGCGTTTATCAAAACAGGCTGTCACGTTTTTATCGAAAGAAAGTAATTGAGAGAAAATTCAAAGTCGGTGAGATGGTAGTCAAGAGAATTTTTGTAAAACCTGGTGGACCCCGTTCAAAACTCCAACCAAACTGGGAAGGACCGTTTGTTATAAAAAATGTTTATCCTGGAAATGCTTATAAACTGATTAATGCTAAAGGACAAGAGCTAACTCACCATTGGAATGGTCTGTACCTTAAGAAATATTACCCCTAATCCAAAAACTAAAAAAAAAATAGAATTTTCCAAAATCCAAAAAAATATAGAATTTTCCAAAATCTAAAAAAACAAAAAAAATAATATAAAAAATGTATATTGAATAGGGTTGCCGTGGCACACGAGGGCTCAAGGTCTGAAAGGTCAAAATTCAGAATCCATTCATCAGTCTTGTTAACTCAAAATGGGGTCGACACCCGCACACATTACACACTTAAACCTTGAACTCAAGTGGTGCAAAATCCGATGGGAAGTCAAAAACCTGACTAAAGGTGAAGACGATGCCCATTCTTTTTCTCTTCGGCCCATGAGGGAGGAAAGGAAGTCTCGGGGTAGACCCGCCAAGCCTACCCGCCGCCCTAGTAGGTGGAAGTCAGGGCCCAAAAGGGAACAAATGCCACAAAAGCCCAAGTACAATTAGGTTTATTTTTCAGCAATGCAAATTAGTTCCAAAGTGAAAGTCAAATCATGAAAAGAAAAGCATGTCAAGAGGGCAAAGTCCCGGCAAGGAAAACCTTGGGCGTATGCATGCAATAAAAGAGGCAAAAGGTAACAAAGTTTCCCTACGCCGAAGATCGAACCCCAACAGGCATAGGGTAAGGGGAAGTGGTTTTATCTAGAGCTTCTCAGAATCTCTTATGGGCTTCCTTATATCTTCGTTTTCTTTGTGGTAAGTCATAAACCAGCAGAATGGTCAAGGTTGACCTAGGAGATTGCACCATGCGAAATCTCGGGTATAAGTTAACTATTATCACGTCGCCCCCCTTTTGATTAATCAAGAAAGACCAATGAATTTTAAATGGTGACCGTGTAGGATTAAGAGCCCAGGTGGCTTCGTCAACCCAAAGAAAAATAATTAACGCCTTTGATTAAAGGCGTTTTTTATTGAATTCACGCCTTCCTGAAGGTCGTCATTTTTTTAAATAACGCCCTTATGTGGGCCTTCCTTTCAATAAAATTCAGAAAAACGTTTCAAAATTCACGCCGTCACCTAGGGCGTCTTTTGTTTGAATAACGACCTAATCTAAGGCGCGTCTTTTGAAAAATAGAAGAAAAAAAAATAAATATAAAAGGAAAAGAAAAGAAAAGAAGAAATGGGGTTTATTCTTCATGTGCGTGCTTGCATTATTGCATAGGGCATCTTGATTATTGTTTGCATACGTGTGCTTGCGTGTTGCATCTCCCTTTATTGGTTATTTTATTTGCCTTATTTGATTAAATGCTTGGCCCCTTGACCTGCTATCTGTAGATTCTAAGAAATCCACTTAGAAGAATAATGATAAAAAAAGAATTATACAGAAGATGAAAAAGCATGCACACGGTGTAAAATAGGAGATGTGATCGCCAGAGACGCGAGGGCCTCAAAGATATAACAATAATAAAATGGAGGGATCGCGAAAAATACCTCAAGTGCGGGGATTGATGTGAGTGCTTTCCTTCTCTTCCAATCGGCCGGCCGATGAAGAGAGTTATTCTTTAATTGATTACCCTTGCAAAACAAAGACAAACACCAATAGAATGGATTAGAAACAAGGTGAGTGTAGCATCAAGTTCATAAAAGGATGAGCATGAAAAAAAAACATATATAAGAACACACCTTGTGGGTGTTGACCCTTTAAACCCCTATGCAAAAGGGTAAAGAAATATGATGATGATATGATAATAAAAAGAATAACAAGAAGTGTGCAACGGGGTTGCACTGTTTGAAAAATATCCTCAACGTGGTTGAGAAGGGAGACTAACAGAAGATGAATATGATGAATGTATATGCATGCATGTGTATTAATGATAATAAAAAAAAAGAAAAGACGAATAAAAGACAGGAGCCTGTGCTTCGGCCTTCTGATGCTCGGTGGGGAGGAAGCCTCAAAGATAAAGATTTATATGCAGTAAAGGGGGGGGTCCTCCTTCGGCCAGAAGCAGCAGCAGCAACCCTGCGTAAAAAAAAAAGACAGAGGAAGGAAGAAGCAGAAGAGAAGAAGAAAAAGGGGAAAAAGGGACCGAACCTAATAACAGAGCCGCAAGGCTCTATTAAAAGGGCAGAATCAAGTAGGATAGAAAGATAAGAATGGGCAAGAGTCCATCATGGGAAGGGTTAAGTTCCCAATAGAGGAAGATGACCAAACAAAGTAGGGACTCTTTGGGGAAAGGGCTGCGTTCGATTAGAACACGAAACTGAAATACGACCTGAAAAGGGGCGTTAATTCATAAATTGACGACTTGCAGAAGGGCGTTAATTAAAAACACGACCTGGACAAGGGCGTCACTTCCTGGATTTAAATTTGGTAATAAAACTTTCTTTATTTGAAAAATTGTGAAAGACGCCTGAACTAAAGGCGTTAATTGAAAACATGCCCTACCAAGGGGCGTTAATCAATATGATAAATAGCCAAAAAGAATGGACGACCATGTGTTCGGGCGTCAATTAAATTGACGTCCGATTCAGGGTCGTTAATTCAAAAATATTCAAAACAGGGCCATTTTTCATTTCTCAATATTATTTTCTCATTTTTTAGGTGGAGGTACATCTCAATGTGCTGATTCCAATGACTATTTTTGCGTATTTTTCTAACATCGGGAAGGCCACCAAATCACCTCTTAAAGGGGGTTGAAAATAATATTAAAAAAATCAATTTGAAAAGTGACGCCCTCACCTGTGTAGTTAATTCACTTTTTCTTTATTTTTATTTTATTTAAAATAAGAATAACGTCCCATGTAAAGTCGTTAATTTCAAAAAAAATCCGAAAAATTCTCAGAAAATCCAGGAAAATGAGAATTGAGATGCAATTGACGCCTGATGCATGTGACGCCAATTTTATTTTTATTTTCTTTAAATTTTCTTAAAATGAAATGACGTCCCTCTTTAAGTCGTTAATTCGAGAAAATTCATAAAAATAGAGAAAAATATCCAGAAAAATCCAAGAAAATAGAAAAAAATAAGAAAAGGGAGAAAAAAAGGGAGAAATCCAAGAAAAGTGAGAAAAACCACTCAAACAAAGTTAATTTGAGGGTCAAATTGGGACATTACAAGGTAATATGAGATGTACTCACAGTAACGTCAATTTTGGCGTGTCTACAACTGCCCCGCCTTGGCGTCTGCTTTGCAAGGGAGTAGAGCAAACTGAAAAGTAGATGCCAAGGTGTGATGAGACACGCAATCAACATCACTTGATGAGAATTAAATCAAAAGCTCGAAATGAAGCCATCCCGGGAAATTCAATGAAATCAACGATGTTTGGATAAGAGGAGGAGTGTGCACGCGGGCACGAAGGAGAATGATCAACTTCCAGCGCGGTGGAAGTACCCCAGGTCACAAACCTGTAGGTTTCACCATTGAGGAGCGGTTACCAGCCAATGTGGACGTGCTGCAGCCAAGGTGGATCAAGGGAAAGGATTGAAATAAGATGATAGAAATCCAAACAAGGAGCTTTCGAGAAAATGACCCAAAACAGCGACAAAACGAAATGAGGATTCCATTCAGCAATGAAAATCTCATATCTGGGAAGATTAAGATCAAATTGACTCTCCAAATCAGCTTATCAGAATGATTTTCCAAAATTGTTTCAAACTCCTATATGAATGCATGCTGGGTTTAAAAGAAAAAATTAGAACAAATGAAAATACAAGATAATCAACGATAATATTGTTAAACTGCCAAGACTGGGTCAAGAAATCGATTTCGCGAGCTGATACTAAGCCGAAGCCCGTTTATCCACGCACAAACTCGTAAAAGGGAACCATCGTCCCCAGTCTTGGACGGCTCAACGGCCTATCCGTGTGACTAAGACTCCTTCTGGAATTATCATTATTTTTGATGAAGGGGAACTCAAATCCCAGTTTTACCAAAGTCACAAGGTCCTTGATATAATCTAGTAGCGTATGTAACATATAGTAGGATGCATACAGGGGGGATGGTGATAGCAATGAGCATGGGGGAACAGAGAAATGAGGTGCAAGCACTGTGGGGCTTGGATGATGATGCCCAGTCGGTGGGACTAAGAGCTTCTTCCTGCGCTCAAAGATTCATCAGCAAAGATATAAAAGATAACAAGCAATGAATAAGGCATTTAAGCATAGCAAGCATAGCATGAATCAAAACATCAATAGCAAGTATGTATTATATTCAAGAATAGCATAGATAGCATCATTAAAGCATAGATAGCATAGCATCATTGTTTGTCGTTTGTCATGAGGATGACAACTTGGCTAATCAAGATTTGGAGTTGAATGATCAAGATCTGATAATGCCCATCGGCGGAGTGATCAGCAAGATTTGATAAAAAAAGATTTGGAGATGAATATTCGGAATAATACGTAGCAAATTATGAAGATGTGATCAATTGTGAACATGAGAAGAATCAAAAGGTAGATGGCAATGAATGGAGAGGACTCATCCCGTGCTCTTGGTCATTGCAAAGTTGTCGTTCCTGCAAAAGCACCATCAGAAAAATACAATGCAATTTTTTGGATTTTGAAATATGCAAATTTTTATGAGTTTTGAAAATATTTTAATTTTTATGTGGATTTTGAAAAATATTTGAATTTTTATTATGAATTTTGAAAATATTCAATTTTTTTTAGATTTTGACTTAGGAAATTTTCAAGTTTTTTTGTTTTTTTTTCTTTTGATTTTTTTATTTTTATTTGGTTTAGACATTGTTAATGCAGCATCAAAGGATGTTTTTGAACCACTGGCTAGGGGTCCTTGTTCCTTCCCCTTTCGCTAAAATTACCCAAAGCCGAGCGTGCATTGAAGGGTGGCGCCCTATAACTGACTGCCCTTGATTAACGGTGCTCCTACCAAGGCCATACCCGAGAAACATTCGGTCTTAGAGGGAGAAGAGAAGAATAATTGAGGATAAGCTTTATGCAGGATGGGAGATGTCAGGACTTGAATTCCTTCCAAGGTGTTTCCCCTCAAAGAGGTAGTCTGTTGTGCCGGGACTTTGTGCCTTTGATTTTTAGACCCTTGACATACATACGACCAGGGTTTTCCCTGTGGGGACTTTGCCACTCTTGACATGCCATAATTCACAATTTTGCTTTTATCGAAATTCTGATTTGATTTCCATAATAGCCCTTTTGGCGAGATGTATATCATGAAATTCATATGAAAACTCATATTGATTTTGGGTCAAGACTGCCCCTATTTGAGACTCCTCTCGTATTGGGGATTACCCTGGGTGGGTCATCTCACCTGTCAACCTCTTGCCCCTGCATGCGACTGAGTAAAGAAGAGAAAAGACTTTCAGATATACTCATGGCATGGCCAAAGTAGGGACGGTGTTTAACCAAAGGAGCCGGCTAAGGACGCCGTGAAGTGTGTGCGGTGCCCAGCTGAGGGTTGCTCTTAACAAGCGGGGAGAGAATATCGAATTCCCGGCGCGGGGTTCTTATTAACCAAAGGTGCTGTAAAAGTAAGCCTAAAGACTCTTTTATGAGATAAAGATACGACCTAAGATGAAGGCCTACAACACCACTTTTAATCTTGTTAAGAAGCACTTTATTTTGAAAATCATCGTGAAGCAATGAGATAATGATATCATGAAATGAGTACTTACGCCAATATGTTACCTTGCAACCTTTGTAGAAGCAGCTGTCAGAGGCGAGGTTGATCATCGTGGGATAGTCCTCTTTGGCAGTCAAAAGGATTGGAAGCAAAGGATTTGAAAGTCACTTAACAAGAAGGAGTGGTGCCAAGACCAGACTCAGACGAATAAGTAAAAAAAGGAAGAGAGGCGAGGGCTAGAACTCCCTCACTAAGGTGTGGAGACCCTGATCACATGAAAGGTCTACAGAAGAAGCGGAGAATTAGAAGGAGGAGTGAGGACTAAAGCCTCGAAAGCAGTGAGAAAAAGGGCAGATGCCCAAGGCAGTGGATGTGGAAGAAGTTGGGTCGGACCCAGGATTAGGGGGAATCAGAAGAAGAAATTGATAGATGGAAAGAGGCGGATCTGGAGGGTCTGGGAGCAGAGGAGAATCCTGATAGGAGGAATCCGGAGGCTCGGAGGAGTAAGATATCGAGGGACATGGTGCCCTGGGAAGATATATGGAAAAAGATGATGGAAGAGGAGGAAAAGAATGAAGGATGTGATGTCCTGGAAGAGCAGAAAGATGAATCGGAAGAAAGATGGATGGTCCAGAGGTTCCGGAGGAATGAGATGCCGAGGGACGCGGTGCCCAAGGAAGAGTGGATGAAATGGATCAAGAGGGTCCGGAGGAATGAGATGGGAAGGGACACGATGCCCTAAGAAGAAGGAAAGAAAATCCGGAGGTTCCGGAGAAGGAAGGTAGAAGAGGGTGCGATGCCCAAGAAAAATCAGTGAGATGCCCGGAGGATCCAGACGTGATGGTGCAGAGGGGCGCGATGCCCAACGAGCAAGATCCGGAGGTTCCGGAGGGGGAAGATACCATGGGACGCGATGCCCAAGGAGAAGAGAAAGATCCGGAGGTTCCGGAGTGGGAAGGCGGAAAGGATTTAAATTTGGTAATAAAACTTTCTTTATTTGAAAAATTGTGAAAGACGCCTGAACTAAAGGCGTTAATTGAAAAAGCGCCCTACCAAGGGGCGTTAATCAATATGATAAATAGCCAAAAAGAATGGACGACCATGTGTTCGGGCGTCAATTAAATTGACGTCCGATTCAGGGTCGTTAATTCAAAAATATTCAAAACAGGGCTATTTTTCATTTCTCAATATTATTTTCCCATTTTTTAGGTGGAGGTACATCTCAATGTGCTGATTCCAATGACTATTTTTGCGTATTTTTCTAACATCGGGAAGGCCACCAAATCACCTCTTAAAGGGGGTTGAAAATAATATTAAAAAAATCAATTTGAAAAGTGACGCCCTCACCTGTGTAGTTAATTCACTTTTTCTTTATTTTTATTTTATTTAAAATAAGAATAACGTCCCATGCAAAGTCGTTAATTTCAAAAAAAATCTAAAAAATTCTCAAAAAATCCAAGAAAATGAGAATTGAGATGCAATTGACGCCTGATGCATGTGACGCCAATTTTATTTTTATTTTCTTTAAATTTTCTTAAAATGAAATGACGCCCCTCTTCAAGTTGTTAATTCGGAAAAATTCATAAAAATAGAGAAAAATATCCAAAAAATCTAGAAAAATCCAAGAAAATAGAAAAAAATAAGAAAAGGGAGAAAAAAGGGAGAAATCCAAGAAAAGTGAGAAAAACCACTCAAACAAAGTTAATTTGAGGGTCAAATTGGGGCATTACAAGGTAATATGAGATGTACTCACAGTAACGTCAATTTTGGCGTGTCTACAGCTGCCCCGCCTTGGCGTCTGCTTTGCAAGGGAGTAGAGCAAACTGAAAAGTAGATGCCAAGGTGTGATGAGACACGCAATCAACATCACTTGATGAGAATTAAATCAAAAGCTCGAAATGAAGCCATCCCGGGAAATTCAATGAAATCAACGATGTTTGGATAAGAGGAGGAGTGTGCACGCGGGCACGAAGGAGAATGATCAACTTCCAGCGCGGTGGAAGTACCCCAGGTCACAAACCTGTAGGTTTCACCATTGAGGAGCGGTTACCAGCCAATGTGGACGTGCTGCAGCCAAGGTGGATCAAGGGAAAGGATTGAAATAAGATGATAGAAATCCAAACAAGGAGCTTTCGAGAAAATGACCCAAAACAGCGACAAAACGAACTGAGATTCCATTCAGCAACGAATATCTCATATCTGGGAAGATTAAGATCAATTTGACTCTCCAAATCAGCTTATCAGAATGATTTTCTAAAAATTATTTCAAACTCCTATATGAATGCATGCTGGGTTTAAAAGGAAAAATTAAAACAAATAAAAATATAAGATAATCAAGGATAATATCGTTAAACTGTCAAGACTGGGTCAAGAAATCGATTTCGCGAGCTGATACTAAGTCGAAGTCCGTTTATCCACGCACTAACTCGTAAAAGGGAACCATCGTCCCCAGTCTTGGACTGCTCAACGGCCTATCCGTGTGACTAAGACTCCTCTGGAACCATCATTATTTTTGATGAAGGGGAACTCAAATTCCAGATTTACCAAAGCCACAAGGTCCTTGATATAATCTAGTAGCGTATGTAGCATATAGTAGAATACATACAGGGAGATGGTGGAGCAATGAGCATGAGGGAACTGAGAAATGAGGTGCAAACACCGTGGGGCTTGGATGATGATGCCCAGTCGGTGGGACCAAGAGCTTCTTTCCTGCGCTCAAAACTTCATTAGCCAAGATATAAAAGATAACAAGTAATGAATAAGGCATTTAAGCATAGCATGACTCAAAACATCAATAGCATGTGTGTATCATATTCAAGAATAGCATAGATAGCATCATTAAAGCATAGATAGCATAGCATCATTGTTTGTCGTTTGTCATGAGGATGACAACTTGGCTAATCAAGATTTGGAGTTGAATGATCAAGATCTGATAATGCCCATCGGCGGAGTGATCAGTAAGATTTGATAAAAAAAGATTTGGAGATGAATAATCGGAGTAATGCGTAGCAAATTATGAAGATGTGATCAATTGTGAACATGGGAAGAATCAAAAGGTAGATGGCAATGAATGGAGAGGACTCATCCCGTGCTCTTGGTCATTGCAAAGTTGTCGTTCCTGCAAAAGCACCATCAGAAAAATACAATGCAATTTTTTAGATTTTGAAATATGCGAATTTTTATGAGTTTTGAAAATATTTAAATTTTTATGTGGATTTTTAAAAATATTTGAATTTTTATTATGAATTTTGAAAATATTCATTTTTTGTTGGATTTTGATCAGGAAATATTCAATTTTTTTGGATTTTGGCTTAGAAAATATTCAATTTTTTTTAGATTTTGACTTAGGAAATATTCAAGTTTTTTTTTGTTTTTTTTTCTTTTATTTTTTTATTTTTTTTTGTTTAGACATTGTTAATGCAGCATCAAAGGGTGTTTTTGAACTACTGGCTAGGGGTCTTTGTTCCTTCCCCTTTCGCTAAAATTATCCAAAGCCGAGCGTGCATTGAAGGGTGGCGCCCTATAACTGACTGCCCTTGATTAACGGTGCTCCTACCAAGGTCATACCCGAGAAACATTCAGTCTTAGAGGGATAAGAGAAGAATAATTGAGGATAAGCTTTATGCAAGATGGAGATGTCGGGACTTGAATTCCTTCCAAGGTGTTTCCCCTCACAGAGGTAGTCTGTTGCGCCGGGACTTTGTGTCTTTGATTTTTAGACCCTTGACATGCATACGACCAGGGTTTTCCCTGCGGGGACTTTGCCACTCTTGACATGCCATAATTCACAATTTTACTTTTATCAAAATTTTGACTTGATTTTCATAATAGCCCTTTTGGCGAGATGTATATCATGAAAACTCATATTGATTTTGGGTCAAGACTGCCCCTATTTGAGACTCCTCTCGTATTGGGGATTACCCTGGGTGGGTCATCTCATCCGTCAACCTCTTGCCCCTGCATTCGGCCGAGTAAAGAAGAGAAAAGACTTTCAGATATACTCATGGCATGGCCAAAGTAGCAACGGTGTTTAACCAAAGGAGCCGGCTAAGGACGCCGTGAAGTGTGTGCGGTGCCCAGCTGAGGGTTGCTCTTAACAAGCGGGGAGAGAATATCGAATTCCCGGCGCGGTGTTCTTATTACCAAAGGTGCTGCAAAAATAAGCCTAAAAGACTGTTTTGAGAATGATTTAGTAAAGATAAAGATTCGACCTAGGATAAAGGTCTTGACTACCACGCTTAATCTTGTTAAGAAGCACTTTATTTTGAAAATCATCGTGAAGCAATGAGATAATGATATCATGAAATGAGTACTTACGCCAATATGTTACCTTGCAACCTTTGTAGAAGCAGCTGTCAGAGGCGAGGTTGATCATCGTGGGATAGTCCTCTTTGGCAGTTAAAAGGATTGGAAGCAAAGGATTTGAAAGTGGCTTAACAAGAAGGAGTGGTGCCAAGACCAGACTCAGACGAATAAGGAAAAAAGGAAGAGAGATGAGAGCTAGAACTCCCTCACTAAGGTGTGGAGACCCTGATCACATGAAAGGTCTACAGAAGAAGCGGAGAATTAGAAGGAGGAGTGAGGACTAAAGCCTCGAAAGCAGTGAGAGAATGGGCAGATGCCCAAGGCAGTGGATGTGGAAGAAGTTGGGTCGGACCCAGGATTAGGGGGAATCGAAAGAAGAAATTGATAGATGGAAAGAGGCGGGTCCGGTGGGTCCGGAGGTAGAGGAGGAGAATCATGATAGGAGGAATCCGGAGGCTCCGGAGGGATAAAATATCGAGGGACGCGGTGCCCTGGGAAGAAATAGGGAAAAAGATGATGGAAAAGGAAGAAGAAAATGAAGGATGTGATGTCTTGGAAGAGTAGAAAGATGAATCGGAAGAAAGATGGATGGTTCGGAGGTTCCGGGGGAATGAGATGCCGAGGGACGCAGTGCCCAGGGAAGAGTGGATGAAAAGGATCAAGAGGGTCCGAAGGTTTCGGAGGGATGGAATCAGAAGGGTCGGGATGCCCCGAAAGAAGATAGAGAGAATAAGATAGAGAATCCGGAGGCTCCGGAGGAAGAGAATCATAAAGGGTGCGATGCCCTGGGAGGAAGGAAAGAGAGTCCGGTGGTTCTAGAGGGGGAAGGCACCATGGGACGCGATGCCCAAGGAGAAGAGAAAGATCCGGAGGTTCCGGAGGAAGAAGACGGAAATGGGCGTGATGCCCAAGGGATAAAGAGATGGGTGAAAGATTCGGAGGTTCCGGAGGAAGCAGATACCGAGGGACGCGATGCCCTGGGAGAATCAGTAAGAAGCCCATAAGATCCGTTCTTGAGGGTGTGTAGGGGTGTGATGCCCAAAGAGCAGGATCCGGAGGTTCCGGAGGAAGCAGATACCGAGGGACGTGATGCCCAAGGAGGACGGGAGAGAAATCCGGGGAGTGCGGATTCAATAGTTGGAAAGGGGCGTGATGCCCTGAGGGATTATTGGAGGGGACACAATGCCTGGTGAGTGTAAGAGGACCTGGAGATCCCGAAGATAGAGGCGGAAGATATAGAAAACGTGGGGGATCCGAAGATTCCGGAAGGCGGGGAAGATACAGGTTTTGAAACCCGGGAAAGAAGAAGTGTAAATGCATGTGGATGCAATAGAATGGATGCGATGAATGCATGGATGCAATAGAATGCATGAGATGCAAAGAATATGACGAACGTGAAGGGCGAGAGGATGAGATCCTCCTCCTTACCCTTGGAGTGGCCCATGAAGAAAATGCGATGGACAAGAATATGGACGGCGTTGAATAGAAGGTGGATAAAATAGTGGAAAGCCCTTCAGCACCAAGATAACCGCCCCTCCATGGCAATGAAAGTGTATAGCCAATTGGCCCAATGGATAAAGCTTCAATGGTAAGTGACAACTCCCTCGAAGAGTGAAAAGTAATAGTGCGAGAGAGTTGAACAGTTGGGATAGGAAGCATTGTGTTACCCAGGGGTTGTGGCGTATATGGAGTGTTGAATAGAATAGGCATTCGCCCCTTGTATGGAAGAAAAGGTTCAAGATTTGAAAGTTGGAACAAGGGGTGCCATTCCCGGCCTTTGGGCACAAGCCTACATGGCATCAAAGCTTGACATTCTCTCTTAGTGAGCAGTGGCGGCGACTTGGCCTCTTCGACCATGCTTGGCACAACAACCCGGATTGGCATCCGGCAAATAAACTCTTGCATCTTGAATAGCTCGGCCGTAGCCAAATCCTTCTTGCCCAGCTCTTGATCATCTTCGGTACAAGTACTTGCAGAAGCACTCCCATTCCGAGTAGTAAAGGGGGGTGAAGCGGAGGCGAAAGGCTCCATAGTTGGTGATGGTGTAATGGATAGTGTTGGAGAAAGGATGAGTGGAAGTGGAGATTCAAACACGTCGAGCTTCTCCCTTTGCTCGGAAGCGGTCGGCGTTGGCTCGAGTGCAAAAAAGGGTGAACCTTGCTCAAGACTAGCCACAGGTAAGGGTAAAGGGTTAAGTAATGGGGTAGGGGTCATAGGCATAGTGGACGGCTGAGGTGGCGAACAAAGAGGAGGTGTAATGGAAGGCTTGGCGGAGACTGGCGTAATGGAGGGTAATGGAGGTTCGGTGGAGGCCGGTGGAGTGGAGGCTATTGGGGTGGTTACGGGAGGGGTGAACGGAGAAGGTTTAGTGTGTTGAAAATGCCGGATGGGGCGAGAGGTGTTAGGGATAGGAGACATGTCTTGGTGCAACGACATGGGTGATTGGAGTATTGACCCATCGTCGTAACACCAATTAGTCTCATAAACGGGGAATGCGTTGGGGATGGTGACTTCGTCCTGAGCAGGGGGTTCATCAAGCAGTAGTGGAGGGAGAGGGAAGCGAAGGAAACTCGGAAGGGGTGCCTGCATAGCTTCATTATTGTGCACCTCAGATTCTTCAATTGCCGGTTCTTCATCAGCCGGTTCAAGTGGACACCGTAGTGGAGGCGTATATGTGGGCGGTGGAATGTAATGGTATTGTGTATGTGGAGGTGGTGGGCCATATGAGTGAAGTGGGTGAATGGGTGGTGGATGGACGGCGTCCACTTGAACGTTGAAATCTGCCGGCTCTTGCTTGCTCGCTCTGTCGATGCTGTAATCGTCTCTCCTATTCTTCCAATCTTTCTCCATCTTGGTAATGTCATTCAGAGCGGCGTGGAGGGGATTGACTGGAGTAGAAGGAGCGGGCCGTGGGCTCGTAACCCTCTTTAATTGTTCCTCCAACGAAGTGACTTTGTCGAGAAGAGTTTGTTGGAGAGGTGTGACCTGAGCAACCGAGGGTTGGCAGGGCCTTGAAGGAGGGGCCGTATAAAAAGGCCGTGGAAGGGGATTAATGGGAGGACCCATAGAAGAACCCGGATGGGCCGGATTGCAAGGAATAAATGGGCCTTGGGGCCGTGGTGGAGGAGGAATAGAAGAAGGCGGGTGTCGGACCACCCGAGGAGAAGGGTGAATAGGAGAAGATGGGTGATGGGCCACCCGAATAGGCATGTGAATAGAAGAGGGAAGTGGGTGATGGGCCACCCGCATAGGGTTGGAAGGAGGCTGAGAAGAATGAGATGCACCCTCAACAGCGGCCTTAAGGGCTTGGATTTGTTGAGGGGTGAGATGATCTAATGCATGAATGATTTGAGAGACCTTCTTATCATTGGGAGGAGACGGTCCCGAAGGAATAGTGGCTCGTGATTGAAGCGAGGGACCATGAGATTGGACATTGCCCATGGGCCGGACAATACCATAGGAATGAGGACGTGGTCCCTCAAAAATAGGGTGAGAATGACGTTGAACATGTGGAAATTGAGGAGTATAAGATGTGCTAGATTGTGCATCCTCATGAACACAATTAGAATTAAACATGTTGTTTCGTCTATCAAGGTAAGCCATTACGCAATCAAAGTTCCAAAAATAATTTTGCAAAGAAGCACACAAATTGGAATGGCTACCGTTGATTTTTATTTGTTTTAACCTTGGTGAATTAAAGATTTTATGCAAATTGATATAATCACTCTAGGGGTGAACCTAGTTTCAAATATGGTTTAACTCCGGTGCCAACTAGGAACACTCTCTCACCATGTATAGGCCAACTAAACCCGGTACTTCAAAGGGTAAAACCTGCCCGGCGTCCGTGAGGGAATCCACGGGTGCGGGGACTTACGGAGGCTTGGTTT
This sequence comes from Amorphophallus konjac, assembly GCA_022559845.1. Lineage (NCBI taxonomy): Eukaryota > Viridiplantae > Streptophyta > Magnoliopsida > Alismatales > Araceae > Amorphophallus > Amorphophallus konjac. The sequence goes on from CM040121.1 coordinate 593,262,891, forward strand.
AGTAATTTCCGGTCCAAAGAGACGGAATGCTCAATGGAGGGTCCTTCCTTCACCAAGAGGGAGTGTGGATCCTAACAATGTGAGAAGATCTCTCGACCAAAAGCAAATGATGAATGCAGAATCCTATATACAACAGATGGATGTAATAAACAGATGAATGTAAGCAGAAGAGCAACCGGTCAGTCACTGTGACACACAGGAAAGAGACGCCCTGGAGTGCGGCGTCAATTCTGTAAAAGGCGCCTCTGCCAGGGGCGCTTAATAAACAAGAGGCGCCCAGAATGTTGGGCGTCAATTCTGCATGGGACGCCCTTGGTAGAAGACATTAAATAGGAAAACACGCCCTGAGTGAAGGCGTTACTCACTAGAAACACGCCTCTGAAAGGGGCGCCAATTCTTCTGTCCCCAGAAACAGAGTTAAATACCAATATGAAAGGAGACAAAAACACTCACAATCACAATAAAATCATGGCAATCAACCACCAAAAGGAATATAGCATGCTCATCATCATTTTTTTATTTTTTAATAGATGAATAAATAGAATTTCTAAAAATCTATCAAACTAACCAATCACTTAGGGGGAGGGGTGCTACGTGGAGCACAAAAGGGAGACGCACCGTGGGTGCAAAAGGGGAGATGGCACACGTGGGTGCCCAAGGGGAAAGGGTAATCAAAAGAACAACAAAAGGAGTCCCACCGTGATCGCCAATTTGTAGATTGTGAAAAATAGGAGATGTGATCGCCAGAGGGGTTACCTCAAGAAGAAACAAAGAAGATCGCAAATACCTGGCGGAAAATAAAACGCGGGCTGGATTGTGAATTCCTCCTCCTCCTTGAATCGGCCGGCCGATGAAGGGGGTTTTTCTTTATTGATTACCCTTGCAAAAAAGACAAAAACAAACAAACAAAAGAGGTGGATCAGCCAAGCGAATGTAGTATCAATCCCAAGTAGATGATATGATGATGAATAGAGAATAAAACATGCGCACCTTTTTTTTTGTTTTAAAACCCCTAAAGAGATAGGGAAGGAGAAGATATGATGAAACTAATGCAAAAGAAGAAAAACGTATGATGACCGACGGAAAAACAACAATTAGATAAGCAAGAAAAACCCATGCTGTCCCTGATGACAGTAAAGGGAACCGAAACTGATGCTGTTGGCAGGAAGAACAACGAAGCAGAGAGTTCTAAAGATCGCGCAGGAAGAAGATGGATAGCCTCCGTAAATTCAGCATCTATGCATAAAAACTCTAACCTCGGTAACCTGCTCCCGTAACCTGCCAACCTCGCGCGAGGTCGATCAAGACATCCCTATATAGGGTTCCAGATCCAAGATAACCTCATATTCGGAAGGATAAGAACGGACAATGATCAAAAGAAGGCAGGACTCTAGTTCCAATTCGAGCAAGGAGACCATTGGAGGCAAGGAACTACTCAGGAAAGGCATACCCAAACACGACATCGAAGGATAAAACACGACCTTTAGAAGGGCGTCAAATTACAAATTGACGACCTACATCAAGACGTTACTCAAAAACACGACCAGGATCAAGGGCGTCACTTCTCGGATTTAATTTTGGCAATAAAACTTACTTTATTTGAAAATTATGAGAAAACGGTTGAGATGAATGCGTTACTTGAATACACACCCTGAGGAAGGACGTTAATCAATAATTTGAATTTATTTTGAAACCGGATAATACCAGGAATTGACGCCTTGACATTTGGTCGTCCTTTCTTTTGAACACGCCCTAGATAAGGTCACTTTTTAAAACACGCCCCCCTTCAGGTCGCGAATCACAAAAACGCAAAGATCAAACCAAAAACACACAAAAATAGAAAAACTTCATATTATGAATGTATTGAAGTTCACTTTGGGGCGTCAACATAGTGACATGAGATTTGATCAACATAGCGTCAATTTTGGCGTGTCTACAGCTGCCCCGCCTTGGCGTCTGCTTTGCAAGGGAGTGAGACGAAATGGAGTGAAAGTGCAACAAACGGAATGAAGTGGAGCGAACTGATAAGTAGATGCCAAGGTGTGATGTGACATGCCTCAGACACTAAGCATTAGAAATCTTTCCAAGATTCAAAGTGAAACAACTACGAGTGATTCCAAGGAAGCATCGATTTGCTGGATAAAGGAGATTAAACTAAACAAGTAAAAATGTCCGCATGGCACGATAAGCAGACACCATTGGAGAGCGGTTACCAGCCAACGTGGACGTGCTACAACCAAGGTGGATTTGTGGGAAAAATAAATGGAATTGAGATGGAGACCCAGCAAAGGGACATTTTCAAGTAATCAGCCTAAGCGGCTTCAAAGAGAATAAAGTACTCAATTTGGAATGGAATATCTCATGTCAACTCAATCAAGAGCGAGTGACCTTCATTATTACCTTAATATGAAGATTTTCAGCATGAAGCTCAAAGTCCTACATGATGCATGCTGGGCTAAAAGAAAAGATAAGACAAACTAAAAATATAGAAAATAATCAAGGATAATATTGTTAAGCCATCCAGATTTGGTCAAGAATCCAGATCTCTGAACTGACACTAAGCCGAAGCCCGTTTGTCCGCGCATCAACTCAGAAAGGTGGAACCATCGTCCCAGACCTTCAACGACTCAACGGCCTATCCGTGTGATCAAGACTTTCCTGGAACTATCACTGTTTTTGATGAAGGGGAACTCAAATTCCAGGTTCATCAGAACCACAAGGTCCTTGATATGCTATAATAGCATAGAATACCATATAGTAATAATGCTCACAACAAGATGTTACTTCCACAGTGATCCGGGCATCTCGAAACCTGCAATCCTCTGCACTTGAAAACTCATTAGCCCTCCCATAATTTCAATATGAATAACCCTCAATTCAAAGTATGACATGATCATAAGTGCTAAATTAAAAACAATTCCAACCAAATAATAGCACTTAAGTTCATCAGAGCACGTAGGGAAGCAAATTCATAAGCTCACAAATTCACGCCTGGACCGAACGGCGTCAAAACATGAAAGGCGCCTGATTATGAGGGCGTCAAAAGAGAAACACGCCCTCTACTGAGGCGTGAAATACACCAAGGGTTCAAGAATAAGACGACCCTGGAAAGGGCGCTACACAAAACACGACCTCGATCCGGTCGCCAATTCAACAATTGACGCCCTAACAGAAGGCGTTAATTAAGCACAAACTTCCATTTCCGATTCGAAAGCTAAACCCAGTCCTAATAGCCATAAACTTTCTAACTCCGAACAGCCTTAAGACTCCCCAGACTCCTATAAACGGAAGGCAATTCCTCAAATCAATCAAATCCTCCGAGCTCTGTTTCTTCTGCTGCTTCCTTCTGCAGACACCGCAACTGTCCGAACTTCTTCCTGCAAACCGAAGATGGAGAGGGCGATTAAGAGGTCCAAAGCTTCCACTCCCAGGCTAACCGAGATTAACGGGCACATAAGCAGTAGAATCTCCATGAACCAGGCAAAGATAAAATCCTTCTTCTTTTCCACTTTTGTCTTAAATGTTCTTCTCTTCTGCATGCTCATTTATCCTTCTTTCTCTGCATTGTTCTTCCTTTCTTCCTTCCACAGGACTACCCGAATGTCCCAAGAGCAAGGAGATTTACAAAAATTAAGTGGCTGCCTCTTATACTCTCCAAATTTTCTTCAGATATGAGGGTGTACTTAACAAGATGGCACCTTCTGGGTCTAGTTACCCATGCCAAACATTATGATCAAATCCATCTTGACTGGGCAGCTATAGGGGCTCTTGTAGAGATATGGCATCCTTCTACTCATACCTTTCTCTTCTCTACCTTTGAAGCCACGATCCTATTAGAAGAATTGGAGATGATCTTAGGCTTAAAGAGAATGAAGCAAGGGGATGAGGAAAAGATGGCCATCATGCCAAAACCAATTTCCTCTCATGAGCTATTAATAAGCTTGATATCTAGCCCCAACCTAGTGAATCAAATCAAAGCCACCAAAGGAATCAATCTTCTAAAGCTCGCCTCATGGGTGTACAAGAGAGCAGATCAAGCCAAAGAGGATGAAGAAATAGAGCGGGTAGCAAAGGCCTTCGTGGTGTGCTTGGCAGGAGCAATCTTATTCCCATCCACGGAGGACTTTCTAGAAGAGGCCCAATGAAGCGCTATAGTGAGCTTATGGGAAGGAGATAGAGTGGGACCGGCGATTCTAGCCTATCTCTATAGCGGGTTAACCTCGGCGGCGATGGGAAGGCCCATCTACGGATGCATGCTAGCACTATCTAGTTGGGTAGACCTTCACTTCAAATTCGATCCATGTGATGAGGCCCAGCAATCCTCAAGAATCTTCTCAAAAAGCCCACTCTCTTATATGACCGGTTCGCTTGGGATAAGCAATAGAGTGACGAACCGGATTCCTCAAATCAAGAAGAGAACGGAATGGAGAGAGCACCTCAAAGTAATGCCAAAGAATCTCTTCACTTGCACCCCGGGAATACTCAAGACTCAAGAACTCCGTGCAAGATTTTCTCCCGGTACGGACCTTCGGCTCATAGGCGCTTCAGATTTCGCACTATACAACTCACATCGGTGCCTTCCTCAACTCGGGCTTCCACGGCGAGTATTCGAGGATCCGTCTCACCTTCCTCCAATCAAGACACGGGACCTTGGCAGCAATGAAGATGGAGAAGAATGCACAACAATCCAAGCTCTCTGGAAAATCAACAAGGCTCATCAACCTGTGGAGAACTTAGAAGAAGACAGAGATGAATGGAAATCTTATGTAATTACTTTAAGAAGTTTGAGGCCCAAAATGGCTCATTAAGCAATGCAATCTTTCTTTCATATAATCAATGATATTTCCTTTGATTGAGCCAATAACACAGTGATTCTGATCAAATCTTCCAATAACATGCGATTCTGTTGCAAATAACGACTCAGTCAATGTCGTGAATTCATAAAGGACGCCTCAGACAATGTCGTCTTCCATGATTGATCGCTCATAACTGGGTCCTCGAGTCTGCCAGCTCTCGCTCGCGTGCTGCTACCTGCTCCTGGTACCGGGCACGCTTCACCTGCTGAAGCTCAAGGTGCCGGGCACGCTTTGCCTGGTACTCCTCCCGCTCACGAGCACGCTCCTCGCGCTCCCGGGCACGCTCCCGTCTCTCCAGCTCAAGGGCCACCCGCAGCTCGGCCACGTCCTGAGGCAGCTCCTCTCGACGCCTCAGGGACCTCTCTAGCTCTGAGATCCGCTGATCACGGATCGCCAACTCGGTACGTACCGCCTGAAGCTGAGTCGCCTGCAAACAGGTAAACAAATCATCAATTCCACAATTAATGCAATCTAGCAATTTAAGCAATACATGATCACCACAATCTAGCAATAAATTGTGAAAAATCCACTTAATAGAATAACAATAAAAAAAGAATTCAGCAGAAGATGAAAAAAAATGCACACGGTGCAAAATAGGAGATGTGATCGCCAGAGACGCGAGGGCCTCAAAGGATATAACAAATAATCAATGGAAGGATCGCGATATAAATACCTTAAATGCGGGGGAGATTGTGAGTGCTTCCTTCTCTTCCAATCGACCGGTCGATGAAGAGAGTTATTCTTTAATTGATTACCTTCGGCCTTCTGATGCTCGGTGGGGAGGAAGCCTCAAAGATAAAGATTTGTATGCAGTAAAGGGGGGGTCCTCCTTCGGCCAGAAGCAGCAACATCAACCCTGCGTAAAAAAAAAGACAGAGGAAGGAAGAAGCAGAAGAGAAGAAGAAAAAGGGGAAAAAGGGACCGAACCTAATAACAGAGCCGCAAGGCTCTATTAAAAGGGCAGAATCAAGTAAGATAGAAAGATAAGAATGGGCAAGAGTCCAACATGGGAAGGGTTAAGTTCCCAATAGAGGAAGATGACCAAACAAAGCAAGGACTCTTTGGGGAAAGGGCTGCGTTCGATTAGAACACGAAACTGAAATACGACATGAAAAGGGGCGTTAATTCATAAATTGACGACCTGCAGAAGGGCGTTAATTAAAAACACGACCTGGACAAGGGCGTCACTTCCTGGATTTAAATTTGGTAATAAAACTTTCTTTATTTGAAAAATTGTGAAAGACGCCTGAACTAAAGGCGTTAATTGAAAACATGCCCTACCAAGGGGCGTTAATCAATATGATAAATAGCCAAAAAGAATGGACGACCATGTGTTCGGGCGTCAATTAAATTGACGTCCGATTCAGGGTCGTTAATTCAAAAATATTCAAAACAGGGTCATTTTTCATTTCTCAATATTATTTTCTCATTTTTTAGGTGGAGGTACATCTCAATGTGCTGATTCCAATGACTATTTTTACGTATTTTTCTAACATCGGAAAGGCCACCAAATCACCTCTTAAAGGGGGTTGAAAATAATATTAAAAAAATCAATTTGAAAAGTGACGCCCTCACCTGTGTAGTTAATTCACTTTTTCTTTATTTTTATTTTATTTAAAATAAGAATAACGTCCCATGCAAAGTCGTTAATTTCAAAAAAAATCCGAAAAATTCTCAGAAAATCCAGGAAAATGAGAATTGAGATGCAATTGACGCCTGATGCATGTGACGCCAATTTTATTTTTATTTTCTTTAAATTTTCTTAAAATGAAATGACGTCCCTCTTTAAGTCGTTAATTCGAGAAAATTCATAAAAATAGAGAAAAATATCCAGAAAAATCCAAGAAAATAGAAAAAAATAAGAAAAGGGAGAAAAAAAGGGAGAAATCCAAGAAAAGTGAGAAAAACCACTCAAACAAAGTTAATTTGAGGGTCAAATTGGGACATTACAAGGTAATATGAGATGTACTCACAGTAACGTCAATTTTGGCGTGTCTACAGCTGCCCCGCCTTGGCGTCTGCTTTGCAAGGGAGTAGAGCAAACTGAAAAGTAGATGCCAAGGTGTGATGAGACACGCAATCAACATCACTTGATGAGAATTAAATCAAAAGCTCGAAATGAAGCCATCCCGGGAAATTCAATGAAATCAACGATGTTTGGATAAGAGGAGGAGTGTGCACGCGGGCACGAAGGAGAATGATCAACTTCCAGCGCGGTGGAAGTACCCCAGGTCACAAACCTGTAGGTTTCACCATTGAGGAGCGGTTACCAGCCAATGTGGACGTGCTGCAGCCAAGGTGGATCAAGGGAAAGGATTGAAATAAGATGATAGAAATCCAAACAAGGAGCTTTCGAGAAAATGACCCAAAACAGCGACAAAACGAAATGAGGATTCCATTCAGCAATGAAAATCTCATATCTGGGAAGATTAAGATCAAATTGACTCTCCAAATCAGCTTATCAGAATGATTTTCCAAAATTGTTTCAAACTCCTATATGAATGCATGCTGGGTTTAAAAGAAAAAATTAGAACAAATGAAAATACAAGATAATCAACGATAATATTGTTAAACTGCCAAGACTGGGTCAAGAAATCGATTTCGCGAGCTGATACTAAGCCGAAGCCCGTTTATCCACGCACAAACTCGTAAAAGGGAACCATCGTCCCCAGTCTTGGACGGCTCAACGGCCTATCCGTGTGACTAAGACTCCTTCTGGAATTATCATTATTTTTGATGAAGGGGAACTCAAATCCCAGTTTTACCAAAGTCACAAGGTCCTTGATATAATCTAGTAGCGTATGTAACATATAGTAGGATGCATACAGGGGGGATGGTGATAGCAATGAGCATGGGGGAACAGAGAAATGAGGTGCAAGCACTGTGGGGCTTGGATGATGATGCCCAGTCGGTGGGACTAAGAGCTTCTTCCTGCGCTCAAAGATTCATCAGCAAAGATATAAAAGATAACAAGCAATGAATAAGGCATTTAAGCATAGCAAGCATAGCATGAATCAAAACATCAATAGCAAGTATGTATTATATTCAAGAATAGCATAGATAGCATCATTAAAGCATAGATAGCATAGCATCATTGTTTGTCGTTTGTCATGAGGATGACAACTTGGCTAATCAAGATTTGGAGTTGAATGATCAAGATCTGATAATGCCCATCGGCGGAGTGATCAGCAAGATTTGATAAAAAAAGATTTGGAGATGAATATTCGGAATAATGCGTAGCAAATTATGAAGATGTGATCAATTGTGAACATGAGAAGAATCAAAAGGTAGATGGCAATGAATGGAGAGGACTCATCCCGTGCTCTTGATCATTGCAAAGTTGTCGTTCCTGCAAAAGCACCATCAGAAAAATACAATGCAATTTTTTGGATTTTGAAATATGCAAATTTTTATGAGTTTTGAAAATATTTGAATTTTTATGTGGATTTTGAAAAATATTTGAATTTTTATTATGAATTTTGAAAATATTCATTTTTTTTTAGATTTTGACTTAGGAAATTTTCAAGTTTTTTTGTTTTTTTTTCTTTTGATTTTTTTATTTTTATTTGGTTTAGACATTGTTAATGCAGTATCAAAGGATGTTTTTGAACCACTGGCTAGGGGTCCTTGTTCCTTCCCCTTTCGCTAAAATTACCCAAAGCCGAGCGTGCATTGAAGGGTGGCGCCCTATAACTGACTGCCCTTGATTAACGGTGCTCCTACCAAGGCCATACCCGAGAAACATTCGGTCTTAGAGGGAGAAGAGAAGAATAATTGAGGATAAGCTTTATGCAGGATGGGAGATGTCAGGACTTGAATTCCTTCCAAGGTGTTTCCCCTCAAAGAGGTAGTCTGTTGTGCCGGGACTTTGTGCCTTTGATTTTTAGACCCTTGACATACATACGACCAGGGTTTTCCCTGTGGGGACTTTGCCACTCTTGACATGCCATAATTCACAATTTTGCTTTTATCGAAATTCTGATTTGATTTCCATAATAGCCCTTTTGGCGAGATGTATATCATGAAATTCATATGAAAACTCATATTGATTTTGGGTCAAGACTGCCCCTATTTGAGACTCCTCTCGTATTGGGGATTACCCTGGGTGGGTCATCTCACCCGTCAACCTCTTGCCCCTGCATGCGACTGAGTAAAGAAGAGAAAAGACTTTCAGATATACTCATGGCATGGCCAAAGTAGGGACGGTGTTTAACCAAAGGAGCCGGCTAAGGACGCCGTGAAGTGTGTGCGGTGCCCAGCTGAGGGTTGCTCTTAACAAGCGGGAGAGAATATCGAATTCCCGGCGCGGGGTTCTTATTAACCAAAGGTGCTGTAAAAGTAAGCCTAAAGACTCTTTTATGAGATAAAGATACGACCTAAGATGAAGGCCTACAACACCACTTTTAATCTTGTTAAGAAGCACTTTATTTTGAAAATCATCGTGAAGCAATGAGATAATGATATCATGAAATGAGTACTTACGCCAATATGTTACCTTGCAACCTTTGTAGAAGCAGCTGTCAGAGGCGAGGTTGATCATCGTGGGATAGTCCTCTTTGGCAGTCAAAAGGATTGGAAGCAAAGGATTTGAAAGTCGCTTAACAAGAAGGAGTGGTGCCAAGACCAGACTCAGACGAATAAGGAAAAAAAGGAAGAGAGGCGAGGGCTAGAACTCCCTCACTAAGGTGTGGAGACCCTGATCACATGAAAGGTCTACAGAAGAAGCGGAGAATTAGAAGGAGGAGTGAGGACTAAAGCCTCGAAAGCAGTGAGAAAAAGGGCAGATGCCCAAGGCAGTGGATGTGGAAGAAGTTGGGTCGGACCCAGGATTAGGGGGAATCAGAAGAAGAAATTGATAGATGGAAAGAGGCGGATCTGGAGGGTCTGGGAGCAGAGGAGAATCCTGATAGGAGGAATCCGGAGGCTTCGGAGGAGTAAGATATCGAGGGACATGGTGCCCTGGGAAGATATATGGAAAAAGATGATGGAAGAGGAGGAAAAGAATGAAGGATGTGATGTCCTGGAAGAGCAGAAAGATGAATCGGAAGAAAGATGGATGGTCCAGAGGTTCCGGAGGAATGAGATGCCGAGGGACGCGGTGCCCAAGGAAGAGTGGATGAAATGGATCAAGAGGGTCCGGAGGAATGAGATGGGAAGGGACACGATGCCCTAAGAAGAAGGAAAGAAAATCCGGAGGTTCCGGAGAAGGAAGGTAGAAAAGGGTGCGATGCCCAAGAAAAATCAGTGAGATGCCCGGAGGATCCAGACGTGATGGTGCAGAGGGGCGCGATGCCCAACGAGCAAGATCCGGAGGTTCCGGAGGGGGAAGATACCATGGGACGCGATGCCCAAGGAGAAGAGAAAGATCCGGAGGTTCCGGAGTGGGAAGACGGAAAGGGGCGCGATGCCCAAGGGATAAAGAGAGGGGTGAAAGATCCGGAGGTTCCGGAGGAAGAAGAGGGAAAGGGGCGTCAGGCCCAAGAAGGAGAGAAAGATCCGGAGGTTCCGGAGGAAGAAAATGGAAAGGGGCACGATGCCCTGAAAGGAGGGATAAAACACCTGGAGGTTCCAGGAAAATGACAGGATAGGGGACGCGATGCTCCGGGGAGAGTGGATTAGAAGAAGATGAAAATGAATAAGATGGGAAATGCGGAAGATCCGGAGGTTCCGGAAGACGGGGAAGATACGGGTCCGGAAACCCGAGAAAGGAGAAATGCCAATGTATGTGAATGCAATAGAATGGATGCGATGAATGCATGGATGCAACAGAATGTATGAGATGCAAAGAATATGACGAACGTGAAGGGCGAGAGGATGAGATACTCCTCCTTACCCTTGGAGTGGCCCATGTAGAAAATGCGATGGACAAGAATGTGGACGGCGTTGAATAGAAAGTGGATGAAATAGTGGAAAGCCCTTTGGCACCAAGATAACTGCCCTTCCATGGTAGTGAAAGTATATAGCCAATTGGCCCAGTGGATAAAGCAAAAGCCCATGATGAAACTTCAAAGGTAAATGACAATTCCCCTGGAGAGTGAAAAGTGATAGTGTGAGGGAGTTGAACAGTTGGGATAGGAAGCATTGTGTTGCCCTGGGGTTGTGGCGTATATGGAGTGTGAACAAAATGGGCATTCGCCCCTTGTATGGAAGAATGGATTCAAAATTGGAAAATGGGAACAAGGGGTGCCTTGTCCGGCCCTTGGGTGGCGTCAACACTTGGCATTCTCTTCTGAGTATTGACGGCGACTTGGCCCCTTCCATCGTGCTCGGCACAACAACCCGGATTGGCATCCGGCAAATAAATTCCTGCATCTTGAACCGCATAGCCACGGCCACATGTTTCTTGCCCGGCTCTTGATCATCTTTGGCACAAGTACTTGCAGAAGCACCCCCATTCCGAGTGGTAAAGAGGTGTGAAGCGGAGGCGGAAGGCTCCATGGATGGTGACGGTGTAATGGAAAGTGTTGGAGAAAGGATGAGTGGAAGTGGAGGTTCAAACACGTCGAACTTCCCCTCTTGCTCGGAAGCAGTTGGGGTTGGCTCGAGTGCAAAAAAGGGTGGATCCTGCTTAGGACTAGCCACGGGTAAGGGTGAAGGGTTAGGTAGTGGAGTAGGGGTTAAAGGGATAATGGAGGGCTGAGGTGGTGATAATGGTAGGTTAATTGGGGAAGGTTCAATGGAGGGCTCGATGGAAGCCGATGGTATGGAGGCTAATGGCTTAATGGGTGGAGGTTTAGTAGAAGGCTCGGGGGAGGCTGGTGTTGTAAAGGTTAACATAACTGGTGGAGGCGCAATGGGTGGAGGTTTGGTGCAGGGAAAACGCCGAACGGGGCGAGCGGTGTTAGGAATAGAAGGGGACTCAAGAGGTGCCGGCGCGGGTGATTGGAATATCGACCCATCATCATAACACCAATTAGTCTCATAAACGGGGGTTGGATTAGGGATGGTAGCTTCGTCCTGAGTAGGGGGCTCATCAAATGGTAGTGGAGGGAGAGGGAAGCGAAGGGAACTCGGAAGGGGTGCCTGCGGAACTTCATCGTCATGTGCTTCAAATTCTTCAATCGTCGGCCCTTGCTTGCTTGAATCGCCGACGCCATAGTCATCCCTCCTATCCTTCCACTCTTTCTCCATCTTGGTAATGTCATTTAGAGCAGCGTGAAGGGGATTGACTGGAGTAGGAGGAGCGGGCCGTGGGCTCGCAACCCTCTTTAACTGTTCCTCCATCAGAGTGACTTTGTCAATAAGAGTTTGCTGGAGGGGTGTGACCTGAGCAACATAGGGTTGGCAGGGCCTTGAAGGAGGGGTCGTATAAAAAGGCCGTGGAAGGGGACTAATGGGAGGACCCATAGAAGAACCCGGATGGGCCGGTTTGCAAGGAATAGATGGGCCTTGGTGCCGTGGTGGAGGAGGAATAGAAGGAGGCGGGTGTCGGACCACCCGAGGAGAAGGGTGAATAGGAGGAGATGGGTGATGGGCCACCCGAGTAGGCCTGCGAATAGAAGAGGGAAGGGGGTAATGGGCCACCCGCATAGGGTTGGAAGGAGGATGAGAAGAATGAGATGCACCCTCAACAGCGGCTTTAAGGGCTTGGATTTGTTGAGGGGTGAGATGATCTAATGCATGCAAGATTTGGGAGACCTTCTCATCATTGGGAGGAGACGGTCCCGTGGGGGTAGTGACTTGCAATTGAGGCGAGGGACCCTGAGGTTGGACATTGCCCATGGGTCAGGTATGACCATAAACATGAGGACGTGGTCCCTTGAAAGTATGGTGAGAATTATGTTGAGCATGTTGAAATTGAGGAGTATAGGATGTGCTAGGTTGTGCATCCTCACAATTGAAATTAAACATGTTATTTTGTCTATCAAGGTAAGCCATCATGCAAGCAAAGTTCAAGCAAAATAGTTTGCAAAGGAGCACACAAGTTGGAATGGTTACCCTTGATTTTTATTTGTTTTAACCTTGGTGAATTGAAGATTTTATGCAAATTGATATAATCACTCAAGGGGTGAACCTAGTTTCAAATATGGTTTAACTCCGGTGTCAACTAGGAACACTCTCTCACCACGTATAGGCCAACTAAACCCAGTACTTCAAAGGGTACAACCTGCCCGGCATCCGTGAGGGAATCCACGGGTGCGGGGACTTACGGAGGCTTGGTTTAGGAATTTTCGGTCCAAAGAGACGGAATGCTCAAAGGAGGGTCCTTCCTTCACCAAGAGTGGGTGTGGATCCTAACAATGTGAGAAGATCTCTCAACCAAAAGCAAATGATGAATGCAGAATCATATATGCAACAGATGGATGTAATAAACAGATGAATGTAAGCAGAAGAGCAACCGGTTAGTCACTGTGACACATAGGAAAGAGACGCCCTGGTGTGCGGCGTCAATTCTGTAAAAGGCGCCTCTGCCAGGGGCGCTTAATAAACAAGAGGCGCCCAGAATGTTGGGCGTCAATTCTGCACGGGACGCCCTTGGCAGAAGACGTTAAATAGGAAAACACGCCCTGAGTGAAGGCGTTACTCACTAGAAACACGCCTCTGAAAGGGGCGCCAATTCTTCTGTCCCCAGAAACAGAGTTAAATACCAATATGAAAGGAGACAAAGACACTCACAATCACAATAAAATCATGACAATCGACCACCAAAAGGAATATAGCATGCTCATCATCATTTTTTTTATATTTTAATAATTGAATAAATGGAATTTCTAAAAATCTATCAAACTAACCAATCACTTAGGGGGAGGGGTGCTACGTGGAGCACAAAAGGGAGACGCACCGTGGGTGCAAAAAGGGGAGATGGCACACGTGGGTGCCCAAGGGGAAATGGTAATCAAAAGAACAACAAAAGGAGTCCCACCGTGATCGCCAATTTGTAGATTGTGATAAATCCACACATGAAGAGTGGATTAAATATGGGAAAACACAAGGGGGAGAGATGATATAATAATGAAGAAAAGAAGCACGTGGTGCTACTAAGGAGGGTGATCGCCAGAGGGGTTACCTCAAGAAGAAATAAAGAAGATCGCGAATACCTGGTGGAAAATAAAACGCGGGCTGGATTGTGAATTCCTCCTCCTCCTTCAATCGGCCGACCGATGAAGGGGGTTTTTCTTTATTGATTACCCTTGCAAAAAAGATAAAAATAAACAAACAAAAGAGGTGGATTAGCCAAGCGAATGTAGTATCAATCCCAAGTAGATGATATGATGATGAATAGAGAATAAAACATGCGCACCTTTTTTTTGTTTTAAAACCCCTAAAGAGATAGGGAAGGAGAAGATATGATGAAACTAATGCAAAAGAAGAAAAACGTATGATGACCGACGGAAAAACAACAATTAGATAAGCAAGAAAAACCCATGCTGTCCCTGATGACAGTAAAGGGAACCGAAACTGATACTGTTGGCAGGAAGAACAAGGAAGCAGAGAGTTCTAAAGATCGCGCAGGAAGAAGATGGATAGCCTCCGTAAATTCAGCATCTATGCATAAAAACTATAACCTCGGTAACCTGCTCCCGTAACCTGCCAACCTCGCGCGAGGTCGATCAAGACATCCCTATATAGGGTTCCAGATCCAAGATAACCTCAGATTCGGAAGGATAAGAACGGGCAATGATCAAAAGAAGGCAGGACTCTAGTTCCAATTCGAGCAAGGAGACCATTGGAGGCAAGGAACTACTCAGGAAAGGCATACCCAAACACGACACCGAAGGATAAAACACGACCTTTAGAAGGGCGTCAAATTACAAATTGACGACCTACATCAAGAGGTTACTCAAAAACACGACCAGATCAAGGGTGTCACTTCTCGGATTTAATTTTGGCAATAAAACTTACTTTATTCGAAAATTATGAGAAAACGCCTGAGATGAAGGCGTTACTTGAATACACGCCCTGAGGAAGGACGTTAATCAATAATTTGAATTTATTTTGAAACCGGATAATACCAGGAATTGACGCCCTGACATTTGGTCGTCCTTTCTTTTGAACACGCCCTAGATAAGGTCGCTTTTTAAAACACGCCCCTCTTCAGGTCGCGAATCACAAAAACGTAAAGATCAAACCAAAAAACACACAAAAATAGAAAAACTTCATATTATGAATGTATTGAAGTTCACTTTGGGGCGTCAACATAGTGACATGAGATTTGATCAACATAGCGTCAATTTTGGCGTGTCTACAGCTGCCCCGCCTTGGCGTCTGCTTTGCAAGGGAGTGAGACGAAATGGAGTGAAAGTGCAACAAACAGAATGAAGTGGAGTGAACTGATAAGTAGATGCCAAGGTGTGATGTGACACGCCTCAGACACTAAGCATTGGAAATCTTTTCAAGATTCAAAGTGAAACAACTCCGAGTGATTCCAAGGAAGCATCGATTTGCTGGATAAAGGAGATTAAACTAAACAAGTAAAAATGTGCGCATGGCACGATAAGGAGACACCATTGGAGAGCGGTTATCAGCCAACGTGGACGTGCTACAACCAAGGTGGATTTGCAGAAAAATAAAGGGAATTGAGATGGAGACCCAGCAAAGGGACATTTTCAAGTAATCAACCTAAGCGGCTTCAGAGAGAATAAAGTACTCAATTTGGAATGGAAAATCTCATGTCAACTCAATCAAGAGCGAGTGACCTTCATTACTGCCATATTACGAAGATTTTCAGCATGAAGCTCAAAGTCCTACATGATGCATGCTAGGCTAAAAGAAAAGATAAGACAAACTAAAAGATAGAAAATAATCAAGGATAATATTGTTAAGCCATCTAGATTTGGTCAAGAATCCAGATCTCTGTGCTGACACTAAGCCGAAGCCCGTTTGTCCGCGCATCAACTCAGAAAGTGGAACCATCATCCCAGACCTTCAACGACTCAACGGCCTATCCGTGTGATCAAGACTCTCCTGGAACTATCACTATTTTTGATGAAGGGGAACTCAAATTCTAGATTCGTCAGAACCACAAGGTCCTTGATATGCTATAATAGTGTATAATACCATATAATAATAATGCTTACAACAAGATGTTACTTCCACAGTGATCCGGGCATCTCGAAACCTGCAATCCTCTGCACTTGAAAGTTCATTAGCCTTCCTATAATATCAATAATCTTCAATTCAAAATATGACATGATCATAAGTGCTTAATAAAATAAAATTCCAACGAAAATAATAGCACTTAAGTTCATCAGAGCATGTAGGGAAGCAAATTCATAAGCTCACAAATTCACGCCTGCACTGATCGACGTCAAAACATGAAAGGCGCCTTGTTATGAGGGCGTCAAAAAGAGAAACACGCCCTCCACTGAGGCTTGAAATGCACCAAGGGTTCAAGAAGAAAACGACCCACTCAAGGGCGTTACACAAAACACGACCTCGGTCCGGTCGCCAATTCAACAATTGACGCCCTAACAGAAGGCGTTAATTAAGCACAAACTTCCATTTTTGATTCGAAAGCTAAACCCAGTCCTAATAGCCATAAACTTGCTAACTCCGAACAGCCTTAAGACTCCCCGGACTCCTATAAAGGGAAGGCAATTCCTCAAATCAATCAAATCCTCCGAGCTCTGTTTCTTCTGCTGCTTCTTCTGTTCTTCTGCAGACACCGCAACCGTCCGAACTTCTTCCTGCAAACCGAAGATGGAGAGGGCGATTAAGAGGTCCAAAGCTTCCACTCCCAGGCTAACCAAGATTAACGGGCACATAAGCAGTAGAATCTCCATGAACCAGGTAAAGATTGAGTCTTATGTTCTTTTCCACTTTTGTCTTAAATGTTCTTCTCTTCTGCATGCTCATTTATCCTTCTTTCTCTGCATTGTTCTTCCTTTCTTCCTTCCACAGGACTACCCGAATGTCCCAGGAGCAAGGAGATTTACAAAAATTAGGTGGCTGCCTCTCATACTCTCCAAATTTTCTTCAGATATGAGGGTGTACTTAACAAGATGGCACCTTCTAGGTCTAGTTACCCATGCCAAATATTATGATCAAATCCATCTTGACTGGGCAGCTATAGGGGCTCTTGTAGAGATATGGCATCCTTCTACTCATACCTTTCTCTTCTCTACCTTTGAAGCCACGATCCTATTAGAAGAATTGGAGATGATCTTAGGCTTAAAGTGGGTGAAGTAAGGGGATGAGGAAAAGATGGCCATCATGCCAAAACCAATTTCCTCTCATGAGCTATTAACAAGCTTAATATCTAGCCCAAACTTAGTGAATCAAATCAAAGCCACTAAAGGAATCAATCTTCTAAAGCTCGCCTCATGGGTGTACAAGCGAGCAGATCAAGCCAAAGAAGATGAAGAGATAGAGCGGGTAGCAAAGGCCTTCGTGGTGTGCTTGGCAGGAGCAATCTTATTCTCATCCACGGAGGACTTTCTAGAAGAGGCCCAATTAAGCGCTATAGTGAGCTTATGGGAAGGAGATAGAGTTGGACCGGCTATTCTAGCCTATCTCTATAGTGGACTTACCTCGGCGGCAATGGGAAGGCCCATCTACGGATGCATGCTAGCACACTCTAGTTGGGTGGATCTCCACTTCAAGTTCGATCCATATGATGAGGCCCAACAACCCTCAAGAATCTTCTCAAAAAGCCCACTCTCTTATATGACCGGTTTACTTGGGATAAGCAATAGAGTGACGACCCAGATTCCTCAAATCAAGAAGAGAACGGAATGGAGAGAGCACCTCAAAGTAATGCCAAAGAATCTCTTCACTTGCGCCCCGGGAATACTCAAGACTCAAGAGCTCCGTGCAAGATTTTCTCCCGGGACGGACCTTCGACTCATAGGCGCTTCAGAATTCGTCTTGTACAATTCATACCGATGCCTCCTTCAACTCGGGCTTCCACGGCAAGTATTCGAGGACCCATCTCACCTTCCTCCAATCAAGACACGGGACCTTGGCAGCAATGAAGATGGAGAAGAATGCACAACAATCCAAGCTCTGTGGAAAATCAATAAGGCTCATCAACCTATGGAAAGCTTGGAAGAAGACATAGATGAATGGAAATCTTATGTTATAGCTCTGAGAAAATTGAGGCCCAAAATGACTCATTAGGCATTGTAATCTTTCTTTCATATAATCAATGATATTTCCTTTGATTGAGCCATCTTACTGTGTTTCTGACTAACTCTTCCAACGTTCTCTGATTCTGTTGCAAATAACGCCTCAAGCAATGTCATGAATTCATAAAAGGACGCCTCAGACAATGTCGCTTTCCACATTCCAGCTCACAAATTTGACGCCTCTACTAATGGGCGTTAACTGAATAACGACTTAAACTAGGGCGTGGATTGACTCAAATTCCCAAAATATATTCGTTGAAATTCTGAAATTAACGCCCTTAGCTAAGCCATGGATCATCAAAATAACGCCTCAAGCTAGGACGTTAATCAAGAACAGCAATTATGACTCTCATCGCATCAATCAATTCCATATTGAATGCGTCTGACGACGGTTATCATTCCCCATGCAAACAAAAATAACGCCTTAAGTAATGTCGTCAATTCTCAAGAAACGTCCTTGTTTCAGTCGTTGATTCCACAAGACGCGGCCTTCCTTAAGTCGTTAATTCTTTTTGACCGTTCGACTTAACTTTCCCTCCTTTCTTCTTCTTCCTCCGTTCTCTTTCCCTCTTTCTCTCTTCTTCTGCAACCCTAACCGAAACCCTCCCCCTTTCTCTCATTCTCTCTCAAACTCTCTCCCCCCTAACCCTAGACCTAGACGATGGCCGGAGGAGGACTCAAACGGCTGAGGGTGGCGGCGCCTGAGGTGGTGGACCTGGGCGAAGATGCCCACGCTGAGGAAGAAGCTCCCCTCGTGGTGGTCGAGGAAGAACCGTCGGCGGCCGAGGAGGTTCCAGTGGCGGCGGCCGACGATGAGGCCGAAGGACGAGATGAAGAAGAAGGCGCTGGTGAAGACGAAGAAGGCAATGGTGAAGGAGAGGATGGCGGTGAGGAAGAAGGTGGTGAGGAGGAAAATGAAGATGACGGAGGGCCACCTGCCACAGCGGCGGCCACCCCTCACCCCGGCCAACTCCGGCGGCCACGTCAGCCACGGCCCCAACCCGCTGGACCAAAACACCAGAAGGTAAGCCCCTAAACCAATTTCCATTTTTTTATTTTTATTGCCATTTTTTTTGTAATTTTCATAGCTCTCGGGGTATAAACCCTGCAACCCAGAAAGAAGACGCCCTCAGGGGCGTCACGTTTTAGAAATGAAACGCCCAACCTAAGGGCGTTAATTAAATTATTTCCCTGAAAAATAATTAACCCCATGAGAACACGCCCTGTGTAACGACCCGAGAATCCGATTACCGGGAAGGCCCGATAACCCGAGACTCGCACCGCCACCCACGAGCCCGAAGACTCGGAAGGGTTAAAAAGGATGGTGTGGAGACTACACAAGTATCACAAATAATTGCAGAAATTAAACAGTTATAATAGAATAACATTTTACATGGTCCACAACAGAAAATAACACAATAACAATAGTCCACGACTAGTACAGTGACAAGAAAGGAAAGTACAGCTACACGGGGCATCCCCCGGCTCTGACCTCCGGCACTACCGCTGGGCACCCGCACCACGCTGCGCTCCTGACGCGCTCCCCGAAGGTGGCGCCTCACCTGAAACACGGTGAAAACACGCAGGGAATGAGTCTCGGAACAAGACTCAGTAGGGATCACTCGAACCCTACCTCGAAAAACGAGAAACCACTACTCTAGCGGTAGAAAAGTATCTCGGAAAGGAAAGCCCTGTACTCTACAGAACTAGACCCTAACGGCACGTAAACCGAGACACGTGCCACGGTACGAGGAAACTGAAACTCAACGGTTGAACCGTCAAAAACCCGAAGGTCGGAAACACACGACTGACAGTCTGACACTCCGTACTCGACAGGAGTACCACCCACTAGAAGCACAGCCGGTAGCGTCCCCTGGCGTCTTACACCGCACCGCAGGTGCACCGCCTGACATGGTAGGTCCTACCCGAGGCGCAAACACCGTACAAGTAACCACAAACAAGTAACTAGTTGGGGTCACGCCCGTCGACGTGGGTCCAACCGCCCCCAACCACGTGTGCACACACAGACCTTGCGTCACTAGGTCTGGTCCTCTGACCGGTTTTCCCCCGTAGCCGGACTCTGGCTACCGACGAGGGGCCTACGGTAACCGGTCCACAAACCGTCTCGAAAGGTGGGTGCCCGTACACCACTCCCAGGTGAGACCAGCACCGCGCACTGGTGGGCTACGACTAGTGGAGGGTCGCTAAAGGAGTAGACTCTCGAGTCACGGAAAACAACACCCAAGCCCGACAACGTGTGGGAATCACCCCACGCACCAGTCCCGTCACACGGAGACCACGGTCGGAGAAAAGCGAGGTTGCCACCCTCATGGGGCAACACAGGAAGTGGCGGTCTACCCTCAGACCGTCACTGCCAAATGGCGGTCCACTCTAGGGCCGTCACTTGGAAATAGCGGTCTAAGGCGGACCGTCACACGGCCAGGGGGTAGGGGGAAGCGACGCGCCTACCCTAGTGCGTCGCTTGGAAGCGGCGCACCTAGGCCAGGGCGTCACATGGCACCCCACACCCACGAAAACCACAGGGAAAGTAACGCGCTTACCCTGGCGCGTCGCTTGCAAGCAACGCGTCGGGCTCAGTGCGTTACTCGCATGTGACGCGCCTAGACCAGCGCGTCGCATGGCCCTCACGCTCGGGATGGAAAGGGAAGTGACGCGCCTGCCCCAGCGCGTCGCTTGTAAGTAACGCGCTGGGCCCAGTGCGTCGCTTGGCCCATCCACATGGGGGACAACAGGAAGTAACGCTCCTGCCCCAGTGCGTTACACGCATGTAACGCGCCTATCTCGGTGCGTTACATGGCCTGACCCCCAACGGTCAAAACCCAACGGTCGAAAGCATGTGACGGCCCAGCCCAGGGCCGTCACTAGCAAACGGCGGCCAGTCGCAGGACCGTTACAGCCCTCGACCCCAAAGGCCAACACCCAGGGAAGTAACGCACTCCTCTAGGGGCGTTACAAGCATGTGACGGTCACTGGAGTGACCGTCGCTTGCCCCAGAGCACGCTACGGCGGGAGAACCCCAAAAACACCAACCACGCCCCCGCACCTCCACCGGAGAGGGGGAAAACAAGGGGGAAGACCCCTGGGGACCCCTAGCATGCATCTAAGCCACCAAAACATAGAATCATGGGCTAAAACCATAGATCGGGCGGCTCACCCCAAAACATGGAAAAACCCCAAAAACGCCCAAACATGCCTCTCTCGGCCTCCCCGCGGCCTACAAACCACGGAAAAGAACGGCGAAGAGCTAGGGAACGTCACCCTACCTCAATGGAGCGAATGCTCCGCCGGATCGTCCACGAATCGCGAAGAACGCTTGAAAACCCTCGTTCTTCCTTAAGCTTCCCACGCTTGCCGCACGCCCCCACGACCGCCTCGCCGCCGCCCACGTCGCCGCGCCGTCGCCCCGCCGCCGTCTGCAGCCGAAGGGGAGCTCGCCGTGGCCAACCGGGAGGAAGAGAGGGAGAGGGAGGGAGACACGGTGGAGGAGGAAGGAGGAAGAAGAAGATGGTGGGGGGAGAGAGAAAAGAAAAAGGGTTTTATAGAAAAACCCGGAAAATCCGTAAAATTCCAAAAAATAGGAAATCACACCCCCGCGATCCTCGGAACGCACCGATCGCAACGGTACCACTCGTGTCCGTGTGAACAGCCCGGTTCACCCGCAACGAGCGTCCGAAGAGAAAAGCCGAAACACACACCGGGAATCGGAAAACACACGCGGAAAAGCCGCGGAACGCCTCCGGGCCTCCGAAACAACTCCGGATCGCTCCGACCCGAACACGAAAGATGTCCGAAACGAAATTTCGGACACAACGGAGCCGGACACTCCGAAAACCAGATCTGGGACCCACGAAGAAGGATCCGAAAGGTCCGGGATATTACACCCTGCCTCATGTCGCCCATTTAAATTCATCATTTTTCATATCATGCTGTTAATTACCGTTAATTCCCATGCTTTAATTATTTTCCATGAATTATTCGCATGCCGTTATCTTTATTTTATTTTTCTGAAAAACTTGAAAACAACGCCCCCCACAAGGGCGTTAATTCAACAATAGACGACCAAACCAGCGGTCGTCCATCCATTAATTCCTGATTAAATTAACGGACCCATTTTGGAAAACGTCCCACCCCAGGGCGTGACTTGAAATATTCTTTAAGAATTTCAAAAATTAACCATAGAACCACGCCCAACACAGAGGCGTTTCTTAGATAATAGCGACCTAGGATAGGTCGCAAATTCAAAGCACACTTAGAACCACGCCCTCCTCAGGGGCGCTAATTCAACAAACCACGACCTGAGGATGGTCGTTAATTAAAATCAAACACCAATATAACCCAAGGCAATCAAAATGAGATTCAGCATGAATAATCAAAATAATTAAGTGAAAATTCTTTTCTTTACCTGCAGGGATTGATGGGGACGCGCATCTCCTGGGTCATGGTCCGGGCAGCATACTACGGCCTCCCCGAGTTTCAGAGAGCGAGGGTAGATGCTATGGGGTTTGGGGCTTTCCTTAGCATAGAGCCAGTCAGACCCGACCTACCACTTATCCTGGTTCTACGGGAGAGATGGGACAGGACTAGCCGGGCATTCTTGATGCCATGGGGGCACATGGTTCCTACCCTAGAGGATGTAGCCAGGATCACGGGACTGAGGGTAGACGGTGAGGCTGTGAGCGGGATTACCTACCCTGACTACACTGAGTCTGCCCAGAGGTTGCTAGGGCTAGAGATGGTCTACGAGACGCCTAGCGAGTGTAGGACTATCTTCCGCACCGACCTGACTACGGTGCTGGGCTTAGGGGATGCTAGGCATAGGTCCGGGGAGTCCTTAGAGCAGTTCTCTCAGAGGTTGATAGACGGGGCTAGGGCGGTCTACTGTCAGGACCCAGCTGACAGGGAGAGAGCGAACCGAGACCTGAGGAGGTTCCTATTGCTGCTACTAGGGAGGCTATTGCTCGGGACGAAGGGCGACGTCATCAACTGCCGATTCCTGGGGATTCTCGAGGACCTGGAGGCAGTTGGCAGCTACGCCTGGGGAGCGGCACTGCTGGCGCATATGATGGCCGACCTGTCGATGGGGACAGGACGAGAGACGACCGTCAGTGACTTCTCACCTTTTCTTCAGGTATGCATTTTTCTTCTTTTTTCTTTTCTTTTATTTGTCTATGCGTGTGAATGCCTTACTAGTATGATGCATGGATGCAGGTTTGGAGCCATCTATACATGCCGATGGGGCACGTTGACCCACGGCCTGGAAATGAGGGAGCTTTCCCTCTAGCGCGGCGCTGGCTGCCGGTGGTGTTTGGAGCCCCACTGGGCTACGAGTTGTGGGTGCTGCAGAGAGAGTTCCGAGACTTCCCTCCCTCGCTGGTATGTATGAATGTTATGCATCTTTCTTTTGCATTTATTTTGAATTTGTTATGATGATGATGAAATGATGACATGTATGTTTATGAATGCAGGTGCAGTGGAGACCCTATGAGGGGATTACAGACGAGGGCCAGCCGTGGGTCGTAGCGGGCCGACCTCGTTTTGAGCATGAGCTGTGGGTTCACTGCTTGAGCGAGATCGAGCCGTTACGGCTTAGGTTGGTGATGAGGACCCTGGGCCTACACCAGGAGTGGGTAGAGGTCGGCGAGCCACGCGGCATTGGGAAGAAGAAGCGCGGTCGTACGAAGGCGACCGACTGGAGAGTGCGGTTCGAGGAGCAGTACGCCGACTGGCAGCGAGGCGGGACCAGAGTCACCTCTCGGGCGACTGACAGCTCCGAGTACCTTCGGCGCTACTGGGAGGTATACGCCGGCCGACCCCAGATGAGGGTCCTAGGGGTATGTATGAATGCAATTACTTCTAAATTAAATGCAAATGCTTATGTTTCTATTATGTGACTAACATGTAATGAATGTAGGATGCGCGGGACATAGCGGTGATGGATGCACAGGCCCACCTACACAGCCTTGAGGACCAGCTGGCCGCCACACGGGCCGACCTAGAGACCCTCGTGAGTGTTTAAATTATTTCTATATGCAAATGTATTTTTTTTGTTGAATTATTGATGATTAGCCACTGACGATCTCAATGAATGCAGCGTGCCCAGTAGGGAGCAGTGAGGAGAGACCCCGGGGAGGCCTCCAGCTCGAGAGGGCCTAGTGCAGAGGTGACTGCACTGTCAGAGCAGTTAGCTGGAGCGACCACACGAGCTGAGGCAGCAGAGCGCGATCTCGCTTCACGGGTAAATTCCAAAACACAAATCCATTCAAATATTGATTAAATAATTGTGCACTGATGAAAATTCATTTAATAGACTGAGGAGCTTCGAGCCGCTCTTACCTGCGTTGATGAGGGCTTCCGTGCGAAGAGCACACAGGTGAGTGGTTCAATCATGTATTGCTTAAATTGCTAGATTGCATTAATTGTGGAACTGATGATTTGTTTACCTGTTTGCAGGCGACTCAGCTTCAGGCGGTACGTACCGAGTTGGCGATCCGTGATCAGCGGATCTCAGAGCTAGAGAGGTCCCTGAGGCGTCGAGAGGAGCTGCCTCAGGATGTGGCCGAGCTGCGGGTGGCTCTTGAGCTGGAGAGGAGGGAGCGGGCCCGGGAGCACGAGGAGCGTGCTCGTGAGCGGGAGGAGTACCAGACGGAGCGTGCCCGGCACCTTGAGCTTCAGCAGGCGGAGCGTGCCCGGTACCAGGAGCAGGTAGCAGCACACGAGCGAGAGTTGGCGGACTCGAGGACCCAGTTGATCCTTTCTCAGGAGCGGCTACGAGTGTCTGAGGAGCGTCTCCAGCGAGGGCTTGAGTGAGCACGGGCTGCGGGGTACTCCTTCACCAGCTCCACCTTTGTGGCGGGCTCTTCCCTCCAAGAGAGGAGCGAGGCAGGGGGTAAGGTTCGGGTTCCAGCTTCTTCACGGGAGCCCATGCCTCCTCCACCAGCACCAGCTCGGGACGGCGAGGAGGAGGTTGAGAGTAGGAGAGAGGAGGGTGGAGGCGAGAGCTGAGAGACTTACTTGTACTCCTCCACCCTCACACCTGTACTCAGACATTCATGATGTATATATATATATATATATATATGAGATTGACATTTTTTGTTACCTGAGCACTTTGCGTGGTTGTGGCCTTGTGTTTGTGTACTTTCCTCTTTCCACGTTCTTCGTCTTTACTTTGCTTTGCCCTGTTTCTGCGACTGTAATCCACACTTTGAACAAACAGGTTAATTCATCTGTTCGACTTGGCCCCTTGCTCAATAAGCAAGGGGTGCCTTTACTTTTGACCTTAATAGCGGGTCAAGGGGCCAAGCCTTTAAATAGATAAGGCATAATAAAATAGCTGATAACGGGGAGATGCATCATGCAAGCATGCATATGCAAACCACAAATAAAAGATGCCCATGTAAAAGAATGCAAGCATACATCGTGAAGAAATGCATTTTTTCTTTTTCCTCTCATTTATATTTTTTTTGTTATTTTTCCTGAAAAATGCGCCTTAGAGTAGGTCGTGGTTCGCATAAAGACGCCCTAGAAGACGGCGTGAATTTGAAAAGGAAATCTGATTTTTGAGAAAGTAACGACCCGCTTAGGGACGTTATTGGGAAATAGACGACCTAATCTAGGACGTTAATTCTAAAAAAAGCGCCTTCGCCAAAGGCGTTAATTGAATTATTCTGCAAAAAAGGGTTGACAAGGCTATCAAGACCACGGGTCCTACACGGTCACCATCTAAAATTCATTAACCTTTCTTGAGTAATTAAAAGGGGGTCGACGTGATCATAGTTGACTTGTATTCGAGATTTCGCACAGTGCAATTTCTTAGGTCGGTCTTGACCATCCTGCCAGTTCGTGACTTGCCACATAGAAAGGATGGAAGAAAATAAAAGGGAAGCCCATAAGGGATTCTGAGATGCTCGAGGTAAAGTTACCTCCCCTACCCTATGCCTGTTGGGGTTCGGTCTTTGGCGTAGGGAAATTTATTACCTTTTTGCCTCTTTTATATTGCACGTATACGCCCAAGGTTTTCCTTGCGGGGACTTTGCCCTCTTGACATGCTTTTCTTTTCTCAACTTGACTTTCACTTTGGAATTGATTTGCATTGATGAAAATAAACCTAATTGTACTTGGGCTTTCGTGGCATTTGCTCTCTTTTGGGCCCTGACTTCCACCTACTAGGGCGGCGGATAGGCTTGGCGTGTCTACCTCGAGGTCTCCCTTCCTCCCTTATGGGCCGAAGAAGAAAAGAACGGGTATTGTCTTTCACTTTTAGTCAGGTTTTTGACTTCCCATCGGATTTTGCACTGCTTGAGTTCAAGAATAAAGCGTGTAGTGTGTGTGGGAGTCAACCCCCTTTTAAGTTAGCAAGACTGGTGAATGAATCTTGAATTTTGACCTTTCGGACCTTGATCCTTCGTGTGCCATGGCACCAATTTTGAGAGCTTTTGTTTTGATCTCTTTTTGATTTTGAAGAATTTCTATTTTTTATTTACTTTTTGGAATTTCTATTTTTTTGGTTTTTGGAAATATTCCACTTTGTTTTGGATTTTTGAAACGACATTTTCTTTTGGATTTTAAAAAATTCTCTCTCTATATATTTTTTTTGGATTTTTGAATCAAGGGTAGTATTTCTTAAGATACAAACCATTCCAAGGGTGAGTCAACTCTTCTCCTTCAGCATTAACCAGTTTATAAGCATTGCCAGGAAAAACGTCTTTTATAACAAACGGTCCCTCTCAATTGGGTTGGAGTTTTGAACGAGGGCCACCCGGCTTTACGAAAATCCTCTTAATTACCATCTCACCGATTTTGAATTTCCTCTCAATTACTTTCTTTTGATAAAAACGTGAGAGCCTGTTTTGATAAACGCGCACATGCTCAGCGACGACCAGACGCTTCTCATCTAGGAGTTCCAATTGGACAAGGAGTGAATCACGACGTTCATCCATAGAAAATTCCTTATCCAATTGTACTCGTAGAGAGGGAATGAGAATCTCATAAGGGACTATCGCCTCCATTCCATAAGTAAGGGCGAAAGGGGTTTGCCCAGTAGGGGTTCGAATGGTAGTGCGATAGGCCCAGAGAGCTTCAACTAGCTTATCTGGCCAGTCCAAAAATTTATTAGCCTCACACGTCTTTTCGACAATTTTTATCAAAGTTTTGTTAGTTGCCTCTGCTTGGCCATTGCCCTGCGGATAATAGGGAGAAGAATGATGCAATGAAATGTTATACCTGTTGCAGAGATCCTTGATTTCTTGAGAGATAAATTGAGGTCCATTGTCGGTGATGATGGTGCTCGGGATGCCGAACCTTGCAATGATGTTCTTCATTATAAACTTGCAGACGGTTGATGCTTTGATCTCCACGTAAGCTTCCGCTTCTGCCCACTTGGTGAAGTACTCCGTTGCCGTGAGGATGAACGATTTTTGCTTGGTCAGGAGGTTCGAATCACCAAGAGGTCCAATGATATCAAAAGCCCACATGGAGAAAGGCCATGGGGAGGACGTAGGATGGAGTGAAGAAGCAGGAGAATGAATCTTGTCGACGTGTAGTTGGCACTTAACACACCTTCGAACATAGATGGAACAATCCTCTTCTAGTGTTGGCCAATAGAAACCTAGCCTAAGGATCTTCTTAGCTACCATCTGGCTATTCACATGACCACCACACACTCCAGAATGCGCCTCTTTCACAACTTTCCAAGATTCATCATCGTCGAGGCATCTTAATAAAACACCGGAGAGCCCTCTCCTATAGAGCACACCTCCAACCAAAATATAACGCTGGGCCACTCTTCTAATTACTTTCTTTTCTTCTGCAGTGGATTCCTCGGGATAGGACTGATCATTACAATATCTGGCAATCTCATAATACCAAGGCTTCTCTTCGTCAGCCAATTCTTCTTCCCAGTCTAAAAGCATGACCTCTTTGCCTTTAAGAGATTCCTCCCGCTTGTCCTTCTCAAGCACCTTATCCCTAATATCAAGGAATGCACGATCCTTAATAGCTGGCGTGTCGCGTTGATGAATCAGGGGAACATGAAAATCACGCTCAGGAGGGAAGACTAAAGCCGAGGCCAAAGAAGCAAGAGAGTCAGCTAGGATGTTCTGACTACGAGGAACATGGACGAAGATCAATTTGGTGAAGAGTTTGGCATAAGCTGAAGCGAGTTCCTGGTAGGGTTTGAGCTTAGGATTGATAGTGCGGCACTTGACCAGCACCTGGTGCAGAATGAGCTGACTATCACCCACAATCCTCAAATGGGTGACACCATATCGATGGGCGGTTTGAAGACCGGCCAAAAGAGCTTCATACTCAGCTATATTATTTGTGACGGGGAAAGTGAGCCGAGCAGCAAATGGGATGGTGACCCCTTCTGGTGTTAAAAGAACCATGCCGATCCCTCTTCCTTGAGAACTTAGAGCTCCATCAAAATGTAATGTCCACATAGGATCACGAGGTTGATTAATGGACATCAGTTCTTCATCTGGAAACTCCGAATTGACAGGATCAAAACGAGGTAGAGGGTGGTGAGCAAGATGTTCGGCAATGGCGTAACCTTTGATAGCTTTCTGTTGAATGTAAGTGATATCAAACTGAGAGAGGAAGCTTTGCCAGCGTGCTAATCGATCAGTGAGGATAGATTTTTCAAGGAGGAATTTAATCGGATTCATGCGAGCAATGAGGTGAACCTCGTGAGCTAGGAAATAGTGCTTTAACTTCTGAACTACCCAGACCAAAGCAGCGCATGTCTTCTCCATGGCTGAATACCTCTGCTCACAGGGGTTAAGAAGTTTAGACAAATAGTATGCTGCCCTCTCTTTACCTTCTTCATCCACTTGAGCTAAGACAGCACCTACAGAGTCATCCAGGACTGAGACATAGAGAATAAGTGGTTTGCCTGGAATCGGCGGCCTCAGGACAGGAGGATTGGCCAAATAATCCTTCAATCCGTCAAAGGCTGCCTGACACTTGTCATCCCAATTAAACTTGACTCCCGGCTTAGTAAGCTCGTAAAACGGCCTACATCTTTGTGAATGCTGGGAGACAAAGCGGCGGATAAATTGTAACCTCCCGATTAATCCTCGAACTTCCTTCAGATTCTTGGGAGGAGGCATGTCTATGATGGCCTTCACCTTATTGGGATCAACTTCAATTACCCTCTTGCTAACAATGAAATGAAGCAACTTCCCTGATGAAACGCCAAACACGCACTTCTTGGGGTTCATCTTCAATTGATATTCTCGTGATCTTTGCAAGACCTTAGCTAGAACCCCAGGATGCTCAATCTTTGTCATTGATTTCACAACCATGTCATCCACATACACCTCAATATAAATATGAATCATGTCATGAAAAATCGCCATTATAGCCCTCTGATAGGTGGCTCCAACATTCTTAAGTCCAAAAGGCATGACCACATAACAATAAGTACCCCATGGTGTAGTGAATGATGTCTTCTCTTGATCTTCTTCAGCCAGACGAATTTGATTGTAACCTGAGAAGCCATCCATGAAAGAGAGAGTCTCAAATCCTGCCGTATTATCGATCAAAACATCAATATGAGGGAGGGGGAAGTCATCCTTAGGACACGCACGGTTGAGGTCCCGGAAGTCTATACAAATCCGAGCTTTTCCATCTTTCTTCATAACCGGGACGATGTTAGCCACCCAATTGGGATAGAGGACAACTCTAAAAAATCTAGCCTTATGGAGCTTGTCGACCTCTTCTTTCATCTTTAAAGCCATATTAGGGTGGAAACGCCTCAACCGTTGCTTGACCGGCACAGACCCTGGCTTAAGTGTAAGGCGGTGTTCGACGAGTGCAGGGTCTAAACCAGGCATATCTTCATAACTCCATGCGAACGTGTCCTTGTATTCTTGGAGAACCAAAATGAGCGCCTCCTCTTCGGAGGGCGGCAGATTCTTGCTTATGAGGACAATCCTAGGGTCTTCCTCGGTACCCAAATTAATTTCTTTGGTAGGCTCTTCTACAGAGGCTGATGGTTCGTCAAATCTTCTCATGCCACTAGCAAAAGCATCAGCCTCGTCCTCATATTCTTCATAACTTTCATCCCCCTCTTCAATAGGGTCTTCATCATTCATGATTTCATAGACACCCAAACCCTCATAAGAAACAACAGCATCCTCATATTCTAACTCTAGCAGGATGATTGGATTCTCTATAAATTCAGGAAGAGCTAAACAAGCCTGGTATCTGATAGGTAACTCCAACAGAAACCTATGGGGAATCTACTTACCCTTGGACTTCTTATGTGAATCTACCCCTTGAATTTTAGCGTTAGCAAAAGAAGAGGAGGAACAACTAGCTTGATCAGAAAAAGGAAGGGAAGGAGGTGAAAAAGTGGATACAGGAGGTAATACAGAGGAAGTCCCCTCACCAGAGGGGGAGAAAAGATTTAACAATGAATCTTGAAGGAGCGGCCCCTGGGTCGGGACGCACTCAGAAGAAAAATAGGAGGTCTCCTCAACAGAAATGGAGGTTTGGAAAGTTGGGAATTTGGCATTTTTTTTTCGTTTTTGTTTTTGTCTTCATTTTTATTTTCTGTTTCAAGAAGAAAGCAGTGTGAAGGGAGGATAGCAGGAGGAGTGGAAATTGCCAGATCAGAGAAAGATTGAATCAGTGATGGCCCGCGCGGGGGCGTGATGGAGAGTTTAGAAAATCGCTCGAGGAGCGAAGAAGGAATTGTGAGAGAAACTTGGATTGAATCTGGAGACAAATTGATTATAATCGGAGGCGGTCTTGGCACGCGACCAAACCGATGAGAATATAGAGAAGCAAGCACAGATGGATGCATGGAAGTGAGAGAAAAGAGGCCGGCCCACAGCCTGTCCACGGTGAAACCTTCTTCAAATGGAACATCTGGCTCTCCAGTATCAGTGTAGTCACTCAGCAGCTGTCTCTTATCTGTAATTACGGCCGGCTTCTCAATCAATTCATGAATAAGTGGCGGCCATTCCGGATCAGTCGGCATGAAGAGGCGGCTCAAAGAAATAGTAATATCCTGCATATCGAACCACCTGTACCAGTCACATTCTGGATCATCCATTTTTCTTCTCTTGTCAGGCCTTAAGGACTCCAAGGCTTTGTATGTGGCCAACGGGGCAATATGACGAGCAAACTGTCTAGCATAAACATCCTGACAGTCTAATATGGAAGTAATTATGGTAGTTTGCTCCTTATTTTGAAAGCCACCTGTGACAAAATGTGTCTTCAATGTCCAAGTGAGCGGTTGGCGATCTGTTTTTAATGTAGATGTCATAAATGCCCATGGTTCATCTTTGTTTTTGCCTGGCCCTTTGTAACCTAGGCCACCTCGTGTAATCAGCTTCTGAGGTTTAACAGGCCTAATCCCGCCTTGACAATTGGCACCCAGACCTTTGCCATTTTGATACCCCATTTTCATCAAGATGTTCCAGCCAGAGGTGTTCATCATTGTTTTCTTCTTTTTCCCCTTGGGAGGCAGGGGTGTCATAGCAACTGTTGTGACTTTTTCTGGCATTGGTCGAGGACAAGGGACGTCAAGCACAGATAATAGTGGCTTGTTGGCCGGCCACATGGATGGAACTGATGAAGCCACATGAATATCTTCCTCTGGTAGAATTGGCATACTGGTAACTTTAATAATGCGGCCCTTGTGTGGGAATTTAAGGCATTGGTGATTTGTGGAGGGCACCGCATCGAGTTGCTGAATGTAGGGGCATCCCAGAATGCCATTAAATGTCGGATCCATATCCAGAATGTGAAAATCTGCTGTGATGGCGACAGGACCCAAACTTACTTTTAACGTAATCATGCCTAGAGGAGGTTTCTTCGTGTTATCATATGCAGTGACTGTGATAGTGGACGGTTGAATTTGGCTTTCCGGAATGCCACACAACTTCAAGGTGCTAGGTGGCAAGACATTGATGGATGCCCCAGTGTCCACCAGACATTGCTTAACAGCCACCTTATTAATGTCAACTGTGATGCATAGAGCGTACTTTCTTGCTGGGAGTGGCGCCAGTTCATGTTCATGGAAAGTAATTTCCGGCTGACTGCTAGCGGGCGTTAAAACCGTGGCTATCTGCTCAACTGGAATGTCCTCATTAACCATCACCTTTTGCAGATATTCTTTCAAAGCTAGCTGATGAGTGGTGGATCTTTTAATTAATTCCAGGATTGAAATCCTTGCTGGGGTTCGGTCCAAGTGTTTTAGCAAATCATACTGAGTCCCTGGCACTGACTCTTGTTCTTGTTCTTGCTCTTGCGGCCCCTGTACGGGCTCTAGCTCTCTCTGTGGAAAAATACGGTGGAACATCCGCCCACTGCGGAGCGGCGCCACGCCTTGACGTGCCTCTGTCGGGGCAAATGTGGGAGGAGAATTAGAAGAAGAAGGTGTGTTGGTGTTAAGAAGTGGTGGAGTGGGAGTTCCCGCAGAGGGAATCCCCGTAGGGGGTGTTGGTGCCCCGGTAGGAGGCGTAGGAGTAGAAAGGGATACCCGAATGCGGGGGGAATTGGTGGGTGGTGGAATGAGAAGAGTTCTGGGTACAAAAGGTGGTGGAACCGATGGTGGGGGGATCCTTGCTGGTGGAGGAGTAGTGGTGGGGGGTGCAGTGGGCGTTGGCGATGGGCGGATAAGGAGTGGCCTAGATGGCAATGGCGAAGGGTTGGTGGTGGATGGGTTTTGTTATGGCGTAGGCTGTGGAGGTGGTAAGCGTGTAAGAAGGGGGCGAACCGGCAAGCTTGGGGAATTGGTGGCAGGAGGTGGATTAACGGGGCGCAGAAGGGATCGGCCCATTTGGGGAGCAGAAGAAGAAGAAAGGGTGCGCAAGAGGCGCGGAGGTTGATTTTGATTGTGATGAAGTGCCCCGACAGAGGCATTTTCTTCATGCCATCCCTGCCATCTCTCCACCTCATAGAGAGACGTGACAGGGTTTACGTGCTGGTTTGGCGGGTGCTCCGAAAGTGGATTGTGGACGATCCCCTTATCGTGCTGAGGCGCTGGAGTTTGTTGTTGCTGCTGTGGAGCTGGTTGCTGTGGCTGCTGAGCCTGTTGCTGCCGAGGATACCTTCTTTCTTTCATGGTGGCGATGAATTGTCTCATCTCATCCCAATTGATGTCACCCTGGTCATTTAGGTCATAAATGTAATCTCTGAAGTGGAAGCAACGATCAAGGTTGTGACCAGGTGCACGATGGAAAGCGCAGTAACGGGATGTGTCAACATTAGCGGGCCACACTGTTCTTTCTCTTGGTAACATGAGCAAATTGGCGGCCATTAAAGCATTGAAAATATCCGGGAGACTTTCTGGTAGTGGAGGGTAGTTGTCCCTTTTGGGGCCAAGTGGTGGTCTCCGTTGTTGTTGTTGGCCATAGTTGGTAGGTGGTGGTACCTGGTGGTACTGTTGCGGAGCTGGAGGGTTAGCACGGGGCGCTTGGTTTTGCGGTGAAGCAAAGGAATGTTGGGGTGCGAATTGGCATTGTGGAGTGGAGTTGAAATGGGGGTTTTGTGGTGGAGGAAGGTTAGGTCGTGGGTTAGCTTGGTGGTGAGGGTGGCCAACTACGACAACCTGCTCATTTGCAATAATGCCCTCCGTCGTGGGCCCGCTGTTGTTGACAGTTGTGGTTTTCTTGAATAGCCGTGGCTTTGGCTCAAACATGCCCATAATGGGCGAATCCTTCATCTGCGTCTGGATATAACGAGCCCTTTCATAGAGCTCCTCCATGGTGGTTAACCTATTCATGGCCAAGATATGCCGGAACTGAGGAGTTGCATTGGAAATTATCATCTTGACTTGTTCTTGTTCCGACAGTGCATCTTTCAGCTTCTCGGCCATCAACCGCCATCTATCAGCAAACATTATGAAGTCTTCCTCGGGCTTCATTTTTTCCGCAACCAGGTCCGTGAGTGAGAGGGAGGGTCCGACCCGGTCTTTGTACTTCTGCAAGAGCTTCCTCTGAACGATATCAAAGTCACCGTCATCAGCAGGATCCAATGAATAGAACCATTCAAGGGCTGGCCCCTCCAAAGATCTCCTGAATAAGTAAGCCAAGGAGGCCTTGTTGTCTTGCCAAAAGGAAGTCTCGTACATAAAATCCTTCAAATGAATAAAAGGGTTACCAGTCCCATTATATCGCCGAAAATTCGGCATCTCAGATGGTGGTAAGTGGAAGACTGGCAATGTAGGGAGCGAGATCTCCGGGGCATTCTTAGCCGTAGTGACCTTCTTCAGTTGGTCTTCCATGCTTGCCAACTTCTGAAGTAGTAGAACATTAGTGTCGGACTCGATTGGGGCCGGATTTTGAATAAAAGAATGCGGTATAGGCGTCCGTAGAATTCGGGGAGGTTGGAGAAATTGGTGCCTAACCGCAGAGTGGCTCGCCTGTTGGGCCGGCATGGCCGTACCGGGCGTTGGTGGACGGGAAGGAGGTTTATGCAGGACCGCCTGGTCATTAACGGGGTGATGGCCACTCTCGGCCGGAGGGGGATTGGAGGATGAAGAAGGAACAGACTTCCCTTTCAAAGCGGCCTGAACTGCCTACCGCTGGGAATCATCCAACTAAGATAGTTCATTAATTAAATCCGTGACATTGAAGGATGGGGAAGGATTCCCCGAAGTGTTGGAAGGCACAGCCTGAGAAGAGGGCACAACCTCTTGAGGAGTGGTATCAACCACATGGACTTGAGGATAATGAGACTGAGGAGGAGGGTAATTTCCCTCATGATAGATGGAATCTTGGAGGGGACTTTCATATTGACCAAAAACATTCTCATCCTCATCATCATAAGAATATCCGTAGCCTGCCATGTTGATGATTTTACCTGAACGGAGTTTCATGTTTAAGAGGAGAGACGGCCTTATAAAGGAACTATCAAACAAAACCCACTCAATCCAAACAAGCCAAATCAACCCAAGCAAGTTTATGCAACCAAGTTGAGATGAACGCAAGATTTTAGTGTTCCGCTTGAGATTAGAGTGGATTAAATTATAGAATAATTCCCTCTTTTGCAAAGTGAAACCTAGTTTATCCAAGTGTGATCTCCGGGTTAACTAGGTTCTTCCTCTCTCCTCACCAACGATAGGTTCTCTATACTCCGGGTACTTCAAGGGTACAACCAGCCCGTCGTCCGTGAGGGAATCCACGGGTGCGGGGACTTACGGAGGTCTTGGAAAAGGGATTTTCGGTCCAAAGATACGGAGTGCTCAATGAAGGGTTGTCCCGATTCCAAGAGAGGTGTGTGGAATCCTAGTGTAGAGAGAGGAGGTCTCTCAACCAAATGCCACAAGATGCAAAATAATATGATCAGATCACAGCAATATAGGCAAGCAATGTAATAATCAATCCAACAATCACAGACAGCAACAGGAAATAGGTTTCTGTAAAACGCAGGAAAGAGATGACCTGGGGCAGGTCGCTATCAACCAAAGAGACGACAGAGTCACTGTCGTGAATCACTGTGGTGGCCCACAGGTAGTGCAAAACACGCGCCTTGGTGTGAGGCGCGTAATATGAAAAGGACGCCTCTATAAAAGGGCGTCAAATATTAGTGGTGCACACGGTCGAGGAAACACGCGCCTTGGTATAAGGCGCTGCCAAATAAAAAGACGCCCAAAGGGGAGGGCGCGAATTATCAAACAGAACAAGAAGATAGCAGATATGATAAAAGACGCCTTCTGGGAAGACGTAACACAGAAAATAGATGCCCTCGATGAAGGCGTTAAACGAAAAAGCGTCTCTGGGTGAGGCGTTAATTCAGGAAAATAATCAAACAATCACAAACTGGCTGATCCCAGGAGTGTGCAGTGTGCACGGTGGAGGGTGTCCGTGGGGCACAAAAGGAGGGGTACCGTGGGTACCGAGGGGAAAGGGCACACGTGGGTGTCGAAGGGGAAAGGGCACACGTGGGTGCCAATAGGAGATGGTAATCAAAAGAAAAACAGTGGAAGTCCCACCGTGATCGCCAATTTGTAGATTGTGATAAATCCACACATGAAGAGTGGATTAAATATGAGAAAACACAAGGGGGAGAGATGATATAATAATGAAGAAAAGAAGCACGTGGTGCTACTAAGGAGGGTGATCGCCAGAGGGGTTACCTCAAGAAGAAACAAAGAAGATCGCGAATACCTGGTGGAAAATAAAACGCGGGCTAGATTGTGAATTCCTCCTCCTCCTTCAATCGGCCGGTCGATGAAGGGGGTTTTTCTTTATTGATTACCCTTGCAAAAAACACAAAAACAAACAAACAAAAGAGGTGGATCCGCCAAGCGAATGTAGTATCAATCCCAAGTAGATGATATGATGATGAATAGAGAATAAAACATGCGCACCTTTTTTTTTGTTTTAAAACCCCTAAAGAGATAGGGAAGGAGAAGATATGATGAAACTAATGCAAAAGAAGAAAAACGTATGATGACCGACGGAAAAACAACAATTAGATAAGCAAGAAAAACCCCTGCTGTCCCTGATGACAGTAAAGGGAACCGAAACTGATGTTGTTGGCAGGAAGAACAAGGAAGCAGAGAGTTCTAAAGATCGCGCAGGAAGAAGATGGATAGCCTCCGTAAATTCAACATCTATGCATAAAAACTCTAACCTCGGTAACCTGCTCCCGTAACCTGCCAACCTCGCGCGAGGTCAATCAAGACATCCCTATATAGGGTTCCAGATCCAAGATAACCTCAGATTCGGAAGGATAAGAACGGGCAATGATCAAAAGAAGGCAGGACTCTAGTTCCAATTCGAGCAAGGAGACCATTGGAGGCAAGGAACTACTCAGGAAAGGCATACTCAAACACGACACCGAAGGATAAAACACGACCTTTAGAAGGGCGTCAAATTACAAATTGACGACCTACATCAAGACGTTACTCAAAAACACGACCAGGATCAAGGGCGTCACTTCTCGGATTTAATTTTGGCAATAAAACTTACTTTATTTGAAAATTATGAGAATCCCACCGTGATCGCCAATTTGTAGATTCAAAGAAATCCACTTAGAAGAATAATGATAAAAAAAGAATTATGCAGAAGATGAAAAATCATGCACACGGTGCAAAATAGGAGATGTGATCGCCAGAGACGCGGGGGCCTCAAAGATATAACAATAATAAAATGGAGGGATCGCGAAAAATACCTCAAGTGCGGGGATTGATGTGAGTGCTTTCCTTCTCTTCCAATCGGCCGGCCGATGAAGAGAGTTATTCTTTAATTGATTACCCTTACAAAACAAAGACAAACACCAATAGAATGGATTAGAAACAAGGTGAGTGTAGCATCAAGTTCATAAAAGGATGAGCATGAAAAAAACATATATAAGAACACACCTTGTGGGTGTTGACCCTTTAAACCCCTATGCAAAAGGGTAAGGAAATATGATGATGATATGATAATAAAAAGAATAACAAGAAGTGTGCAACGGGGTTGCACTATTTGAAAAATATCCTCAACGTGGTTGAGAAGGGAGACTAACAGAAGATGAATATGATGAATGTATATGCATGCATGTGTATTAATGATAATAAAAAAAAGAAAAGACGAATAAAAGATAGGAGCCTGTGCTTCGGCCTTCTGATGCTCGGTGGGGAGGAAGCCTCAAAGATAAAGATTTGTATGCAGTAAAGGGGGGGGGGGTCCTCCTTCGGCCAGAAGCAGCAGCAGCAACCCTGCGTAAAAAAAAAAGACAGAGGAAGGAAGAAGCAGAAGAGAAGAAGAAAAAGGGGAAAAAGGGACCGAACCTAATAACAGAGCCGCAAGGCTCTATTAAAAGGGCAGAATCAAGTAGGATAGAAAGATAAGAATGGGCAAGAGTCCATCATGGGAAGGGTTAAGTTCCCAATAGAGGAAGATGACCAAACAAAGCAGGGACTCTTTGGGGAAAGGGCTGCGTTCGATTAGAACACGAAACTGAAACACGACCTGAAAAGGGGCGTTAATTCATAAATTGACGACTTGCAGAAGGGCGTTAATTAAAAACACGACCTGGACAAGGGCGTCACTTCCTGGATTTAAATTTGATAATAAAACTTTCTTTATTTGAAAAATTGTGAAAGACGCCTGAACTAAAGGCGTTAATTGAAAACGCGCCCTACCAAGGGGCGTTAATCAATATGATAAATAGCCAAAAAGAATGGACGACCATGTGTTCGGGCGTCAATTAAATTGACGTCCGATTCAGGGTCGTTAATTCAAAAATATTCAAAACAGGGCCATTTTTCATTTCTCAATATTATTTTCCCATTTTTTAGGTGGAGGTGCATCTCAATGTGCTGATTCCAATGACTATTTTTACGTATTTTTCTGACACCGGGAAGGCTACCAAATCACCTCTTAAAGGGGGTTAAAAATAATATTAAAAAATCAATTTGAAAAGTGACGCCCTCACATGTGTCGTTAATTCATTTTTTTTTATTTTTATTTCATTTAAAATAAGAATAACGTCCCATGCAAAGTCGTTAATTCTAAAAAAATCCGAAAAATTCTCAGAAAATCCAAGAAAATGGGAATTGAGATGCAATTGACGCCTGATGCATGTGACGTCAATTTTATTTTTATTTTCTTTAAATTTTCTTAAAATGAAATGACGTCCCTCTTCAAGTCGTTGATTTGGGAAAATTCATAAAAATAGAGAAAATATCCAAAAAATCTAGAAAAATCCAAGAAAATAGAAAAAATAAGAAAAGGGAGAAAAAGGGAGAAATCCAAGAAAAGTGAGAAAAACCACTCAAACAAAGTTAATTTGAGGGTTAAATTGGGGCATTACAATGTAATATGAGATGTACTCACAGTAACGTCAATTTTGGCGTGTCTACACTATCCAGGTCAAAAGAAAAGGCACCCCTTGCTTATTGAGCAAGGGGCCAAGTCGAACAGATTAATTAACCTGTTTATTTAAGTGTGAACCACAGCTACAGGTACATGGCAAAGTAAAGCGAACACAAAGAACGTGGAAAAGAAGCGAAGTACACAACCACAAGTACACAACTACACAAGTGCTCAGGTAACAAAAAAAAATCTTAATCTCATATGTATATACATCATGAATATCTGAGTACAGGTGTGAGGGTGGAGTACAAGTAAGTCTCTCAGCTCTCGCCTCCACCCTCTTCTCTCCTACTCTCTACCTCGTCCTTGCCGTCCCGAGGAGGCGCTGGTGGAGGGGGCATGGGCCCCCGTGAAGAAGCTGGAACTCGAGCCTGGCCCCCTGCCTCGCTCCTCTCTCGAAGAGAAGAACCCGCCACAAAGGTGGAGCTGGTGAAGGAGTACCCCGCAGCACGAGCTCGCTCACGCCCTCGCTGGAGACGCTCCTCAGCAACTCGTAGCCGCTCCTGAGAAAGGACCAGCTAGGTCCTCGAGTCTGCCAACTCACGCTGGCGTGCTGCCACCAGCTCCTGGTACCGGGCACGCTCTGACTGCTATAGCTCGTGGTGACGGGCACGGTCCGCCAGGTGGTCCTCGCGCTGTCGCGCACGCTCTCGTCGCTCCAGCTCGAGGGCAACCTGCAACTCTGACACGTCCTGGGGTAGCTCCTCCCGACGCCTCAGGGACCGCTCCAGCTCTGTAATCCGCTGCTCGCGGATCGCCAGCTCTGTCCCGGCCAGGGCAGCCTGGGTACGTGCCGCCTGTAACTGTCTGGTCTGCAAACAGGTAAACAAATCATCAGTTCCATAGTTCAATGATTCATGAAATAAGCAATGCATGACGGAAGGTAAATCACTCACCTGGGCAGTCATCGCCTGCTGTCCCTCGCAGACGCAAGTAAGAGCGGCTCGAAGCTCCTCAGTCTGAAAAATGAATTACATCAGTGCACATTGAAATATAAGCAAT
The DNA here is from genome assembly GCA_022559845.1 of Amorphophallus konjac. Classification (NCBI taxonomy): domain Eukaryota; kingdom Viridiplantae; phylum Streptophyta; class Magnoliopsida; order Alismatales; family Araceae; genus Amorphophallus; species Amorphophallus konjac. The sequence goes on from CM040121.1 coordinate 593,302,656, forward strand.
AATTGAATGAAGTTTGGGTTTTGGAATTTACCCGTGAAGTGAGGTCGCGCTCTGCAGCCTCGGCCCGTGTAACCACTCCCGCTAGCTGCTCTGCTAGTGCGGTCACCTCTGCACTGGGTCCCCTCGAGCTGGAGGCTTCCCCGGCATCTCTCCCTACGGCTCCCTGCTGGGCACGCTGCATTTATTAAAATCGTCAGTGGCTAATCATCAATAATTCAACAAAAATTCATTTGCATATAGAAATAATTTAAACACTCACCAGGGTCTCGAGGTCGGCTCGTGTGGCAGCTAGCTGGTCCTCCAGGCTGTGTAGATGAGCCTGGGCATCCATCGCCGCTATGTCCCGTGCATCCTGCATCCATTTCATATTAGTCACATAATGGAAATACATAAGCATTTGCATTCAATTTAGAAGTAATTGCATTCATACATACCCCTAGGACCCTCATCGGGGGTCGGCCGGCGTAAACCTCCCAGTAGCGCCGGAGGTACTCGGAGCTGTCAGTCGCCTGGGAGGTGACTCGGGTCCCGCCTCGCCGCCAGTCGGCGTACTGCTCCTCGAACCGAACCCTCCAGTCGATCGCCTTCGTGCGACCGCGCGTCTTCTTCCCGATCCCTCGCGGTTCCCCGACCTCTATCCACTCCTGGTGTAGGCCCAGGGTCCTCATCACCAGTCTGAGCCGTAACGGCTCGATCTCGCTCAAACAGTGAACCCACAGCTCATGCTCAAAGCGAGGTCGCCCTGCTACGACCCATGGCTGGCCCTCGTCGGTCATCCCCTCGTAAGGCCTCTATCGCACCTGCATCCATGAACATGCATGTCATCTCATCATAATCATAATAAATTCAAATAAACATAAAAAAATGCATAACATTCATACCAGCGAGGGAGGGAAGTCTCGGAACTCTCTCCGTAGCACCCACAACTTGTAGCCGAGTGGGGCACCGCAGACCACTGGCAGCCAGCGCCGTGCTAGAGGGAAAGCACCCTCACCACCTGGCCGTGGGTCGACGCGCCCCATGTGCATGTATAGATGGCTCCAAACCTGCATCCATGCATCATATTAGCAAAACATTCATACGCATACACATTCAACATTCAAACGAAAAATTGCATACCTGAAGAAAAGGTGAGAAGCCACTGACGGTCGTCTCTCGTCCTGTCCCCATGGACAGGTCGGCTATTAGGTGCGCCAGCAGCGCCGCTCCCCAGGCGTATCTGCCAACTCCCTCTAAATCCTCGAGGATCCCTAGGAACCGGCAGTTGATGACGACGCCCTTCGTCCCGAGCAATAGTCTCCCGAGCAGCAGCAGTAGAAACCTCCTCAAGTCCCGGTCTGCTCTCTCCCTGTCGGCTGGGTCCTGGCGATAGACTGCCCTAGCCCCCTCGATCAATCTCTGTGAGAACTGCTCTAAGGACTCCCCTGACCTATGCCTAGCATCCCCTAAGCCCATCACTGTAGTCAGGTCGGTGCGGAAGATAGTCCTACACTCGCTGGGTGTCTCGTAGACCATCTCTAGCCCTAGCAGCCTCTGGGCAAGCTCAGTATAGTCCGGTAAGGTGATCCCGCTCACTGCCTCCCCGTCTACCCTAAGTCCCGTGATCCTAGCAACATCCTCTAGGGTAGGAACCATATGTCCCCAAGGCATCAGGAATGCCTGGCTAGTCCTATCCCATCTCTCCCTCAGAACCTGGATAAGTGGTAGGTCGGGTCTGACTGGCTCTATGCTAAGGAAGGCCCCAAATCCCATAGCATCTACCCTGGCTCTCTGGAACTCGGGGAGGCCGTAATATGCTGCTCGGACCATGACCCAGGATATCCGTGTCCTCATCAATCCCTGCGCGCATAAAGAAAGAAATTTTGGTTTAATTGTTCAATTATTCCAATTGAAATTCACTTAATTGCCTTGGTTTGAGATGTTGATGTTTGATTTAATTAACGACCATCCCAAGGTCGTGGTTTGTTTAATTGGCGCCCCTGAGGGGGGCGTGGTTTATAAGTGAGCTTTGAATTAACGACCTACCCTAGGTCGTTGTTTATCTAAGAGACGCCCCGGTGGGAGGCGTGGTTTTGAGGTTAATTTCTAAATTCTTAAAAGTTTTTTTCAATTGACGCCCGTCTCAGGGTCGTCATTTGATTAAGTAACGCCTCTGAATGCGACGTTTTTCTTAAAATGGGTTTTGGGTTTTAATAATTTATTCTGGAAATGTTTGAATGGACGACCATCCCTATGGTCGTTATCTGTTGAGTTGACGCCCCGATGGGGGGCGTTGTTTTCTAGGGTTTTTTGAAAATTAAATAAAAACAGCATGCGATATAAATCATGAAAAAATATATGATTGAACAAAGGCATGGAAAATAACAGCATGATTGATATGAAAAAAAATGATAATTTAAATGGACGACATGCTGCAGGGCGTGTTTTCATGAGGATAATTATTTTTCAGAAAATAATTTGAATCGACGACCCAGGTATGGGCGTCTTTTCTTTAATTCACGACACCCATGAGGGCGTCTCTTTTCTGAGTTTTGAGCTTTCTAAACCCGAGGGCTACGGAAAATACCGAAAAAATGAAAATAAATTTGAAAAAAAATGGAAATTGGGTTGGGGGCCTACCTTGTGGCATTTGGGTTCTTCCCGTAGAGGGCGTGGTTGACGAGGCCGCCGGAGTTGGCCGGGGCGAGGAGCGGCCGCCGCCGTGGCCGGTGGCTCATCACCGTCTTCGTGTTCACCGTCATCACCTTCCTCCTCACCGCCGTCTTCGTTGCCCTCTTCGTCTTCGCCGTCATCATCTTCTTCGTTTCGCCCTCCGGCCTCGTCGCCGGCTGTCGCCGTCGGAGCCTCCTCGGCCGCCGGGTCTTCCTCGGGGGGGGGGGGGGGCTTCCTCCTCGTGGGCATCTTCGCCCAAGTCCACGACCTCCGGTGTGGCCACCCTCTGCCGTTTAAGTCCGCCGGCCATGGTTAGGGCTAGGGTGTAGAAGAGAGAGAGATAGAGAAAGAGAATGAGAGGATGGGTTGGTTTCGGTTAGGGTTGCAGTAGGAGAGAAGAGAGAAAGAGGGAAGAACGAAGGAAGAAGAAGAAATGAGAGAAAGTTAAGTCGAACGGTCAAAAAGAATTAACGACTCAAGGAAGGCCGTGTCTTATGTAATTAACGTCTGAAACCAGGGCGTTTCTTGATAATTGACGACATTGCTTAAGGCGTTATCTTTGTTTGCATGGGGAATGATAACCGTCGTCAGACGCATTCAATGGGGATTGATTGATTTGATGGGAATAATCATTACTATTTTTGAGTAACGACTATGATTGAGACGTTATTTATATGAAACGTGGCTTTGGTTGAAGGCATTATTTTTAGAACTTCAACGAATATATTTTGGGAATTTGAATCAATTAACGCCCTTGTTTAGGTCGTTATTTAGTTAACGCCCATTAGGGAAGGCGTCACTTTTGAGAAACGGAACATTGGAGACGACATGTGCTGAGGCGTTACTTTGGGAATTAACGACATTGCTTGAGTCATTATTTACAACAGAATCACAGATTATTGGAAGATTTGATCAGAAATATTGTGTTATAGCTCAATCAGAATATCATTATTATTTATTGATGGAAAGATTACATTGCATTCAATGAGCCATCTTGGGTCTCAAGCTTCTTAAAGCTATTACATAAGATTTCCATTGATCTCTGTCTTCTTCTAAGCTTTCCACAGGTTGATGGGTCTTGTTGATTTTCCACAGTGCGTGGATAGTGGTTGTCTCTTCTCCATCCTCATTGCTACCAAGGTCCCGTGTCTTGATAGGAGGGAGATGAGATGGATCCTCGAATATTTGCCGTGGGAGCCCGAGTTCAGGAAGGCACCGGTGCGAGTTGTATAGCACGAAATCCGAGGCGCCTATGAGTCGAAGGTCCGTCCCGGGGGAGAATCTTGCACGGAGTTCTTGAGTCTTGAGTATTCCCAGGGCGCAAGTGAATAGATTCTTTGGCATTACTTTGAGGTGTTCTCTCCATTCCGCTCTCTTCTTAATCTGAGGAATCCGGTTTGTCACCCTATTGCTTATCCCAAGTGAACCGGTCATATAAGAGAGTGGGCTCTTTGAGAATATTCTTGAGGATTGTTGGGCCTCATCACATGGATCGAACTTGAAGTGGAGATCTACCCAACTAGAGAGAGCTAGCATGCATCCGTAGATGGGCCTTCCCATCGCCGCCGAGGTAAGCCCGCTATAGAGATAGGCTAGGATAGCCGGTCCAACTCTCTCTCCCTCCCATAGGCTCACCACGGCGCTTAACTGTGCCTCTTCTAGGAAATCCTCCGTGGATTGGAATAAGAGTGCTCCTGCTAAGCATACCACGAAGGCTTTGGTCACCCGTTCGATCTCTTCCTCTTCTTTAGCTTGATCCGCCCTCTTGAACACCCATGAGGCAAGCTTTAGAAGATTAATTCCTTTAGTGACCTTGATTTGATTCACTAAATTTGGGCTAGGTATCAATGTGGTTAATAGCTCATGTGAAGAAATAGGTCTTAGCATGATGGCTATCTTTTCTTCATCTCCTTGCTTCATTCTCTTTAGGCCCAAGATCATCTCTATTTCCTCTAGCAGCATGGTGGCATCAAAGGTTGAGAATAGGAAGGTGTGAGTGGAAGGGTGACATATTTCAGTTAGAGCTCCTATGGCAGCCCAATCTAAGTGAATTTGGTCATAGTGTTTTGCATGGGTTATTAGGCCTAGAAGGTGCCATCTAGAGAGAAAGACCCTCATATCTGAAGAGAACTTGGAGAGAAGAAGAGGCAGCCACTTAATCTTGGTAAATCTCCTGGCTCCTGGCACATTAGGATAGTCCTGCGGAAGATGGACAAGAAAGAGAAGAAAATAGAAACAGACAGAAAACATGAATAGGCAGTTTGCAAGCAGTAGTTCTGTGAAGATATGAACGGAAAGAACAGAGGAATTAATCTCTACCTGGTTCATCATAATTCTACTGCTTATATGCCCATTGATTTCGGTGAGTCTGAGAGTGGAACTCTTGGATCTTTTAATAGCTCTCTCCATCTTCAGTCTGCAAGTAGAGCCTGAGCGGTTGTAACACCTGTGAACAGACAGAGGAAGCAGAAGAAGCAAGAATTCGACGAGCTGTTTGATTGATCTGAGGAAGATACTTCCTTTTTATAGAAGTTTGGAGAATCCGATGCCTGTTCGAAGTTGGAAGATTGATTACAATTAGTACTGGGATCAAGCTTTTGATTCTTAGTCGGAAGCGGGGTGTTGCGAGCTCCAGACGATTAACGTCCTTCATCAGGGCGTCAATTGTGAAATTGACGACCTTATTGCGGTCGTGTTTTATTTAGCGCCTGCCTGAGAAGCGTCTTTTGTTTGAACTTTCACCTCAATCAACGCCTTGATGAGGGGCGTGTTTTATCTTTAGACGCCTTGATGTTTGTCGTCTCTTATAAATTTGACGCCATGAACTTCAGTCGTTATTTGTTGACTTATTCCCCATATGCTTTGATGAACTTAAGTGCTATCTTTTAATTGGAGTTATTTTTGGTTAAGCACTTATGATCATATTTTGCTTTACTTTGAGAGAACTAACGAGTTTTCAAGTGCAGAAGATTGCAGAATTCGAGGAGCATGGGTCACTCGTCGGAGTAACATCATTCTATTTTTGTGTTTCTTTCCTGTAAGCATTGTTACTATATGATATTCTACGCTATTATAACATATCAAGGACCTTGTGGTTCTGATGAACCTGGAATTTGAGTTCCCCTTCATCAAAAATAGTGATAATTCCAGGAGAGTCTTGATCACACGGATAGGCCGTTGAGTCATTCAAGGCTTGGGACGACGGTTCCACTTTCTACGTTGATGTGCGGACAAACGGGCTTCGGCTTAGTGTCAGCTCAGAGATTTGGATTCTTGACCAAATCTAGATGGCTTAGCAATATTATCCTTGATTATTTTCTATTTTTAGTTTGTTTTATATTTTTCTTTTAGCCCAGCATGCATCATGTAGGACTTTGAGCTTCGTGCTGAAAATCTTCATATTATGGCAATAATAAAGGTCACTCGCTCTTGATTGAGTTGACATGAGATATTCCATTCCAAATTGAATACTTTATTCTCTTGAAGCCGCTCAGGCTAGTTCTTTGAAAATGTCGCTTTTGCTGGATCCTTCATCTCGATTCCCTTTATTTTTCTACAAATCCACCTTGGTTGTAGCACATCCACAGTTGGCTGGTAACCGCTCTCCAATGGTGTCTCCCTGTCGTGCCCACGTACACATTTTATTTACTTAGTTCAGTCTTCTTTATCCAGCAAATCGATGCTTCCTTGGAATCGCCCGGAGTGTGTTTCACTTTGAATCTTGGAAAGATTTCTAATACTTAGTGTCTGAGGCGTGTCACATCACACCTTGGCATCTACTTATCAGTTTGTTCCACTTCATTCCGCTTGTTGCACTTTCTCTCCATTCTGTCTCACTCCCTTCCAAAGCAGACGCCAAGCGGGGCAGCTGTAGACACGCCAAAATTGACGCTATGATAATCAAATCTCATGTCACTATGATAATACCCCAAAGTGAACTTCAATATTTCTATAATATAAAGTTTTTCTTTATTTTTGTGTTTTTGTGATTTATTCTTGCATTTTGGTGATTAACAACTTCATTGGGGGCGTTATTTAAGTAACGGCCTTGCTTGAGGCGTGTTTTTAAGAAAGGACGACTGGTGATCTGGGCGTCAATTCCTGGTGTTATGCGAGTCCCACCCCGATTTGAAAATCAATGATTAACGTCCTTCCTCAGGGCGTATTTTTGTTCAACGCCTCTTCCGCAGGCGTCTTTCACTTTTTTTCAAATAAAGGAAGTTTTATTACCAAAATTGAATCTAGGAAGTGACGCCTTAATCTTGGTCGTGTTTTGAATTAACGCCCTTGAGCAGGTCGTCAATTCTGAATTGACGTCCTCTGGTAGGTCGTGTCTCACCCTTTCGTGTCCTTCTTAAACTTGCCTTTCCTAAAGAGTTCCCTGCTTTTCTTGATCACCTTGCTTGATCTGGGAACTAGAGTCCTTGCCGTTAACGACCACTGCTTATTCTTATCTTCCCAAATCTGTGTCTATCTGTGATCGAGACCCTATAAAGGAGTCCCCTTGGTTGATCTCGTGCGAGGTTACAGAGGACACAGCAAGGTAAGGAAAGGTTAGATAGACATACAGAGAGGTAAGAAGCAGAGCTGTTGTTGTCACAGAGGTTACGGTGTTGCTGGAGCCATTAACCACGAATCAGAGAAAGAGCAGAGAGTAGTTTCCTTTTGCGCAGAGAGGAGTTTCTACTCTCTTCATCCGTGTGATCTCTTCATCATCTTCCTTCTGCCTCCTGCTGATCCGGTGGTTCTCCCCTTTACTGTTTACAGGAACAGCAGGGGTTCCCTCTCCCTTGTGTGTTCATCTTCATCGTATCATCATCGATCATCATACTTTTCTTCTTTTGCATTAGTATGCATATCTTCCTCCTCTCCCTAATTCTCTAGGGGTTTTAGAACCAAACAAAAAGGTGCGCATGCTATATTCTTATTTCATCATCATACTGTTTCTTTGGATTGATACTACACTCACGTTTGGCTGATCTCCTTTTCTTACTTGTTTGTTCTTTGTTTCAAGATAATCAACAAGGAAAACCCCCCTTCATCGGCCGGCCGATAGAAGGTGGAGGAAGGAATCCATATCCATCCCGCGTCTTATTTTCACCAGGTATTCGCGATCATCTTTTCTTCTTATTGAGGTAACCCCTCTGGCGATCACACTCCTTAGTAGCACCACGTGCTCTTTTACTCCCTTTTTCATCATTATTATTCTTTTTCTCTTATGCATATATATATATTTTTTCCTTTAAGAGTGGATTTTCCATGATCCACAGCGACCAGGAGGTACTCTCCAGCCCTTAGATGTTCCTGCTTGGAAGTGGGACCATGTGACCACGGATTTCGTGGTGGGATTGCCGAGGACCCCGAGTGGGCATGACAGTATTTAGTTGCTGGTGGATCGGCTGACGAAGGTGACGCGGTTGTTACCGGTCAAAGTCCGCAGGAGCGTGTCTAAGTTGGCTTGTCTTTATGTGGAGCGGATCGTGCCGTTGCATGGGGTTCCCATTTCGATCGTGTCGGATCGGGATCTGCGCTTCACTTCTGGATTCTGGAGGAGTTTCCAGCGAGCTCTTGGCACGGAGTTGGCATTTAGCTCGGCGTATCATCCCCAGTCAGATGGTCAGTCTGAGAGGACCATTCAGACTTTGGAGGACATGCTGAGATCCTGCTGCCTGAGTGGCAGGGGAGTTGGATTCATCACCTACCGTTGGTGGAGTTTGCCTATAACAACAGCTATCATTCGAGCATCGACATGGCTCCTTATGAGGCATTGTATGGGCATCCTTGTCGGACTCCACTTGATTGGTTTGAGATGGGTGAGCGTATTTTGACGGGACCGAAATTGGTGCAGCAATGTGTGGATGTTGTGCACCTGGTTCGTCAGAACATGTTGGCGGCCCAGAGTCGGTAGAAGAGCTATGCTGACCGTAGGAGGCGGCCTCTCGAGTTCGCCGTGGGCGATCATGTGTTCTTGAGAGTTTCTCCGATGAAGGGGGTGATGCGTTTTGGACGGCGTGGGAAGCTGAGTCCCCGCTATATTGGTCCTTTCGCGATTATGGAGCGCATCGGTGAGGTTGCTTACCGGTTGCAGTTACCACCTGAGTTGGCGTCGGTGCATGACGTGTTCCACGTCTCGATGTTGCGGAAGTATATGTCCGATGACTCTCATGTGCTCGAGTTTTCCGTTTGACCTGAGGTGACTCCAGATCTTTCTCTCCCAGAGTTTCCGATCCGCGTGGAGGATAGGCGAGAGCGGCGCCTGTGGAACAAGGTTATTCCCTTGGTAAAGGTCATGTGGCAACGACACTCTGGTGGTGAGGCTTTGTGGGAACGTGAGGACGAGATGCATCAGCAGTTCCCGTGTCTGTTTGAGTGAGTCTTCCTCTTCTTTCCCCTTTGGTTGTTCTCAATTTCGAGGACGAAATTCCTTAAGGGGGGAGGGCTGTAATATCCCGGACCTTTCGGATCCTTTCTTCGTGGGTCCCGGATTTGATTTTCGGAGTGTCCGGCTCTGTTGTGTCCGAAATTTCGTTTCGGACATCTTTCGTGTTTGGATCGGCGCGATCCGGAGTTGTTTCGGAGGTCCGGAGGCGTTCCGCGGCTTTTCCGTGTGTGTTTTTTGATTTCCGGTGTGTGTTTCGGCTTTTACTTCGGAAGCTCGCTGCGGGTGAACCGGGCCGTTCACCTGGGCACGAGTGGTACCGTTGCGATCGGTGCGTTCCGAGGATCGCGGGGGTGTAATTTTCTATTTTTTGGAATTTTTCGGAATTTCCGGATTTTCTATAAAACCCCCCTATTTTCTCTCTCTCCCCCACCCTCTTCTTCTTCTTCTTCCTCCTTCCTCCTCCACCGTAACCCTCTCCCTCTCCCTCTCTTCCTCCCGGTTGACCGCGGTGGACCCCTCTCCGGCTGCAGACGGCGGCGGGGCGACGACGCGGTGACGTGGGCGGCGGCGAGGCGATCGTGGGGGCGTGCGGTGCTTGTGGGAGCTTAAGGAAGAACGAGGGGTTTCAAGCTTTCTTCGTGATTCGCGAACGATCCGGTGGAGCATTCGCTCCATTGAGGTAGGGTGACGTTCCTTAGCCTCTTGCCGTTCATTTCCGTGGTTTGTAGGCCGCGGGGAGGCCGAGAGGGGCTTGATTGAGTGGGTTTGGGGTTTTCCATGATTTGGGGAGAGCTTGCCCGATCTATGGTTTTAGCCCGCGATTTCACGTTTGGATGGCTTAGATGCATGCTAGGGGTCCCCAGGGGTCTTCCCCATTGTTTTCCCCCTCTCCGGTGGAGGCACGGGGGCGTGGTCGAAGTTTTTGGGGTTTTCCTGCCGTAGCGTGCTCGGGAGTGTGTAACGGTCACTCCAGTGACCGTCACATGCTTGTGACGCCCCTAGAGGGGTTCATTACATTCCTGAGTAGTGTTTTTGGGGGTCGGGGGCTGTAACGGCCTCACGATAGACCGACATTTGCCTATGATGCGCTTGGGTAGGGCCGTCAGGGGCTTTCAACCGTTGGTTTGTGACCGTTGGGGGTCAGGCCATGTAACGCACCGGGCTAGGCGCGTTACATGCGTGTAACGCGCTGGGGCAGGCGCGTTACTTCCTGTTTTCACCCCAAGTGTGAGGGCCATGTAACGCGCTGGGCCAAGCGCGTTACATGCGTGTGACGCGCCGGGGCTGGGCCGTTACATCCCTTTTGGGCTTAGGGAGCGTGGGGGTGTGTAACGCATGGGGCCAAGCGCGTTACATGCGTGTAACGCGTCTGGACCAGGCCGTTACATCCCTTTCCCCTCTGACCGTGCGACGGTCTGTTTTGAACCGTTAGGCGCATGTAACGGTCTCGCCTAGACCGTTACTTGCTTGTGACGGCCCTAGGCTGGACCGTCACATGCCTGGTTGCCCCGTGAGGGTGGCAACCCCATTTTTACTCCAACTGTGGCCACCGTGGGACGGGGCTGGTGCGTGGGGTGATTCCCACACGTTGTCGGATTCGGACGTTGTTTTCCGTTGACTCGAGAGTCTACTCCTTTGTGACCCTCCACTAGTCGTAGCCTATCAGTACGCGTGTGCTGGTCGCACCAGGGAGTGGTGTACGGGCTTACCCTGAGGACGGTTTTAGACTGGTTACCGTCGGGCCCCTCGTCACATCAGAGTCCAGTGCCAGGGGAAAACCGGTCAGAGGGCCAGACCTAAGACGCGTGGTCTGTGTGTGCACACGTGGTTGGGGACAGTGGACGCACGTCGACGGGCGTGACCCCAGCTAGTCACTTATTGTGGTTACTTGTACGGTGTTCGCGCCTCTGGTAGGAGCTACCACGCCAGGCGGTTCACCTACGGCGCGGCGTAAGACGTTAGGGGACGCTACCGGTTGTGCTTCTAGTGGGTGGTACTCCTGTCGAGTACGGAGTGGCAGTCTGTCAGTCGTGTGTTTTCGACCTTCGGGTTTTGTCGGGTTGGCCGTTGAGCTTCGGTCTTCTTACCGTGACACGGGTGTCGATTTACGTGCCATGGGACCTTTGTTCTGTAGAGTACAGGGCTTTATTTTCCGAGGTACTCTCCTACCGCTAGTGTAGCGGTTTCTCGTTTTACGAGGTAGGGTTCGAGTGATCCCTACTGAGTCTTGTTCCGAGACTCATTCCCTGCGTGTTTTTACCGTGTTTCAGGTGAGGCGCCGCTCCGGGGGAGCGCGTCTGGGGTGCAGCGTGGTGCGGGTGCCCAGAGGTAGTGCCAGAGGTCAGAGTCGGGGTATGCCCCGTGTAGCTGTACTTTTCTTCCTTGTCACTGTACTAGTCGTGGACTATTGTTATTGTTGTTAATTTCTATTGTGGACCATGTAAAATGTTAATTTATTTCCTACTTAATATTATAACTGTTTAATTTCTGTAATTATTTGTGATACTTGTGTAGTCTCCACACCATCCTTTTAACCCTTCCGAGTCTTCGGGCTCGTGGGTGGCGGTGCGAGTCTCGGGTTATCGGGCCTTCCCGGTAATCGGATTCTCGGGTCGTTAAAGCTTTCCTATGATGAGGTCGCGTTGCTCTTGACAGTCTATATTGTGTTTTCTTTAGCACCTAGATAGAGTTACCCTGAGGGATATAGACATGTCATTATTTAGCAATTACATGGTAGCAATTCTTTCGATACTCGAGGTATCCTATTACCTGCACGAGACATATGCCACCAGTAGCTTAGTTGTGTTTATTTATTGTTATTAATCATATTCCTCTTTTGATATTTTTATTGCTCTTGTTTATTGTTGTTTATTGTGATTTGTTGTGGTGAGAATTTGTAGGACCTCTATTGAGCTAATGAGATGAGACTCACCCCTTTTCTTTTCAAGTTTGGTGTGCCTCCACATTGACCGAAGGCCTTGGGCAGTGCCAGGATGGTTCTAGTGTCGCCAACTTTCGCCAGCTGGGATATGCCCAAAGGCTTTGTACTTTTCTTTTGTTGAGCAATACTTTTTGGACTTGTATATCTAGACTATAATCTGTGTAAAAATTTTATAAATCTGGTTTTAAATATAAACTTTAAATTCTCTATTTCATTTCCTGCGTTCATTTTAGATTCCCACACACTCCCATGACACTAATTTGAACCCTTCCGAGCTTCGCGTCTAGTGGGTAGCAGACTTGGATTCGAGTCACGTCGGTTACTTTCTAGTATCCGGATCACGGGTCGTGACAGCCCCCTTCCTCCCTACCACTAGCGCTCCCACCCTCCCACGCAACCACATCCCCACCGCTGGCGACCCTCCTCCTTCCCCGAGTGACCCTCTACCCCCCACGCCCATAACCTCCCTCACCACAGCAACCCCTCTTCCTGACAACCCCCTCTTCTCCACAACCCGAGAGAGAGAGAGAGAGAGAGAGAGAGAGAGAGATGTAACAATGGCTATTGTCGGCAATGGCAAGGCGCTTGAGGCTAGGCTGGCTAGTGAGCTGGGAGCGGTTGGGGCCGGTGAGGTCGTTGCTAGAGAGGATGAGGGTGTTGAGATAACTGCAGTTGGTGAGGTCCGGGGGGATCGGGCCTAAGAGGGTGTTGTTGGACCGGCCCACGATGACTAGGTAGGGCAGCTACTCATATAGGACCCTATGGGGATGGGGCCATAGAGCTCGTTGCCAGAGAGGTTGAGGTTGTTCATGGAGGTGCAATACTATACGGGGAAGGAGAGGATATGGGCATGGGCGAAAACTTTAATTCCGGTGCCACCTAGTTCTCCTAGGCATTTCAATAGGAGAAGCCGACCAAGCCGCAGATGAAGCTGACATTGGCATTGTTGAAGTTCCAGGTGGGGGCTAGCTTTCCATGTGGGTTGGACAACACATCATTCACCTTATGTTGGCATTGCACCCTATCCCCCACCCCCACCAACATTGTCGCAAGCCCCATTGCCACTGCCATCAGGACAACCACCACCATGGTTACTATTTGAGACTGAATCAATATTGTCTTCGACATCGTCGAACTCGCTGCTATTGCTCTAAGCCTCCTCCACTCTCCTCCCATGGCGACATGCCCAAGAAGAATAAATCATCCCCTTTCTCCCCGAATCTCATGCCCAAGAAAGATAAACTAGTTGGGGCTCAAATTTATATGAACAAATGGCCCATATCATCTCTTGCACACCACTGCCCCTTTACTGTTGCTCGTCGCAATCGTGGAGGAGGTTCTGTGCCTCTGTGGTCTCCGATCACGTGCCGAGATAGTCAAATCTAGATCTAACTTCTTCCTCTCCTCTATCCTTTCCCTAACTAATTAGCCTCTCTTTGGTATTGATTTATCTCGGGGTTAGCTCTAAGTTAACTCCGGGATAATTTTTTTTTTGCTTTGGTAAGGAGTTAGTGTTAGTCGGGTTAGGTTAAGGGCTAACCCAGAGATATTCCTGGGTTTTGAAACCCACACCCAAGGGTGGGTTAAGGTGGGTTAACCTCCTACCTCAATAAATGCTCAATTAAATGTGTCTCTCTCATAATAAATGCTATTTCTCTCTCTCATTATTACTAGGTTAACTTACTATTTATCAAAACATACTAGATTAAAATTAGGTTAGCCCACATTGTTACTCCCAGATTAACTACCCTCCTACCAAATCAAAAATGGGTTAATTTCGGGCTAGTTTAATCGGGTTGACTTAGTCCATCTTTAACCTAACTCCATACCAAAGCCACCCTTAGGGTTTCCTGAGAATTATAGTCGGGGGATGGGAGGGAAATTGGGTTGGGAGGGAGATGTGCCATATTGTTTTCACTCTGAGCATTATAGTCTTTTTATAGGTCTAGATAAATGATAACTGGAGAGGGGGATTTCTGTAGCCCAATTAAGAGCAGTCAAACTAGGCCCATCAGGACCGAACGAGGCTCAGCTCATCCAAGTGACAGCCCTCTAGGACCCACTTCTGTAAAAAAGCCTAATAAAGATCACTCGGAATCTCATCCTTCCTCGGCGGCCCTTAGGCTCGGAAGGCCCGAGCGTCAGAACGGAGGAAGACCCAAGCCCGAGTTATCCCTCCATCAGGATAGGGGCGAGCGCTCTGCGCCCACTCCGACTTGCCTATATCCGAGCTATGCCTATCGCCCGATCAGGGCTGGCACCTTTTACGCTCGGACCGATTGACAAGTGCTTATCCACGCAGCCGTTGAGAGCCCTTTTATGAGCATGAGTTTATGAGGATAAAGGATCCATGATCCCTCAAGGCCATGAAGATCCCACGATGAGGACGTAACGATCGCATGATGAGGACGTAACTCCCGCCTGAAACTCCTCAGCTTATGGGACTCATAAGGTGAGCACACTATATAAACCTCGGACTCCCTCCAGTGAAAGGTAAGGTCAAGATACGCCTAAAACTTCCTGAGAAAGAACCACTTCACCACTTTGGTGTTGGGGGATCTCGCGCACCTCTCTCTACCTCCCTCAAATACCTTCCACCATTGCTCTACTGACTTAAGCTTCGGAGGGTTTTCCCCAGGGAACCATCCCTCGGCCTCCTAATTCGTTTCCCTTTCTTTGCAGTTCACTACTAGGTGATCATCCTCTCAGCTCAGGACAAGCGCGAGATCACGCCCCTTCAATAACCAAGTTTAAGTTCGTAGATGATAACAGAAGGTCATGGTGATGTCATTTTTACGGTGTTAGATTAAAAGTAATGATATCTATGTTAATATAAATAGAAAAATGATATTTTTGTCATTTCTTTTTATGGATGGTCTACGTGTAAAAAACTCTTTATTAAAACACCTAAAAAAACTTGAGGGAAAATGCTTAAAGTGTTTAGGAAACAATTTCTAATTTTTTTATCAAATAAATATGTATCTACCATGAATTATAATAAAAAAAATCAAATTTAGAAGAAATAATATCTGAATATAAAAATTATAGTGTTTGGAAATTCAAAATTCTATTGTACATCACATTGATTCTCTCATCTATGTCAAGGTTTGACAAATCGAGACGGGACGCGGTGAACAGTCTGTCCCGTCCCGTCCCATCTTAGCCCTAGATCAAGACGATCGGTCCGTGAGACGCAACCGATACGATCTCATATATTTTAAATATTATTTATATTATTGTTAACTGTGAAAATTTTGTAAACAGGTTGACTAACTAGTTCATTTTCAAACGGGAGTTCACCGGTTCAAAACAAGACGTTGTGTGTGTTATATTTTTTCTTTTAACATTCTCAGTCGAAAAAAAACTTAAAAACCTCAAACAAATCCCCAGAATTAAACCGAGGACATGTGACGGATGAAGTAAAGCGTCTAACCAACTGAGCTGACAATATTTTTCTATTATTTTTGATATATTATATATTTTAATACTCTTTTTTTATCTCGGTATGCGACGATATCAACCTGCACCGTACCGTCCCAGTGAAAGATCGGGACGGTCGGTACAAATAGATTGTCAAACCCTGGTCTATGTGAACTATAGGGTATATATATATATATATATATATATATATAATTAAGATGATAATATATATCTCTTTATAAGTTTTAAAATCTTTTATATTATCTTATAAGCATGGCCCTCTAATATCTTGGGTTTTACATATTAATAAACTATTTTATCTAAAGTTTGATAAATTGATATGGTACCTCTTGTACTGCACGTATCGGATCATGTCAACCGGTGACCGATACGATCGATACGTCATATGTAATCGATATATTATTAATATTATTTTAAATTTTAAATATTTTATTTTATTTTAATATTATTTAATGGGTAAGTTAGTTAAAGTTATTTTAGTTGTCCGTGAAGGCACGGGTTAGAAACGTGCAACACACATTATTTGTGATTTTAAACTAAAATATTTTGTTCAAAATGTGTAACACGAATTCTTTGTAAGTTTTCTTTGTGATTTTACACTAAAATGTTTTGTAAAAATGTATGAAATCGGTGTGAGATTCTAACTCAAGACCTTACACTTAAAAAGAACACATATTTTAACTAATTAAGTTAATAAATTATAAAATAATTTTAGTTATAATATATATGTTAAAATATCTATTTTATCTATGTACATAACGATACATTATCATACCGTATCATGTCATAACCGGTACGATCGAGTCGATAAACTCTAATTCTATCAACTGAGATGATGTTATAAATTAAAATGTACAATTGAAATATTAGTTTTTAATATGACATGATATCTGATAACATTTTAAAAATAAAAGTCAAATTCAGTGAATAATATTTGATCTAATTTTTTTAAATAGATCATTTTATTTTAATTTTTTTGACTTTAGAATAAAGATGTGCACTGTATAATAAATTAAGAAGAGGTAGATCTCACGTCATAAAAAATTTTAAAAAAATAATTTATTTAATGTAAATCTTGAGTGTGTAATTATTCTCGAGTGTGATATAAGTTGTTGAAGTTGACTTTAGATCCAAGTGATACTCTAGTCCTTTTCGTTCTGCTAACATGTTTCCCAATTGGGCAACTCGACCGTTGGATATCCAGGAGTCCAAAATCTAAATGCCAACAGATTTGGCCTTTTCCTAAGTACACATTTATGTATGGTTTGCAACAATGTGTATAGCGACATATATGCTAAAATAACTATTAAGTATGATAAAAACTCATAAAGGGCGAGTTTTCTAGTTTTTGTAGTTAAATTTTAAGTTTGACGGTCAAATAATTTTAATATGATGTTCGAATTCCCTATTATACTTAATTAAGAATCATTGTTTTATTTTGGTTAAAACTTAGATCAACCTATGTGAGAGGGGACATGCTAAAATGACCACATATCAAGTGGAGGCAAGAAGAAAACTACAACTATAAAGTGGATCTCTCTTCCATGTCCGCCTCGAGGTGTCGAGTTTGAACGACTCACTAACTTCGCATAATACGTAAAGGTTTTTAAAATGATAAAATCCGCATATAAACGCCAAATACATAGTCAGAGAATTTCTATGAGCAGGAACCCCATTTTGTACAGCAGGCCTAGTTTGAAAACGGGAGGAAAATGAGTGCATCGTATCTTTTTAAATAAATCGCAAAGGGCTATTTTATTGAGAGGACAATTAACCAGGCTATATTTTTATTGAGACGACGATTAACCAGCTTATATTGAGAAAAGGAAAAAAAAGAGGAAAGGAACGAGAACCACCCACCTGGTACGTACTGTTATCAAACTAATATGATAACAGTTATAGTTGTCAATAGGTCGACTTGACTCGATAAACTTGCGAGACTGACTTGATTTCAGATCGAGTCATAAGTTATTTTTTGATTCGTGAGTTATTAGTCGAGTCTCAAATCTTGACCCGACTAGATTCACGGGTTAAGTTTGTGCTTCGACCGGAGAGCTAACTCGACTCAGTTATCTTTTTTTTCTCTTTTTAAAATTTAAAAATTACTTAGTTAAAATTTTATTATTTTAATTAATTTAAAAAAAATTAAAAACCCTATTTTTAATCAAATTAAATAATTAATATAAAATTTTAATTAATTTAATGAGATTATAAATTTTATAGTATTAAATATATTATTTTTATGTGATTTTTTAGACCGAACTAAGACTTAATTGAATTTTATATTTTTATAAAAGTGTCGGATCCGACTCTACCCGACTTGACTTTGATTGGGCTTGAGTCGGCCGGACTTAATTAAGACGACTTAAGTCCGACTCAGACCTAATCCATTGACATGTCTAATTATTACCAAAGATTCCGAAAAAAAATAAAAACCCTACATTTTACAACCTTCACATGTTATTTTTTCTGCTTCCCAACCGTGAAGCCTCGATCTTTCGTTCCCGTATCTTTTAAGTAAGCATATTTTTCTTCAAGAGTTCATCATTTTTCTACCTTACCTTAACTTTGAGGGTCACGAGACTCATGTTGGTTTTCACTTTTCACCACCACTGTGTTTAATAAGTATGGTTGCGATGTTTCCGTTAAGTAGGAGGATCGGAGGAGCTGAACATGCTTCGTTCCTAATTAATTATCCAAGCAGTCTTTGATCGATTCACCCGATATATCACCATCTTCGTGACCTGCTTCAAGCTTGTTTCTCTTAACCTTTTCCGTCTTGCATTAATTAGCTATAGCTAGTTTCATGCCCAATCTTAATTTCGACAAAATTAAGGAGCAATATGTACGGATCCTTCTTGTCCAAATTAATTTTAGCCATTTTCAGTTGACACAATACCCGCTGGGATGTTCCATCGATCGTTAATATATTCTTCTTGTCCAAATTAAGAAAAAAACATTCTAATTATTCTTTTAAATTTTAATTGACAATTGGTGCTCCCGATCGAGAGGGACGTTAGCTCCACAATTAATTTTAACTTTTTGATCAATAAATGCGTGATAAGGACTTAAATTATATATGTCGCATTTATCGCATTGATAGTGCTATATATGTTTCCGACATAGCCATGAGCTAATTATTTGCTGATCACGGCTAACACAGCTTGATTTGTCCCGACGGTCGGTGGGTACCCACCCGCTTTCGACTTACCTCGGTGGAATTCGGCCCATCAATCTAATTAATCCAAAGAAGGATAAACCGAGCAAAATAGTCTAGTTGGCTTCCGAAGAAAGTTAAATTAATTAGGGGCATGGACATATATATAGGCGGATCCAGGCCAGGCCAGGATATATATACATACATATATATATTCAGTTTGTAGTAGGGGAAGGGGGAAGTGGGGGAGGAAAGCAGGAGATCGTTTCAAGTATGGTTCAAGATTATTAACTAGCATATATAGGGACAAGATGAAGAATATATATGCTCAAATCAATTAATGAGGTCACTTTCCCCGGCCCACCACTCGTCTTAAGTAATTAATTACTTAGTCTTAAAAATTAATTTTAAATTGGAAGGTCTTAACTTTCTAACATGGATTGATATATGATCTCCTAGTTAGTTAAGTTTTTGGTGGTATATGTATATATGTTGACTGTTCATGTGACAGGTCAATGCAAATAATTAACTTCCTCATACATGTTCAAAGTAATTCTAAGATTGTTATCAAGATATATAAAAGATTTTCTCAAATAAAATAAACTTACTATACATTATATAGGAATATATATATATATATATATATATATATATATATATATATATATATATATATATATATGGGCATGGAAATCCGTCTTAATCAGGAAGGGAGCTAGGTTATTTGGTTTAGGTATTCTCGCCTTCTGGGATCATGGAGCAAGATAAATAATACTACGTACCAATTAAAGGACCCAGTTATAATCTTAGCTGCTTAATTTAGGGAATCAAATTAACTAAAAGACAACCTAAGCACACCACCACCAAAATAAACCCGCCCCCCCACGCCACCAACCCTCTTTCGTAGAAACAAGGAGACACC
This sequence comes from Amorphophallus konjac, assembly GCA_022559845.1. Lineage (NCBI taxonomy): Eukaryota > Viridiplantae > Streptophyta > Magnoliopsida > Alismatales > Araceae > Amorphophallus > Amorphophallus konjac. The sequence continues at coordinate 593,322,151 of CM040121.1, forward strand.
CAAAACCCTAAACAGCTGGCTACGTACCTCAGCAAGAAAACGCAACCCTCCAATTAAAGCTCCCCACCCCTTGTTTTGGGGACACTGAAATCCCAAAGACTAATTAATCTCCTAGTAGGATTTATGTTGGAACACCATTTCTACTCAGTTTGACAAGATCTTCCTAAACAACCCCTCACTTTAATTAATTAATTAATTTTTAAAGAAAAATATTAAAAGTGAGACACGAGATCTCGAGGGAGATGAGGCTCCCCCCCCCCCCCCCCCCACCTCAACCCAACCTCATGCCCTAATGATTCATGGCCGGAGGATGTCACGCCTTTGCTGGGACAGAGGGGAGCCCATCCACGTGTGTGCATGTGTCCTTGTGACCCCGCCGTGCCTGAAAGCCCTGCCCTCGCGTACGTATCCTTGCACCTGGCCTTCTCCCCTCCCCCCATGTCGACACATGTGGTTTAGTGCACCTCTAAACACGGCGGGAGCAGTGCATGTACCCCTTTGTGAGGGCAGCACCGTGGTCCATCATTGGAGCGCGTTAACGACAAAGGAACCCCCCCCCCCCACACCACTCGATCACACGTTAGTATTCGCCGGACGCGGACATGTGAGGCCCGCCCCCTACGCCCACCACCGTCGTGCCCCCCCGTGGCCACCGTGTGGCGGTGGTCCTCCGGCGAGAAGTAGACTAGCAACCACTATGGCCGGGCCGGGCCGGCCCACCTTACGAGGTATTTATGTGAGGTGGGGCACCGGGAGGGAGGGAGGGGTGGGGATCGGAGGAGATGGAGGGACTGAGGGAGGCTGTACGTGTTAATTTATATACCCTCTCAAGTTCTCGAGGAAGTCTCGGTGTAATCTTTTCATCTCTGTGTCTACCCTCCAATATTATATTGTACCGGATATTAACTCATAAGAGTGGAAGCGCGCCACCCATCCGTGACTAGTAACTACGTACGTTGATCGATCAGGGTGGTCCTCTATCTCTTCGTTTGAAATTAATAGCTCGGCTAGTAGCTGAACTGATCAAAGTTTGTAACAAAATTCAGGGGTATCGGATTAATATAATTGGTGATATTGGCGTATAATTACGCACAGGCCAGATGTACTCCGTACCTGCGCGCAGTACGTACGTGGTAAAAGTCTGGAGGGGGGGGGGGGCAAAAGAGAGATCGGAAAGAAGAGGGGAAGGAGTAAAGGAGAGGAAAATGATGAAAGTTTGATAAGGAGTCAAATGGCCATGTGTACTCGGGGACATGATAAAAGGGAGGGTGAGGGTGGGTGGGGTGCAGAGGCCGTAGTCTATGTGGGAACACCCAAAAGATTAAAACCCCATGTGGACTCCATGTGCGATGGAATTTTCCCCGCTGCAGAGCCGATGATGAGCCCAGGAAAGGAGAGATCCAGAGAGAGAGAGAGAGAGTAAAAATTTGCCCCGCAACCTTTCTTCACCATGTTTTCCGGATGCTGCAACCTACCTTTCTTACCACCTCGAACCAAAAGAAGTTGAAGCAAATTGATATGATTAACGTGTATATAGAATTTTTTACCGCCTGACAGTACTACTGATTTTACATATATTTTTTTTTCTTTTGCGGGCCGGGCATTAAGACTGCACACGTACATGGATGTTCAAATGGGTGTATCTAACAGAGCATAGAATTTTTTTTTCCCATTGGTTCCACTTAATTGGCCACTTAAATGATACAGTTCTGGGAGTCCCATGTGTTTGCCTGTGCGTATACAATCATCTTACAACAAAGTTGAGGGTCACGCACTTGGGAGTATATATTTTCATGATTAGAAAATAAAGTGTACTCGTGAGCCTTGTGGGGGTGGACCTTCTCAGGCAGCATGTGCAAGCATGTGGTGTGTCCCTTGCATAGAGGCCCCACACACAATCCTACTCTTCCTCCTCCCACCAAAATCCTTAATAATTAGTTGTGTTTCAAATAAATCAGTAGTTTTATTATCATACACTTTACTCCTTATAATATCTTCCATTCCTCTCCTTCATCTCCCACACTCCCGGTCCAATTCCCTTCTTCCTTCCTTCCCTTCTTCCTGGATGTCCCATCCTGCTGATATGACTTGTGAATTCTTCTACAACTCTGAAACAAGGTCTCCTGCTATTATATAGAGCCTGAAGGGGGACACCAGAAACCCACCCCTCGGATGATGCAATCGCCAGTACTGTATCTTATCTTACCATGGGATCCTAGCTAGCAAAACAAAAGCCACTGCAAGCTTTCGAGGCTGGCCGGCCGGCCGGGAGCCTCTTACCCATTGTTCATGGCTTCCCCTTCCTCCCCCTCAAGCAATCCCAAATAGCATGGTATACGAAAGCTGCTCCTCCCTTGTGTACGTCTTGTGAGTTGCAAAGATTTGAATGCAAAAGGCAAAAGCATATGCATCTTTGAATAGCCTTCCTGTCAGCAAGACTACATCCCCTCGCCTTTGTTTGGGTTATAAACTCCAGCTTCTAACTCTGCGTCGTCCTGCCTTGTTAGCCTAGGGATATCCCAACCTTTTTAACTTATTGGGAACCCGGAAGGAGGGCACTCAGCCTCCCATCTCAGACTTCCCAGTTTTCCCAGCATCTATCTCCTCACCATGCAACCCGCCATCTCCTTCAAGCTCGCCTTCCTCCGGCACTTCCTGGTGGGGCTCCGGCATGGCGGCGTTTCATCAAGGGAGATGAGCATCCTGGAGAGGAAGAGGGCCATCAAGTCGACCGCTGATATGGCCATGGCCTTCGCCAGAGGCGGCAGGAGTTGGAGCCGCGCCCTCATCGCCGACCTGTCAGGGCAGGAGAAGACCAAGGCCCTCGCGAGGTGCATCATGGGAGAGCAGCTGTTTGACCGGCTGAGTAGCAGGCTGCGCCGCCCCGCATGCAAGATCTCCAGCAGCAAGAAGATCCTCAGGAGGAGCTTCAGGGTGCGCAGCAAGATCAGGAAGCCCCCGCCGGCGGCCCGCCGCGCCGCCTCGGCGAGCCTCCTCGCCAGGAGGATGGTGAGGAAGAGGACCCGGGTGCTCAAGCGTCTCGTTCCCGGGGGGGAGTCCCTGGAGGACGACGGCGCCCTGCTGGAGGAGACCCTGGACTATGTCGTGTTCCTCCGAGCCCAGGTCGATCTGATGCAACGTTTAACAAACGCCCTCGAACTCTCCAAATGCAGGTACGAATAGACTACATATAAGCCATCATGCGCGTCTTCTTGCCAACAGCTTTCCTTCTCTCAACCACCATGAACAACTACTAGAACACATCGGTGCTCATCATTTCCCTCTCCCGAGGGGAATATTGCACAAAGTAGTGCAAACTAGCTAGATAGTAGTGGCATGCTTGCCGCGTTGCCGATTGCTGTCAAGCCCTATAATTACTCTTGGCTTCGTACTTTTTTTCCATTCTGTTTACTCTTTATATGTATGTTGAAATATGTTTAGCGATTTGATTAATGTTCCTTGCCCTCACTGGCTTCGGCTTGTATCCATTGCAGCGGCTCCCACCCAGCGTGCGACCTCCCAGAGAAGGTGAGACGCTGAGGGCATGACAGCTAGCGCGCTTCCTCTTCCTCATCCCCTTTGCCGAGCAATTCATAATGGAGAAGGAACAGTTACTGCAGCTCTCTCTTCTCCCTGTCTCATGAGTCAGTGGGACATGGGAAGATAATTAGGATGCTCACTCCCCCGCTATCCGAATGATGATGGTTCTGGTCACTGCTCCCCCTGTCAAGCTCTGTAATGGGAAATGGAGTTGGTGGGTGGGTTTTCTATATGTAAACGTTGTACGGCCACTTGGCCGGTTGGCAGAAGCATGCACGCCACAGCAATGCACATACCATCATCATATAAGCCTTGCATACCCCCACGTTTCATTAGATTATAAACTATATAAACTGTGCCATGGCACAGTGTGTCGCCTGTAAGAAGATGCCACAGTCGTCTGTGACAAGATCGAAGATGACTGTAGTACCTCTTCATTATAAGACAGTGAGCCACGATGCAGCAGATGATCTGCCTTCCCCACCCCTACAGATGGAAGAGGGAGAAGAATGCGGCCTTAATTTCTCTCCCCGTGACATCTGCTGCTTGTGATTCCGCAATGAAGGTACATGCACGCACTTGAACACGCCGAGGGGGGGAACCCCGCAAGACTCCCAAACTCAGAGGCTCAGAGCACCGTGTCATGCGGCGGATGTCGACCCTTTCTATATCTCTCCATGTGATCAGACATCGGCATATGTTATCCCACTGCAACCCCACCCCACCCCCCACCCGGCCGGGACCCCCATGATCAAAATCAGACGATCCAGAGAGACTTCTGGACCAGAGAGGCCATAATTACCGTCTTCAATCAGTCGGGAAACAGTACTGCTCGCGCTGGTCGTCCCACACGATGGCAATTGTCGTGCATGGATTAAACGATCAAACGCGTTCACTCCTTTGTTTCGGCTTGAAGCCCTCGACCGGCCACATGGTGGTGTGATCGGATGGGGCGGGGAACGGTGTAGGGAAGAATCCCACCACTGTCGACCATGTGATGGTATCGCCCTTGGAGCTATTTGTGATAGCGAACGCCCGGTAGGACACCGTACGAACCAGAGACGACCACGTTGGGTTCCCCATGGAAAACAAGGACATCTCATCGATCTATTTTAAAACTATTATCAGTGCCCTTGGAATGACGTTGATCCTTATCCACGCTCTCTCCCTTCACAGGATTCGCGAACGGAACATCGATCGGATAAGCAAGGGCTACCCCTTCCAGTGCTGGCCATGTTGTTTGGTCCTTGTCGTAGAATTGGAGCGTGCAACCTCGAAGCTAACTAAAGAATCTCTTCCTTGTGTAAACAAATCTTCGTCTTACCCAAGAAGCTATTCTTTAGTACACGTATCACCTCGTGATGGACAGATCTGTAGGATGTAGTGCACCTCATTCATATTTTTTCTTGGCCTACTTTCGTCTTCCTTTCTAGCTAATTTAAGACTGATTTGTTTGACGCTTCCTAACGTAAAAAGGTTGGATTTCGCCCACAAACAGCTATAGATAAACGAATGTAATTAAGAAAACACTTCATCGGGCCAACTCATTCTAGATAGACAAATCCAAGATAAGCACCTCATCGGGCCAACTCCTTCAAGTTAGTTAACATAATTAATTAGTTGTCTAAATATGTTTGTTTAATACTCTTTTAGAGTAATAAATTTAATATCAATATCCATATTGATCTAAAAGGAATGTGAAGAATGACAACGGAAAGAGAGATAATATTAAGAGTACTATATACTTGATGTTTATCAAGTAATTGTGCAGCAAATCCTAGCTAGCCACACCATGAGCCAACTTTTTATTGGACCATATGACACGACACAATAGTGGGCAAGACTCATCATCTACTAGACTCATGTGATCATTCAAAGATTCAACTCTATCCATCAATGTGTATCATCTAATTACAGAGCTAGCCATCGTCACAGCGACGTACCCCTGGCCTCTATCCAAATAACAGCCCCGCCCAGAGGTAACCGCGCGCCATCTCCTCCGGTTCAAACCCTGCCACAACTGGTCAAAACTCACAAGAGCTCAACGAGCTCGAGGGCGATGAAAGCTTTCAACAGCAAATAATGACAAACCCAGAGGGTGCATATATACATGCAAACTTACAACACAACAACAAGAACGAGACGCACACAGTGGGAGTTTTTAAGATAGCTAGGATGGTACAGATATTTTATTATAAAAAAAGAGAAAGCAAGAAAGAAAAGAAGTACGCAGCTGGGCGTCAGGGGACGCAGCAGCGGCAAGCTGTCCCCGCCACAGCATGATGATGGCGAGGAGCCCAACTGCGAGGCACACACAAATGCCCACCACAGCCGGCCGCAGGAGCACTGTCTCTCGCTTTGCCGGCAGCCTCGGCGGCTGGGCCAGCGGGAGCCCGTCCTCCCTGCAAATATAGCGGGCAAGCCAGCAGCTGTTGGTGTGCCTTCGGCAGGCATCCTCGTAAACGCTACCCGGCCCTGCTACTACGCATGTTCCTAATACACTGTTACTACTTACTATTGCTACTATTACTATTACACGTTAAAGTGCTGTTCCTTATATAAGTTCCTGCTATCGAGCAAAGCAATGCATGCACCTCTGCTCGTCAAACTTGGAAGCGGCTGAAAGACGATGTTCTTTGAAACAAGAAAGATTGTACCATCTCGAATTTCAACGTTAGTGAAAGTAAGAAACTCCAAAAATAATTTCAAGAAATTAAAACTATCAGTGCCATACTTTTTTTTCTGTCACTTAATTAGTAACACTCTTTTCAATTCTCTTATGAGATGATTAGCTGCAGTTAGGGAGAACGTTTCATTGCAAAGGAAGTTTAATTTCATAATCTGTACATATACACTTCACTGCTCTTTCTCCTGTTTCGAACAATTGATTCCAGTTTCCAATGATGGCTCTGCGGCTCCTGAAGACCAGAAAAGCCAGTAGAGTTGGAGATGACCAACATTGCATCTCTGTGAATACTTGTCCACAACTTCACTAAACGTCAGCTGTAACAGTGAATACGAAATTTCTAAAGATACTCTTTTTCTTTTGTTTTTTTTTTCTCATTTACTTCGACGGTTTTTAGGGTAAAGTATATTATGACAGAGGCGCATACAAACAACTATTGGCCCATGGAGAATGAAAGGGAAAATCAAGAACTGTCCTAGATCTCTACGAGCATATATCTTAACTTGCCCACTTTCCTATAGAAACAACTTACAGATAATAAAACCAACAAAGAAGCCAAACGATGTCTACTACCCTTTTTCGTATCATCCCACCCAGTGAACCAGTTGGATGTTTGCTTAGAACTTCTCTTCAAATTAGTTGCTTTCAGATGTGGGTAGATCTTCAGATGCACGCACACTACAAGCCTGGGCTTAATCAACTCGTTCTATAATATGTTGCAATTCAATTGCAGGCAGGGAGGGGGAAAAAAATTAAGTCCCCTTTCGTCAACCACCCAAGTGTCCTATTAGTATTGAACCATCTGGACATCTTTAAATAGCTAAAGAAGATAGGCCTAATATTTTTAACATCTCCTATTCCAATGTGCCATGTAAACACTACCCCATCTCAATTTCTAAGGCTAGATATATATATAGTCTTTAAAAAAAAAATCAAAAGCTAAACAGTTCAAGAAAGCAAGATACCTGGATCTTTGCTAGATTTCTGTCAAGGGAGCAACGGCACGCATCATTCAATTCTTGTCTCAAGTAAGAAACCAACAAATGAAATGTCTCAAGAATCAAGTATGCCATGTCGAATCACAAATATCATCTTTTCCTTCTTATCTCTAGAGCATCCTCTTTCTTAAGCCTGGAAACTGAAACCTATAACGTACAGTCGAAGAGGCAATCTTCAATAGCCATCCTTCTCACGTTCCGGCTCCCACAGTTCATTTTCTTCGAGATTCTCAACCGAGGAACAAAGACAATGGCCAACATTACTTCAAAATCCTCCTCTTGGATAGCATCAAAGGTTAGAAAAAGACACCGTCTTAATTCGATGGCGCCTCTAGATTAATCATAAATGCTTTTGCTTTAGATTACATGAAAGAGCTGAGATCAACTCATCGTACATACAATTTCCACCTGAATGCATACGAACAGGACCCATATTCATAAGAACCTTACCTAATATCCTTGGAGTTGACATACAAATAACCTATGGGTCAAAAGTGTAGTGAGCACTAAGGGAAAAAATATATACAACTAATCTCCCGATCATGATGAGTAGCATCATATATCCCCTCGTGTTATTTTTGAAAGTTGACCCTTGGACTTACCCTACGTTATTTCATATTCTACACGAAGGTAAGTCATCTACCACCCAGCCCACCCTCTCCCCCCAAAGAAAAAAATGTTCATACATGGAATTAGATTCTGGAACATATATCCTTATCAGCCAAGAGGCATTAATTCAGCCATTAACCAGTTTTCATAAATCGTAATATATTTTCCACTGACACAATATTAACAACAACGAATGCCTTGAAGATAATTAACTTCTTAATGGTTTAGGAGAAAACTGATGGTTACATTGGGGTGGACGTGGGAATGTAGTTAAAATGGTCAAATCCGTGTAGTATCTGTCCCCACATTAGCCCTGAAGAGGGCTAAGACAAAGCCAAAACCCATCCCCTTTCGGTCCGTTACTGTGGAACAAAGTCTACTAGCCCCAGTGTATTTTAATTTTCATTGTTAATTAGGGATGAATTAGTGACAAAATTTGTATTGGTCACTGATAATTATCGATTAGTTAACGACGGTCACTACTCTATCGTGAATCTGTCATTAAAATCTTCAACGACATATTAGAGGGCGATTAGAGATAGAATTTTTCTGTCGTTAATCTCGTCTTTTCTTGTAGTGACGATTGTTCAACCAAATTTCTATTTAATCTCTTGGTTAAAAGATCATCAAGATTTCTTACTAATTTCATATAGTGTAAAGAGACTATTCCTTTATTCATGTACTCTTTCACAAATGTCAATTTTAACTTTAAATGAGTACTCAACTTATCATTTACTTTATCACTTTTAATCTTACCTCTTGCAGCTTTAATATTACAGTGAATAGAGATAGTAGGAATTGAATTACTCAATAAGGGAAGCTCAGATATAAAGTTATTCAGCCATTCTGCTCCTCTATCAGTCACTTCTACTGCCACTAACTCAACTTTCATTGTACACCAAGTTAATATGATTTGTTTGGTAGATTCAAGCAACTATCCCACCATCCATCACAAACACAAACCCAGTGTCTTGAGATTTTTGCCTATTCCAAATCGCACCATGAAATAATACTTAATTACAAAGCGATTTGTCAAGGTGTAATATTTTCATACCAACCCAAGAAACGTATGTATGTGATACGAGTAATATTTGATATACACTCAATTGTGCATCAACTCTCGCACACTTGCATATCACTAATCTAGTTGAATCGGTGGGATGTGAGAGAGAGAAAGAGTGTCTTTGTTGATAGGTCAGCGCCCCCATGCTCTCTCTCTCTCTCTCTCCCCCTCATTAATTAGTCATTGAGTTGTCCTTTACTCTCTCTCTCTCTCTCTCTCTCTCTCTCTCTCTCTCTCTCATATCACACTAGCCCAAATGGACCATTACTTGAACTATCCTTTGCGTCGGGCTCACACACTCTTCCCCTCACATCTCTTAGTCCACTGGACCAATGAGATACAAATGTGTTACTTGCTGCACACTTTGGGTGTTTAGTAACTATTACTCTTATGATATATAGATGACATTTTCGGTGGGCTTACGTATTAGCTAATTAGATATAATGTTACTTACAGTTATGACATATGAATGTAGAGAAAGGAGATGAGAGATTATAACATGACATAACTCAACTGTGACCCTGAAATTATAGCAAGTATTCTTTTCAAAGTTGACCCTTGGATTTACCCTTCATTATTTCATATTCTACAGGAAGGTAAGTCATCTACCACCCGGCCCACCCCCTTCCCCCAAAGAAAAAAATGTTCATGCATGGAATTGGATTCTGAAACACATATCCTTATCAGCCAAGAGGCATTAATTAAGCCATTAACAGGTTTTCATAAATCGTAATATATTTTCCACGAACACAATATTAACAAAAACGAATCCTTTTAAGATAATCAACTTCTTCCTTAATGTTTTACGAGAAAACTGATGGTTACGTTAGGGGGGGGACGTGGGATTGTAATTAAAATTGTCAAATCCACATAGTATCCCTATCCCCACATTATCCCGGAAGAGGGTTAAGGCGTCGTTTGGTAATATATTTGGGCATGGCTTTCAAGATAAAAACATCCGACATGTTTTAATTTTTTTCAAATGATCAGAGTCATTCTTGGTTTGCGTAAAGAAAGAATTTTACAGAAGAAAGAAAATTAGACACAAAAAGTGTCGACTTCTCTAATCTCTCGAAGCACCCTCACATTGGATTCTCAAGATTTTTCATGATTACAAATCACCACATACTGGATATTAAGTACCGCGGATGGATTTTACGAAAACAGCGGAGGCCATGGCTGTTCCCAAATGCGACCTAAGTACAAAGCCAAAACTCATCCCCTTTTGATCCGCTACCGTGGACCACAGTCAACTTGCCCATGTGTATTTTAATTTCTATCATTAATTAGGGATGAATTAACGGTGAAATTTGTATTGGTCATTGATAATTATCTGTTAATTAGTGATGGTTGCTAATCAGCTGTGAATCTACCGTTAAAGTCTTCAGCGATAGATTAGAGGCCGATTAGAGATAGAATTTTTCTGTCGCTAATCTTGCTTTTTCTTATAGCGATGATTGTTCAACCAAGTTTCTATTTAATCCTTTGGTTAAAAGATCACCAAGATTTCTTACTAATTTCATATAGTGTAAAGAGACTATTCCTTTAATTTTAACCTTAAATGAGTACTCAACTTATCATTTATTTTATCATTTTTAACCTTATCTATTGCAGCTTAACTATCACAGTGAATAGAGATAATAGGAATTGACTTACTCAATAAGAGAAGCTCAACCATAAAGTTCTTCAGCCATTCTGCTTCTCTATCAGTCACTTCTATTGTCACTAACTCATCCTTCATTGTACACCAACCTAATATGATTTGTTTGGTTGATTTTCAAGCAACTATCTCACCACCCATCATAAACACAAACCTAGTATGTCGTGAGATTTTTGCCTATTCCAAACCGTGCGATGAAATGATACTTACAAAGCAATTTGTCGAGGTGTAGTATTTTCATGTCAACCCAAGAAACAAATGTACGTGATATGAGTAATATTTGCTGCACACTCAAGTACTGTGCATCAACTCTCACACACTTGCATATCATTAATCTTGCTGAGTTGGTGGGATGTGAGGGAGAGAAAGAGTGTCTTTGCCGGTAGATCAGCGCTCTCGTGCTCTCTCTCTCTCTGATCTCTCTCTCTCTCCTCATTAGTCTTTGAGTTGTTCTTTACACACTCTCTCTCTTTTTCTCTCGTATCATACTAACCCAAATGGATCATTACTTGAACTATCCTTTGCGCCGGGCTCACATACTATTCCCCTCACATCCCTTGGTCCACTGGACCAATGGAATACAAATGTGTTACTTGCTGCACACTTTGGGTGTTTACTAAGTATTACTCTTATGATACATAGATGCCATTTTCGATGGGCTTATATATATATATATATATATATATATATATATATATATATATATGCTAATTAGATATAATGTTCCTTACAGTTATGACACATGAACTTTAGAGAAAGGAGATGAGAGATTATGACATGAGATAACTCAACTGTGATCCTTAAATTATAGCAAGTATTCTTTTCAAATTAACATCCGTAAAAATATTGGTTCTCTTGGTTGAAGGCTTGAAAACCCACCTACGATGAACTTTAGGCTGGCTTTGTATTATATCAATTTTGGACTTTTGGTCTCCAATTAAACTAGGCTTCGGGGCACATTGAGCCACTTATTTAGAACGAGAGACTTTAAAAGTCTTGTCCGTCAGTAATAGGAATGAAATTTGACTTGTTACACACTTTGGGTGTATAACGTCTTTATATTTTTATATATAAAGATTTGATGTGACTTCTAAAATATCTTAATTTAGTATACAATTTTAAGTAACAGATCAATTTTTAAATAATGGGTCTAATATTATTGATTTGATCTGATTTTTTTTATAATCCAATAGTGACATGAGTTGCATTCTAAGTTAGAATATTTTAAGACCCACTTCAAACAAATAAAAAAATTAAAAATACTACACTCCTAAGATGTAACTTCACGCAGTCGATCGTAACGACGAGTGGTCTATTTTAGCCTAGTCGTGCAAACATTGTTAACAGAGAACTGCTATATGAAACATGTGGCATTTTTTTTTTGGGGGTTCATATCGGGGGAGTGACGGGGGAGAGAAAGGGAAATTACAGTTTGTTTAAGAATAAAACAATAAAAGTAATAGAGGAAGACAATAACACATCTCCCATGGCAATCAAATTCCCAACCACAACTAAAATCCCGAAAGGGCTATAACGAGTCACATGACATATTTGTAAATTGAGATTTATACAACACAGCAGCTTGATGCAAGTAGAGTCGTCGTCATGCTATTATGCAACGGGGACAGCGTTTTCTACTCCTAATAGTATATGCCCGACTCATTTTAAACTCTGCATTTCTTTCATCTTGCAGTATTTTTCAATTGTTTGTTTGACTATCGTTGTTGGAAACACCGGGCTAGGACGACCCACGGGGGGGGAGGTGAATTGGGTCTAAACCAAATCACGCCAATCACACACTAATTAAGTAATCATTCCAAATAACACACCAACTTATATGGCACCGTTTTGGTGGCGGGTTAACACAGAGGCGGGTTAACTCAAGTGAGACAACTTATCCTCATGTTAACTCACTTTTGTTTTGATAATAGGGGGGATTAACTCGCGGGTAACTGGGTGACCTGGAGATGTTGGTTGATAAAAAATTGGGTTAACTTATTTTCTTTTATGAGAAATTACCAAAGATATCCACGATTACTGTTTATTGTACAGTGATTTGGAGTATGACCAGTGACTTATTGCCATTCACAGTGACCACGGATTAGCGCCAACAGTGTGCTACAGTGGTCGGAGTGAGAGGGGGGGGGAGGAGGGGGGCACGCCTGCCAGTGCCAGTAGCAGGGTGGGGCGGGCGGGCGAGGGCGATGTCGAGCGAGGTGGAGCGGGGTGGGGCTGCTCTGCTTGTCGCCGCCTCCACCGACATCATCGACGTCTTCTCGGCGTGGAGGACGACATGAAGTTGACGATGGATCTGCTCTGGAGGAGCGTCCGCCGGAGGAGTACCTCCTCCGAGAGGGCGACGGATGAGTTCAGAACCTTGTGGAGGAACGAGCGATGGTCGCCCGACTTCCGCGCTCCGAAGGAGGGTGCAGGCGCACCAATGGCAAAAAAGGCGCATTGAATGCCATTGAATGGAGGGCGAAAGGGTGGGAAACTCTTCTACTTGGAGATCAAAAAGGTGTGAAAGATAAATCTGTGCAACACGTTCAACCGTATAACTATATTTTTAGAAAGCCCATGCCACTAATTAAGAATAATGTTCAATTCACCGAAACTTCAAATTTGTCCATAATTCATATGGTGGATGATCCTTTGTTGTGCAACCTAATCTAATTGTTCGAACAAACTCATCATTCTCTCCTCCAAACTTCCACTCTCTTCTCTAGCAAAGAACATGTCAAGTCCCCAGACTATATAGTATACAAATCATCTTGGTAGTCCCTACCAAAAAAGGGCGTCTTGGTAGTACAATCTTGGATGTATTTGGTTCAACAAAGCACCATGATCAATGTTAGTTGTCATCCTAGATAACCACATTACCAATGGGTACAGCAGCAACAATAATCCAAACAATAACTCGTGCAGAGACAGAACCCAAACTGCACATAGCAGACACCGAACGAAAGCATATATACGACTAAAACTCCATCAAAACAGGCCGAATTACTAGATATCTGAAACAGAGAAAATATGAATGGTCTGTCTAAAGCAAACACCGGTAGACGAGCATGTACAGAGACCAAAATGAACCCCCCCCCCCCAAAAAAAAAAAAAAAAAAAAAAAATCCAAAACAGAACAGCATGCAATATGAAGACTACTTCATCCATACCCAGAAGACATCCCCCACTACGGATAGCCCTTATATCTTGGGTAGCTGTTGTCCATCCTATTGTTCCTGAAGGCACAGCATCCGACTGAATAGACGATGATCAGGAAGATTAGGAAAATGATATTGACAATGGCGACCTTCTTCCAGTCATTCTTAAGGTTGGCAAGGACACCAGCTTTGCAAGATTGGCAGTTGTAGCACAGCACATTCTGATCGTTGCCCCAGCTTGTGCAATCGGTGTTGGAGGAATTGGTCGTCCCACTCCATCTGGATGGACCCTCGTAAACGAAGTTGCATTCAGTGGGAGGCTTGCAGCACCCAGACTACAATAAACCAGAGATATGAAGGTTATACTGCATCATTATATGTCAAGTATAAATATGCGTTCACTTAATTAGCTACTAAATTTAGATATTCTATCTGACCTTTTGGCCTGTAAAGATTTCAGGATGATAAAAAGATGCTCAAATTTAACGTCTCAGGATTCATGGGCAATTCGGCTTCAAAGTTAGCAGCAAATAGCTCATTGGAGTAGGACTTATGTAATATATATAGAAAATGGAAGTTTACATTTTTGATTTGACAACAAACGCTCGACGTTAAAAGATAACTGAGAAATGAGACTGAACAATTTTCAGATGCACTAAGCACATATAGTTGAATGCGATGGGATTAGATAATATTCATGCCACCGGACAGCAATTTGTGTGTAGGCTGATATAACTTCAAAATCAGACATTAGCGTCGCAAGAGAACTCCAACCACAGGAGGAACTACAGGAGAATGTCTAACGTAAATTTAGCAGAAGGGAAGGTAAAAAAGCAGTGGTTAGGATTTTTCACATATATAAGATAATTGAGAGCCTACCACACACCAAGAATAACCCATCAGGATCTGTTTGTGTTGGCAATAAGGGAACTCAGATATGAGAAGCATTTGCATCTATTTTTATCAATGAGACCTACAGACGACCTGCCCATGTGAGAATTTCTGCCAGAAGATTGAGAGAAAAGAATGGCAAATAGCGATTTGAAGAGGTAGCACATTTGGGACAAAAAGAACCAAAAACACAAATAACACCTAACTAGAATGCTCAATCCTAGGATGTGGCACCTTCTTTGTTGGTGGAAAGATGGAAGCCTTGATGATTAATCAAATTCTCAGACATTATAAGCATATGGAGCCAAATCCAGCCACATTAGATAAATTTCATGCCACCAGACCGCAGTGGCACGTATTAGACTCAAATTTGAAATCACACATTTGCATGGCGAGACACTATAACCACCCAGAGTCGGAGAATACTTCATACAGATCTTTTAACAAAAGAGAATGACAAGAGTAGTATTTAGAATGCTGCACACATATAAAGATGGTCCAGATAATTGAGAATCTACCAAAAACCAGCGGTAATCCGTCAGGTTCAATTCTTGTTGTGCCGGGGATAATTAAGCAAAACTCGGATATGTGAAGTTTTAATATCTAGCTTTACAAATGAAAACTACGGAGACGCTTCTGACAAAGATTTAGAAAAAAAAGAAAAGAAGGAACGACGAAAAGCTACTTGGAAAGTGGGCATCAGTTGGGACAGCAAGAATAAGGAACACAAGTAATAGATAACTCGGAATCCCACATCCTAGGTTGTAGCACCTTCTTTGACACTGAAGATAGAGGCTTAGTTGATTAAAAGCATCAAATTCTATAGTGAAAAAAAAACAATAAAGAAACAATTTTAAATTGTCTCTTTTGGGAAAATTTACATTATGATATGGAAGAACAAAGACTTGCAACAATTAAACAGAGAAGGGAAAAAAGCGAGGCAGAATAATAATTGAGACCAACCAAGTTACAACAATATTCGGACGACAGTTTAAGGAACACAGCTGTGAACTCAAAAATTCTACAATGCTAGAAGATTCATGGAGGGAACAAAGATTTTGACGATATCCACTGTCTTAAAATAGATCAACCCCTTCTTGCAGACTAATCGGGACAAAGAAAAGAACCCAACAACAATCAGAAACCTTGAAGGGCAAGCCCCAAATTTTGAGCAGTAAAAATATGAATTAAACGAGGGGGGATAAAACACATATATGATCAATCCCACCAAAGCTAACAGATTTGGTAGAAGCTATAGAGCCAACAAGAATCATTCTTCCATTTTGAGAAACCAAACAATCATTTATAAAACAAAACCATTTATAATGATGAATGCACTTGTATCAGAGTTTTATGACCTATATAAATGCGCGTCTCGTAAGTTACAATCCGGCCCCCAGGATATGCCACGGTAAGGAAAGAGGAAAACTGGCAGTTGACTGTAATTACTCGCCGTAATTCCAAGGCGCAAATGCTGTACCGGACCCAATAATCGCAACCCCCACTCCAATCAGGAACAAGCAACGGAGAACAGCGGAAGACAAAAATTATTTGATGGAAACACAAGCAAATGGAGAAAAGAATCCAAACAAAGCGGGAAATTTTCGGATTTTTTTTTTTACTGCCAAGAAGAATTCAAGGAAGAAGGGCACCAGATTCCACTGAGTATGCATATTAGAGAAGAGTTTTTTTGTTGGGGGTGGTGTTAACAATACCTGGAGAGGGGAGAGGTTGCCCCGGATGAACTGGTCGACGGTCTCGTTCCCCTCCAGCATGCTCTTGCAGACCTTGCTGTCCCGGAGGCAGCTCTTGATCTTGGCCCAGTTCTTGCCGCTGTTGACCCGCTTCTGGAGCCAGTTGGAGTAGTCCCCCAAGCGGTACTCCTTGTACCCCCTGCCGGAGACCACCTCCCCCGCGCCCTTGTTGGTGACGACGAAGGCGAAGATGGTGAAGCAGAAGACGAGGACGATGAGGACGAACATGACGAGAAGGTAGATCCAGAGCAGCCAGGAGACCCGGCAGCAGGCGCCCACGAGCCCCGCCAGGGAGACCAACATGAGGAAGACCCCCAGCGCGATAATGGGCTTCTCCAGGAACTTCTCGCAGTCGCTGCTGGCTCGCTGGGCCAGCCATATCCCCGCCCCTAGGATGGGGATCGACAGCAGGAACGTCACGAAGTTAAGGATCCCTATCAGGTTGTTGCTTATACGCACCATCTTCGCTGCTCTCTCTCTCTCTCTCTCTCTCTGTGTGTGTTGCTGCTGATTCTTCCCCTGTGCAAGAAGAAGAGACGCAGAGTGGAACAGAGGAGCCGCGGCAGTGGAAGACGGAGACGACGACGGAGTAGAAGAAAAAGAAGACGACGAGACGGAATACCAGTAAGTGGATTGGTGAACCGGGTGGCGGATGGGGGGGGGGTGCAAATAGGGCGGTTACTATACGGGCGATTTGAAACGGTGGGCCCCTTTTTATTTTTTATTTTCTAGGTTTTGCAAATAAGCCCCTAGAAAAGTATGTTTTGAAACTCTCAACTCAATTAATATGGGTAAATTTGTAAAATGCTGTAAAATATTGTAAAATTAGTAACATATCTGTTAAGTTTCCAATGCTGTTAATCATTTGTTTTGGAGTTATATAGTTGGGTGGGTTTCAAAACTTTTTGACCGGATTATGTTTAATAAATTTCAGATTTCAACTTAAAGTTAAGGTTGGCCGACCCAGTGCGGGTCGCCCCGACTCGCACGACCCGACTTGACCTAGGTTATGGGCCGATCGTCCGGATAGTGGGTCGTCACCGGATCGTCCTATTATTTTAATATTATATTATATTATATTATATATATAATGTGACCTTTTCTATTTTATTTTATTATTTTATATGTATTATATATATATATAATCTTTTTTTAGAGCGAAACAGACCGAGAAGGATCGAGACGAGATCGACCTGACCCGACCTAGGCCGAGACCGAGTCGGTCGGGTCGGCAAACCCTGCCTAAAGCCATTAGAAATAAAATTTAAAATTTTTATAACTAAAAGTATAAATTATTTCTTGTAATTTAAAATTAATATTTTACATTATTTGACGACACATCAGAGAAATTTCTCACAAATAAATGCGATTTTTAGAAAGGGTCTGACAATCCGTGCGTACCGTCCGTCCCAATTTTTCACTGGGACGGAACAGTACGGATCGATACCGTTACGTACCGAGATAAAAAATATTATTATATATATATTCTAATATAATATAACTCAAATATTTTTATAACTTAGTTGGGTGAGTTACATGCGGTTTGAATGGGACGTCCACGATTTGAATCTCATCTTTGTCATCTTTTGAAATATTTTTTTAAAAATAAAAATCAAAAAATAATGCAAACCATAGGTTTCGAATAGAAGGCCTCACGTCTTGAACGTAAGGGCAATTAACCACTCAACTTGTAAGTCTCGTTCAACATAAAAAAATTAAAATAATATATAAAACGTTTTAATTGCATCCCACAGATCGATCGTCCCGATCTGTGGCTGGGACGGGACGGGCGATTCGGCCCATCCTGTCTCAGTTTGGTAAATCTTATTTTTAAGTGCTACATAAAAAATCTCATATTTATTTACCGTCTGCGCCGTGGTAAGACGGTTACTCGTTACCATTGCGTTGTTTGGGTTTCTTTCATCACTATCAAGTTTTGACCGTTTCTATCATCACTACCGAGTTTTGACAAATCGGTCCGATACAAATTCGTACCGTACTTATTAGATATCTACAGATGATCGGTACGATCGATACATGATACATAATCGGTATAATATCTATGTTATTTTAAATATTAATTTTTTATAATAAATATTTTTGTAAGATAATTGATGGAGAACCTCACATTTGAATGGAAAATCTTATGTTCAAAACACGTTTTCGATGTATTCTTATTCTATTTTTTAAAAAATTATTTTAAAATAATCATTTAAAAAGTTGATATACATGAGATTCGAATTGAGAATGTCCATTTAAACCATATATCAATTAATAAATTGAGATAAAAAATTATTTAAGTAATTTTATTTTATAACATATATATAATATATATTTTTATCTCCATACACAATGATATCGATCATTATTGTACCATATCAATGAAAGATCGATACGACCAATACAAATTAGTCATCAAATCTTGATCACTACGCATGGTAACAGAAATTAATGGGACGTACCTGGATTGTCGAGGAGCTTCACCCCACCGGACCAGATGGTCAGATCAACACGTTACGGCAATCAGACAGCTATGGGAGGATTTAAAATTTTAAACACGAATGGCGGAAGGAGGGGGGGAGAACGGTAAGTAAAAAGTGGCAGGGGGTGTAATGCCACTTTGGCGTAGTATCGATCTTTTATTAATATAATATAATATAATATATTTTGATATTATTGTATATTATTACGTATTGATATAAAATTAATTTTGATAAATATAGTATAAATATATATATATAGTTCTTTAACCTAGTTAGCTAGTTGATGTTTACTTTAAATAAATCATCTCAAGTTAGAATCTTACAAATGTCATTTGATTTTAAAATATTTTTGACTTAAATCTTTAAAATTTATGCATCTTGTGCAATTTTAATGATCAACTGATTTATTGATATTATTATATTACAAAATAAAATATATAATTATTATAATAATTACGTATCATAAAAGTATCGTAACCATCACTAATCGATAAGATCCGATATATACAATACTGGACTTACTATACTTATTTGTAAAAACTTATGTGGCGGGAAAGTCACCTCAACGGGGGCGGGGGTGTCATTTACGCTCCCTGGTCCCTCATGACGGAGGTCGGTCAACGCTGTGACGCATACGAAATCCTTTTCTCTCCGGTTGTTACTGGACTACTAACGCATGGGGAAAGCATGCACACTCAGACAGTAGGCCCCAGAGCTGCGCGCATGATAGTGCAGTGGGCCAGCATCGTGTTAGTGAGACCAACAACGAAAACGTGTACGTTTTCTATTGGTTGCTGCATTAAATCATGACACAGAGGATATCATTTCTTCTAATCCGGGTGTGTAGGTTTTATTCCCCTTCTCCTTCTACGGGAAAGCGTTGGACACGGCGAATGATGGTAGATGACGCCGCGCGACATCCCTCCCACTTCCTAAGCGGGCCGAGTTTTATTGGCTCCATCCAGTAGAGTCGGTGAAAGCTGATGTCACCGTACATCATTCAGCAAATTTAACTTTTTCCATATTTCCTAATAAATTGAAGTTAATAATTCTTTTAAATTTAAGAGATATATAATTTCATGGACCCTTACATTTGTACCAAGAACAAAGCAAAATATGTAGACATGACTCTGTTATAAATGAAGATCCGTAAATGTGGCACGACCTTACCGCTCAATGTTAAGATATTTGAAAAAATTATAATAACTTAGTTAGATATTAACATCTAATAATACGATAATATTTTTGGAGATGGAGAAATTCGTGGTCCATTATTTCACGGCACAAGAGTCCACTAAGACACGCTCGGCCTAGTAAGCGACAGTCCACCTCCGCGGCCAAGACTCACTTATGAGAAACCCGAGAGTCAAGGGCTCAAAGAGTGTCATGGAGCCTCGGCACGGTCGATCATGCAAAGGATTTCTCTAAGCTCGGGAGGAACCCTAATGCACCACCAACCCGAGCCAACAAAAGGCTACCATGGCAACTCCCTCAGGAAAGCCCGGGATAAGAATAGAATTCGGCAATCCTGGCCTCCTGAAGGGTATAACCCTTATCTAGAGGAGGAAAGACCAGCAGCAGGGACCCCCTCTTCGCTCAAGGAAATCTTATATAGGCCAGGGATTTATCCCATGCAACTGAAGGTGAATCTCCCGCGAACGTATGAGAGCGAAGAAGACAGAAGAGCTAAGGGAAGAGCAAGAGTAATTCACCAGTAAGAATGTGTATCAGAGGACGTAACGCCCCCACTCAACAGTCCCTTCGGGATCCCCTCGAAGTCAAAGTGAGAGTTCGTAACTATTTAATCTCAAGGATCTCCCCCGATTAGATAAGTTGAATCCTAACCCCTTAACTGGTGATGAGTGATCTCGCGGCCCCAGTTGTCCCTTATTTTCCTACGGTCAGCTCTTGCCCACATTGACTTAATCATCGGAGGGTTTTTCTTGAGATCTCAATCTCAGGCCCTCTGATCTTTACTCTTCCTATGCAGATTTCTTCCAGAAGTGGTTGGTGTAATCTAGCGGGTGGATTCATTCCCCTAGATCCGATGTTCTGCAATTCGGTGTGAGATCTTGCCCCTTCAATTTTGTTTATCACCTTTATATTGTAACAAGTTAAAAAAGTGTGCTGCACGTGTAAAATGCATAGAAATAGGTATGTACATTTTTGTTTGGATCTTACTTACCTTCCGTGGGTTCTTTGGATTGCATTGACCCTGGTTGGCCAATTAATTTATACCATATCATACATAAAATAAGTTGGTTTGAATCAAACAATACAGTACGAGTCAGTGTACATCTATGATTTGTTGACTCTTACCGTATTGATGTGAGTCAATTGACCCATATCATACTTGAGAAAATCCATATCAACATGTCACCAGAATGATACAAGTCATGATGGAAGTGATGCCAAAGGGAGGAAGCGAGGCCGCAATAGAAACAGTGGAGGAGGAGAAGGGGGGAGGCAGACAAAGGAGGAGGAGGTTGGAGGAGAGGGCAGAGTGGGAGGGAAGGCATGTTGGAAAAAAAATTATTCACCGGTAGAGATTTTCTATTTGATCAAAACACAGAAATCAAAAGGAATCAATCGATTATGAAATCGATTAGGAAATGTAAACTAAGGTCGAAACGTGTGGTCGCTTTCTTTAGAATCGTTATGTCCCTACTCTAATGCAGATAGGCTTCGCAATGGTACTTCTCTTAAAATATGACGACCTAAACCGATGGCGACACGAAGGTGCACTCCAAACTCGCATTGTCGAAGGCGAACACTACTGTGATTGTAGGCTCTTGCAAGAAAAGGATTGAGAGAGATGAGCTAGAGAGAGATAACCATTGGGTGAGAGAAAACCCTAAGTCATGTCTCACATAAAATCAACTCTCCTCAAATGCCCTCTTGAGCCGTGACTCTTGACCAAGTTACATTCATCCACCCAAGAAGAGAAATCCGAAGAGACACGGAAAGAATTCAATAGACCCTCGGGCAAATGGTCAAAAATAAAGTAAATGTACTCTTTTGAGGTAAGATAATTCACACGTGCGTGAGAAAAAGAATAAGACTTAAAGAGCCCACTAGCTCAAATTAAATAACCCAACATTCATAATCTCCTCGGAGGAGTACATAAATATAGACAAGAGTCCTGACTAAAAGTAGATAAGATTTTTTTTATTTTTTAATGCGAGACTAAACAATGCAAAGATATTCAAATCTTTTAAATTTTAAAATATAGATTCTGACAAGGTATGGTGCCGTATCATACTGTGCCGGTGGAGAATCAAACCAGCCCGACCCAATGGCACGACAAACCTTATGTAACTAATCAAATGATAAATTAGGCATCTCAGCCTAAGTGAGTCCAAAAGTCAGGCAAACTCGTGTCATACTAGGCCAAGGCCGTGTCAATCTGACCCACCGAGGAGGCCAACATTGACATTGACCGAGGAATAGACCAGCATATATATCACATGGCTGTCAAAGTAAACAAATACAATAAGTTAGCCCATGCTTAGTATACATATGAATTATTAAAGGTTACTCGTGTCATTGCTTTTACTCAGCCTCGTTTAATCCAACGAGTGGAGCAATTAGATTTTCAAAAGGGATAATTACATATATTCTTTTAAAATCTTATATGTTTTACTTTATATTCATGATATTGTTATATATATATATATATATTATCATATACATCCTTACCATAATCTGCCAACTGTTTAGGCTAACTTAAGGTGAATTAAGACAAAAAAGGCTAATTTACTCTTATTTAGTCTCCTTACATAATTAAAATAATGTCATATACTCATGTGTACTCTTGGAATCTCTCATATTGTCTTGTATACCCCCAAAATTTTAATATTATATATATATATTCAACAGAATATTCCGTTAACTTTGTAGTATTAAAATTTCAGAGGTATAACTAAAATAATATTTCTTAATTAATGTGGGAGTGTATATACATATATATATATATATATATATATATATATATATATATGATATAAAGAAATGAGGGCATAAAATAAAATATGTAGAATCCTGGGGAAACACATAGTTATCGGTTTTAAAAGAAATCTAACCATGACCCTGGGAAGAAATTTGTATGAAATCGACGAGTCAAGAGGATGGGATGCGTGTAAAAATTAACTTAGGGCAGGTTTACGAAATTTATAAAAAGTAAGATGCCTTTCTAACTCTGCTGAGCTCATTATAAGAAACTTAAAATATATCATCTCTCTAAAGTCTTATCTTCAAAAGGTCAAAAGAGCGGGAAGAAATTAAAGAAGCTAACAACGCGTGGTGTGACGCCATTAGCTGAAGCAGTTGTTTCTTCTTCACTCGCTTCTTTGAGACGTTACTCGGTAAATTAAAGACAGGGAGAGATCTTGATCCTGAGATTTTGCAGAAGTGGAGTCTAAAAATTATTTTTTTTTATTTTTGTAAAAATAAGAATCATATCTATCTCTGTAGACAAAAGAAGCACTTGGATATTAAACAAAAGACACTTAGAAATGGATCTCGATGTTAATCTCCTTCTTCCGTGTATATATGCTCATTCGTAAACGTGGTGGTTTCAATTAAAACCCGAAAATAAGTTCTCTCTGTTTACTAACACATGCCAAATGCACGTAATCGTATAAGACATATGGAAGAAAATGATAGAAAATATATGCACAACACGTATAGTTTATGCCAAGACAATCTTCTATTGGAAATCTGAAAATTGTAAGGCCCAATTTATTTTCGAAGTGAGTTAGGGGCGGATACATCATCCCGGGTGACTCATCTCGGGTCACTTATTCCACCTCTTTTTATAGATTAATTCATAAAACTCAATTTTATCTCAAATCGACTCCGGTTATAAAAAAAAAGAGTCAAATAACAGCAACTCATCTCATCCCACTTAATCTATCTTAATCATATTTATTCCTTTATCAAAATGACCCTGGAAGAAGAACTTTAAAGAGATCGGACGGGTTTAAGCAAGTAATCGTGTTCTTTAGAGTAGATTTCACCTTTACAATGGAGTAATACGCCGTTTGGAGATCCAGTCTCGAGATATGGCAGCCCTCTCATTGACGACAGTAAGATGCTCCCCACGCATGAAGCATTTTATGGGAACCAGATATGAAAAAGAACTTCTCATGTATAATTTATAAGAAACTTATTCGTTATCTTCTAGTGTAGAATTAAAACCTTCCTATGTAGGACAAAGCATCTTAACAAAACAAGAAGTGACAAACATGTAGAGTCACTTTTTCATTAAAAATTAAAACTACATAATTCCAACAGAAAATTAAGATATATGCATGATTTTGTTTGTGGATATCAACTCTCAACTCTCTCTCGCATGTATCTTTCCTCCCTTTCTTCTTTTTCTTCTTTCTTTCCTCTTTTCGTTCTTAGGGTGTGTTTAAGAAGATATGTGAGAATAGATGAATTGTGACGTGAGAGATTATAAATTATGCAGACTCCATTCTAATGATTATAATCTATTTTCTCTTTTCAAAATCTTACCAAAAGGAGTTTTTAAATTTGAGAGAGAAATCACTTTATTATTCTTATCTCTCTCTAACTTTAGAAATCCACTTTTAAAATAGGAGATCAATTTTTTAGACATTAATATATTTACCTCCCACGTAGAATCTTTCAATGATTGAAAGTTATTATTATAATTCACCTCGTTAAAATTTCAAACGTTCCCTTATACGATGGAAACGCGTGGAGGGAGGGGGGGGAGGGAAGGGTGAAACATGACGCCACTTGTTATGATCTCCATTTTCTTTCTCATCCTGCAGTTCTTTCTTTTTTATATATAAAAAACTCTCATTCGTTAAACAAAGATCTTCTAAAATACCAAACGCACGCGTAAGCACCCACTCCCCAACTCAAATGGAGATCTTCTCTCAGGACAGGGAAGCTTTGACATGAAAGCCACATTGACTATTTGGTAGTTTGTCGAACAAAAAAAAGTGTCGTAAAGAGAAGGTGCGTCTTCGACGTAATATGAATTTTTAATAGGTATCCATTGAACTCGAGAATACGTATTACCAGACTCGATCTCCGTGACACGAAGTGTGGGACCCAAAAAGGTGTCCCATCTGTCGCAGTAGTCAACACGAAAACGGATTAATCATCCCCCTCCCCCAACCTCCGCCGCGTGGGCGTACACCCCGTTTACTTCAGCGATGGTGGTGATGTTGACGGTGATGATCACATCCTACTCACTTGTGGGCGAAATGGACGGTCTTGAAGGAATGTTCCCCGGGCGGCACCAACCACTCCTTGGCCCCCCGGTTGTCAGCATAATAGGTCAAGCGAATATTATAACGAGGGTTAAGTTATTTTAAAAAATAAATAATTTTATTTTAATCAAGAGATATTATAATTAAGATTATTTTATTTTATTTTCTCTCTCGAATAACTTAATCTACCCTTAGGTTAACTCAGATACAGTTCTTGATAAATCTGGATATCGATGTTAATATGATATCCGCACAAGCACACTGACTATGATAGATAAGGGTGAGACATTCGAGTTAACACGACTCCATTTTACAACCAAGCATAACCCTCGGAAACAAAGTTACACTAATCAGTATAGTCCACGTGGCCATTGGGTACTAAACAGCGCCTCCTGCCCAACCTCTTCTCTCGTTTAAGGTTAGAGAGGATATAAGGAAGTCGACTTCTCAATTTTAAGATATCGTCGTCGCCATAGTTGCGCGAAGATGTGGAAAGCAGTTACAACTAATCGGATGAACTCCGCTTGCTTCCTATCAAGGAGTGGATTTGTCTTCCCCAACTATGCCCAATGCTATTTATTAGAGCATTGTATTGATTTCATCATGTCTGTCTATGCGGAGTTTTTGAGTATGGGCCATCCATGGCTTTACTCCTTTTGATGTGTGGGTGGGAGAAGAGCCCTCTCTTCTCGTATTATATATATCGTCGTGGGTTAATGAAAACGTCTGTCTTCATTAACAAAAAAATCTCAATTCTAAAACCACGAAGAGGAGTAATAAGTAATAGGGATTGGAACAGGGTACCTATTCTGAACTTGGGACCTCAAATAGTTTTTTTAACTCTAAAGCACATAGAAGACAGGCTCTGCCTTGGTTTAGTTGACAACACAAGCACCGAGAGAGACCCTGCAGCACCGCGATGTCTATCACGATGCTCCGAGAGCTGGGCCACAGTGGTGCAAATTAAGTACGAATCTTTGGAATTTATGACGGTTTTAGATCTTGTAGAAATGCAATTTCGGACTCTTGGGCTGTGGTCATTTTTTCATGACAAGAATATATATATATATATATATATATATATTGGGTAAAGTAGCTGATCTTAATTCTAATATTTGATATTCTATGCCAATAAGCCAATAAACAAGAATCCAAATTTTCAATTATTCTATATCAATCCAAACTATCCTTTAGTGCGCCAAGTCATCATTAGAGCACTGTGTGTAACATGTAGCATACTAGCAGGTACAACTTACAAGCAAGACTTCAAAGAGCGTTCCGCTTAAAGAGTATCCTCTACATCGGTCAAGGGGAAGTACTTGAAACTTTCAACGAGCCCTCCGCTATAACGATGGCCGGACCCGACAAGCCATGTGGCCGGCCAAGTGGTGCGGTACCTCCCGTACTCGGCAACCCGCAGCTGGAGTGACCACTGCAACTTTTCTTTCTTGTAGTCATCAGAGTGACGGCCATAGAGACGGGGATTGGGGAGGGTGGTTTTTCGTTTAACTATCTACAACTTTTCGTTTAATTCGAGTATTCAAATTTGAGCATCTTCAAATAATCCTTTTTAAATTAAAAAAATCTACCCTGTGACGACTGATATCCTCCTCTTTATGAAATAATGCCGCCCCTCCTCTTTATGAAATAATGCCGCACACTCTTTTGATGTACAACAAGCCACACTTCTTCCCATATTAATAATATTATGCGTCTGTTCCGCACCTCTTCTCTTCTCCCCTCTGTTCCATCAACCCTAACTGAGCTAATAGAGGGGAGTTGTGTAACATTCACAACCGATGTGTAACAAGTATTACTCGTTGTATTCTCAATTGATTGTGTCAAGATTTATGGTTATGCAATCTTAAGTGATAATCTTTTATGAGAATGACTTGGTGCACACACAATGTATTATTTATACACCTTGAATGAGTAGTGATTTTTTTATTTTTTATTTTTTATTTAAATATGAAGAGGTCGGCGCCGACCTCACCT
The DNA here is from genome assembly GCA_022559845.1 of Amorphophallus konjac. Taxonomy (NCBI): domain Eukaryota; kingdom Viridiplantae; phylum Streptophyta; class Magnoliopsida; order Alismatales; family Araceae; genus Amorphophallus; species Amorphophallus konjac. The sequence continues at coordinate 593,349,236 of CM040121.1, forward strand.
ACCCATCCATACAATCCAACCTATAATCAGATCTTTATTTTATTTGAATTTTTTGGACTATCTATTTCAATTCATTCTCCTCTCTCATAAATCTCACCCCTTACCAAGAGATACTTGGACCTAACTTATTACAGACTCTTGGGTAAGCTCTCTCCTCCCATGTATAACTGCCTGCAAGAGATGGAATTTATATACCAGAGGACATTGAACCATATGCAGTAGCTCAAGCTTTTCCATGCGTAAAGCCTAGGACTTGAGCCGAATCAATTTTCACTCTGTTAAAGTTTGATTCTGGCTTTCAGTTGTGTTCGAATCTTCATCAAACTCAAATTGTTCAAATATTAGATGAATTAATTCTGCTGCATTCAAGTTTGAATCATTTGGGAATCGAACTTAATTCAAATTCTATACATACTTAATAATCTTAACTTACTTAATATTCATTAACTTGTTTTAAACTACCAGGGTCATTCAGTTTGACATAAAACACTGCCAATTTCAAAAGAAACCTGAACGAATATACATATACATATTAGTGAATTTCAAATGAACTATCGAATGAACATGAACATAGGAAACAACTACGGACATATCTACAAATTTATTAACCACACTTGATGTACTGTTTAAATTTAACCTGTTTCGTTGAATTGCGTCGTATCAAACTTTTTTTGCCAGCCAAACTCGATCACGAGTTGCTCAACTTCCCCACTACCCACACGGAAGACGCCCCCCTGACAAAGCATTATCCGGAAGCCAGAGGGTGGGTGAGCTGCACCATTCCTTCGCACATTTCTTAGAACACTTTTCAAAGGGATGAATGATTCAGGTTGGTCGACCAAAGACTACTTCACCAACCGGACCGAAGTTTTCCAAAAGGACGGCGCTGCAGTTTGAGATGCTGCCGAGTGCCAAGAGTTCATTTCAACCAGCAGCAGAACAAATGAAACTGTTGTTTGGGTACGTGGCTGTTCCAACAGCCTAACGATAGAAAAAAAAGAAAAGAAAAGAAGGAAATGATAACGAGGTTTCACATTTCTTTATTAATTAATATGCAACGTCTCGTGCAGAAGAGAGGAGAGTTTTCACTGATATGGACCCCCCAAGCCACGCATGCCGGTGTTACACAATGCTGTCACACAGATCAAAAGTCGCTGGGGCAATGTGGGCGAGGAACTGAAGTAGGTGCCAATTAGAGGGGCCCAGGAAAATTTCCATTCTCCCTCTGCTCGTTCCACTTTTCAATCTGCAGGTGATCAGAAAATCTATTTAGCAGAACGAAATCTGCTGTTGCAATTTCAAACAAAAACCCTGCTTGAAGCTAAATCCGGCTCAATGGAAAAGGCAAAAAGTAAATACTGTTTCGAGCAAAGATGAATCATGAAGAAGAGTTGAAGGTATATAAAAATTTGAGGGAACTCAACATCCACCAGCCACGAGAAATTTATCTCGGGTTCTCTTTCCCTGTAATCCCCCACCCAAAAGAAAAAGAGAAAAAGAACAAAAAGAAAAGAAAAATAGTGGGCCTAGGACAACTTTCCACAAACAAAAATACAATTCTATGGTACAACCGTACGAAGATCCTCAATAATTATGTGTGGTCACTTCCAAAAGAATAATTATGTGGCAGATAGGATCATCAAATATCACTCAGACCAGCTTGAGATCTGAAAACGTACATCCCATGAATGATTTTACAGTAAAATTCAGCAACCATCTGGACAGATACATCAGCAGGTTAACCTGTCCGTCTCACAGCCAATCCTTCAAACATAACCAGACTCCATCAGCAAGGGTTGGTAGATCCCAAATAGGATGAACTGGCCATTCCTCAGGTCTAGTGGCAATATTTGTTAAGTAACCGCTAGATGAGGATAAACAACACTGATGGTCATGTAACTTAAAAACATTGGCAAGCTTCAAGGAGTTGAATCCAAGGAATTTATGCCAAAAGCAACATCAGATTTGAACCAGTTGGGGGACAATGGCTAGGGTTATACAGGTCCCATTTAGGTATGTCCTTTTCATAGCTCTCATTCCTTGAAGTTCCAAGATTTGTACCACACGACCAAATGACAAAATCCAAACGGTGCTCCTCTTGATTGCTAGCTTGGATCCCTCAAACAGGTCAGCAGAGGCATTCACCTCTGGACAGTGGCCTTCTCTCGTTTGTGCACGAATCTAAGGCTCCCAGCAACCAAAAGGATGGTCATCGAAAGCCATCTTAAAGAATTCAATACTTCCTCCACTGAGGGAGACTTATTGCCAGCAGTTCATCTTAATCATAGTTCACTGACACAGACCGGATCGGTCCGAGTTGGGCCACTCATTCCGGATCATGGCAAACCCAAGCTATGATCTGGGGTGGATCGATCCGATCCGCTATTAATTATTTAAATAATGGAATTTACTAATAATTCATGGGTCTATGAGTATATTGATGGAGCTTGGGCTTTCATCACCCCATCTTCGAAGTTCTATATTAGGATGGGAAGAGATTGGCTAAGAGAGCGACATGCACTAGTGCAAAAAGAATCTGGGTGCTCTCTCTTAGACCCTCCCCACATCAAGGGCAGCGCGACTTTGTACGATTCACCATCCCTTCATACTATCACCCAGGTAGGACTAGACCTCACCAAGTCTTGACAGGAGTCTGACTCACACCAGATTTTCCAGGAGCTGAAGTAGGACGTGGTCGGGATTGCAACCACGCCTGCGAAACTTGAGCAACCTTTACAGTGAACACCTCCTTCTGTGCCCGATGACCAGTTGGCCGATGAGTATGAAGAACAAGAGCCGGAAGTGATCCCTAAGGCCGATCTCGCGTTGGCCAAACAATATGAAGAGGAGATGCGAGAATGGTCTATGTTGCAGAATGCCTGAGAACATGATTGGTTTGTTGCTGACATGATGTTTGAGGATGTTCCGTCAGATACTCCACCCGACCCTGCGTTACCTCAACAGCCGTCCTATGTTGACATTGTGTGGCACGACTTTAGGGAAGCATATGAGAAGCGGCAACCTGACATTCTTCAACCTAACATTCTTCGTATGATTGTCTGTCCTAAGTTCTTGGCATACCCTCTAGTAATCGTCATGATTATGCTTCAACACTTTAAAATTCGAGGACAAATTTTTTTCCAACCAGGGGGGAATTGATGAGGACACCGGCCCAATTCATAAGTTCAATCCGAAACGGGTGGAGCGACGCCAGATGCAGAGGGTTTTCTTCTAGCTGCTGCAAGTCGAAAGAGGGGAAGAAGGAGCAGGGGGGTTAGTGGGTTGAGGATGATGGTGACAGGAGAAGAAGAAGAAGTCAAAGAGGAGCTGGGGGGGCGGCCGGGGTTGAGGGGCAGGGAAGGGCGGTGGCGAAGTGCCTGTAAGGCGGGGAATGGAGCCGGTGGCGGGTTGCAAAATAAGGAAAGAGGGAGTGACACTGGTGGCCAGTCATAGCAGGTGATGGTAGCGGTGAAGGTGCCAGACAGGGGTGGCACTTGGGTGGTTTTTGGCGAGCCCGACAAGGGTGGGCGACCGTGGCTCTATGGCGACTTGCTAAGACGCTTGTGCGTGCAGATAGAAGAAGAAGAAAGTGATGAGAAAGGGAAGGAGTGAGAGGGTGACAGGGTAGGTGGGGCTGCTGCAGGTGGCGGACAGATGAGAGGGAGGTGGGGTGGAAGTAGGGAAGGACTGTGCAGTGGGAGTAGGTGGTACAGTGAGATGGCTTGGATAACTTGGGGCCTCTCACCCCAGGGGCATCTCACCCCTCCTTCATCTCAGAGGAATACGCAAGGCCTCTCACCTCACAACAAAACTTTTTCTCAACTCAACATTTCATTCATTCATTGCCTTCAAAAGGAGAAGTAAATTGCTTAAATAGACCACTTGACTCTTTAAGACTTTGCCTAAGGAACCTAAAAGATTTTGAACATCTCTTGAAGATACAAGAAAATCTTGTGGACATTAAAATACTACATGGAAAACACAATTACCCTAATAATGACTCTCACACAGGAAACATAAAACATAAATGGAACTATAACTATTTAATGATGGGGATCGTCTCCACATCTGAGTGCGATCGGTTCGAAACTTCATTGGCACCAGACCACCCACGTCGGGTTGAACTTACGTCTTGGGCTGATGTCCTCATCACACATGAACCCTGGGCATTTATGCCCACTGGTGGGATTGTGATACTGCAACCTCACAGTTGCCCAAGAGGTGCTTATCCAATTCTCCCACTCTTGAAGGGCACGTTAAAACCCAGTTAGCGGCCAGTGGGCCTGGGCATGGATTGCCCACTGTACAACACATGGGAGGTGTGAAGCACTTTATAGATTTTCAGCTGGGAGTGATACGGGACTATTGTCCCCAAGGCACTCCCGTGGGATAGTGTGGTGCTCTACACAGTACACATGCAGCTGGGTATGTGGTGTTTGGGACTTTGGCCCCATATCGGGTGCTCAAAAGACCTTCATGGTGAAGATCCTTATAATATAATATTATCTCATCGCAGAACTGTTTTTAATCACAACTAGTTTGGATCACCTTTTAGTTGGGGACCAGTCTAGATCACATGGTTAGGGGCTTGAAGAATGTTATATTTGATAACACACACACACACACACACACACACACACACATATATATATATATAGGGGGATGATCCGGTGGTGCCGGCACCACCTGGTGCCGGCCCCACCCCCCTCTCAGCGCCCCCCCCCCCATGCATTTATGAGGGGGGGCGATGAGAGGGGGGGTGGGGCCGGCACCACCGGATAACCCCATATATATATATATATATATATATATAGAAATTATCAAATAGGGACATCCGCACTGTAATTACAGTGCGGACGCCCCCCTTTAGCCCCATTTCCTGGGGTTTTTCTTTTTTTGTGATTTTTTTTGGGTGAGGCCCAAAGTCCCCTAACTTGGAGTGGGGGCCAAGTCACCTACTTTGCTTGGGGTGCATGGCAAGGAAAAAAAAGAAAATAAGTGTGAATAGTGTTTACTATTCATTTAAACAGTAATGTGAATAGTAACTACTATTCACACCCGTTTTTCTTTTTTTCCTTGCCGTGCACCCCAAGTAAATTAGGTGACTTAGCCCCACAACCAAGTTAGGGGACCATGGGTCTCACCCAATTTTTTCTAAAAAAAAAGAAAAACACACCCAAATTTGAGCCAAGGGAGGCATCCGGACGTCCGTATTTGATCATTTCCCATATATATATATATATATATATATATAATTTGGTTTTATCAGTTGATTCAGTTCCAAAACATTTTGAAACCGAACTGAGCTGAACAGAATTGCTTGGCTTGGTTTGGTTTCTTTGGTTTGAATATGCACAGCACTAGCACCGACCAATACCAATACCGGAAAGGAGAACTTTACAACTCAGTAAAAGGATCCAACTATGTAAAGCTATTCAATACTCAATACCACCCAATAAAGTAAAATTTTGATAGAACCTTTGTTTGGATAACTTCTAAAGATGCTACACAAGAATTAAACAGGACATAGGCCATTATCCCATTATTGACTGGTATTATGGACTTGACCATGCACTACCGGAGAAACCTTGGGCGGCTCACAGTGAGATTATTTAGTTCTCTCTCATTTTGTGCGTCATATCAAAGTCAAATGAATCAATTTCCTAGACCAGAAAGACATTAACTGCAAACATAAAATTGTCTTCTTCACCTCTCTACTTCCATTATGCATCTCAATTTTCATTTTGTAAAAGAAAAACACATGATGCTACAGCTTAAAAAAAATAGGCAAGAAATCCAGATTCAAGAAAATCACAATTAGGATGACCTGCTTACTCGCTGCCCTAACAGGTTTTTGTTATGCTAATAACCCAAAATGTTCAATGAAGTCTGGTTTAGGCTGCTGCCCTCAGTCCAAGCTGCTGCCCTCCGTCCATTTCATATCCGAGATTTTGCTTTTTAATCAACTCGTCAAAGCACACTAGCTAAGAAATGCAATACAAGCAAAAAAATCTTAAAAAGTGTAAAGCAATGTTTCCAATCAACTGGCAACAGTCTTTTGTTTCTATCCATTTTTAAATGGTCATGTGAGTTGCTGAAATATGTTTACCACCTCAGCGGGCGCATAAAAATGCTTTGTAAACACAAAAAGGTGAGTAAAGGAAAAGAACTGTCATGTATCCATCTTCAGACAGATAGCACCATACAAGCAACTGACTTCTATCCCTCTTCCTTCTTTTTACAATTTAACAAAATACTCATCAATGATCATTTTGAGTTCTTTATATTTTCGTTTATTATGTGTCATCCTTTTTACTAGTATTTTAAAATATTCCATTCTCCCACTCCAATCAAAAACTTCATTAGTAAGACTTTTTCTAAGTAGTCATCCTGTTGACCAACATTCTTTCATCTCTTGTCTTGTAATGCGAATTCCCTCAACTCCCCTCTTTTTGTTTTGTTGGGGGGTTAGTTTGTTAAACACCATCTTGGTGTGCCTTTTGTACAGGGTTTTAGGGAGCTCTTTGATTACGCATGTACATCACCCTTTTTCTTTTACTACATTAGTGGTGCTACCCACTTTCAAAAAAAAAAAACATTCTTTCATCTCAAGGCAGAATATGACTGGATGTTAAACATTGTCTACTAAACATTGACCTTATAGATGGTCCAAAAGGCAGCTGCAACTGATAAGTGGTTGGACCAAAATACTTGCTTCCTTAATTGGCCTTTATTTGGTAATCAGATAGAAATTGCTTTCTTTTAGTCTACAATTTCAGATTGTTGGATTTGTCCTTTTCTTGGTATTTTCTCCATGTTGTACCTTTTATGCCTATGGTTCATTTTGTTGACCTCTTACTTTCACTTTCATTATTCGCCATTACTGATGTTGTTCTATACCTTTACCAGTTTGGAAGCAGAGAATTTAGCCGCTCTTTTTTCCTATGTTATCAAAGGTGATTTCCCCCCTTTGCCTAGGTGATGAGGTAGGCAGACAGAAACTCCTCACCTCACCTCATATTCACCACATCACCTAGGTGCTGGTTTATTTTAATTATGTCAAATTCTTGTACTCTATAATCATGTGGTTCTGCTTTTTCTTGTTCTTGATTATTCCCAAATCGTTGATACCTCTTTTAACAATGTTTTCTGCCCGTTTCCTCTTACATGCTGCCACATTTTTCTTATTCTTAATGATTCCTAAGACCATCTGCTACTTAATGAGTCCTTTATATGAATCGCTCTTTACATCTTGGATATGATCAGTGTTCTCCAAAGCCTTATACATCATTATCTTGAATGTTTTCTCTACTTTCCTCCCACTGTCATTTGCTTCCTTCATGGTTTATGGGAGCAAGCACAGTGCTTCAGCAACCGAGGCAGGCTTCTAGTCGCCTTGCTTGCATCCGCACCATCAACTACATACCTTCTTTGTTCCTTTTTCATTTTCTGTTGTTGTTATACCAGGAACCTTGATTTGAGAACCGGTTTATATACTGACTAATAGGCAAATGTCCAAATGTATATCACATTGTAATATTAGATGATGGTTAACCTAATAGTGTAACCAGGTATTAATTGATAGCTATAAAAAATATTACATATCATCTTGAGCCCTACTTCCGATTTCTTTCTTTCTTTCTTTCTTCATTGTTGCTGATTTTTTTGTTTCTCTTTCCTATTTGTCTTTGCTTCTTAAGCTTATCAGATTGTAATTGGAGACTTCTTTGACTTTTTCTGTTTCCAGTGATAGAAGTCTCATTTGAAACTTATAAACACTTGCCTGGTTAGGTTAACTGTTATAAAATGCCTACATAGAATGTCAAGTACTACCTCCTTAAATAATACATTCCCTTAGGTCCCACCTAGAGAACCAGGGTAGTTTAATATCATCCACTCTTTTAGAACAATTAAGTACTATAACAACCATGAATACGTGCCTTCCCATATTTCTCCCATATGACAAATTTATGGCAGACATAACAATTCTAAGCTTTGCCATGGATAGGAGCATCTATATGGTGAAACAGTGCTTGCAAACATGAGCCTTGTCACCATGAGCTTTTAGGCCACCAGAAGCTTGTTGAGAAATTCAAGGTTCCTACTTCGTTGACACCACAAATGAGTTGCCTGGTTTCAAATTTAACCAGATAGAGTTGTGTATAAGAATTGCACTTTGACTATCATAATTAAGACCCTTGAGTTTATATGTAATACTTAGCGCTATAGGGGAAGGAAAGGTCCAAATTTGAAAAATTAAAGTCATACGAATCCCAGTCTAAATTATGCTATTATTAGCTTAAAACACAAATCATGCAGGAGAAACATTATAAGTATGAGAGCTCACCCACTCTCCTGGGCAAAGGGACCTATAATATCTGGCAAATTTTCCACATTCAGCAGATTCTTCCCCTTTTGCAGCCAAGCACCTGAACAATGCATTGACAGTTAACCATGATATCCAGGACAGAAAACAATCCATTAATAAACTTCAACCAAGTGTTCTTACTTGTGATATTCAATGTAGCGGGTGAAGCAATGCCTTGTCTGATTTGTCGTGGGAAAGCGGAAATCAGCAGGAGCAGTTTTTAGCTCAATCTGCTGAACAAACGAATGAAGCGTCAAAAGGTTCATTTGACTGAGGATGCTTAGCCACCAAAAGGGATATTTTTCAAAATGTGTCTAAGAAAGCATGTATAAATGAAGAAATAACTTTGAAAATTCATATACTTTGTGCAATTGCAGCCCAAGGCAAGATGGACAATGAAAGATGGTCTTATGAAAAATTACATCAGATACCCCTTGTTTGCTCCATATGTTGCAAAACCAAAGAACCTTCTAATCACAACTTTACGAAAACTGATATATATCATAAACATACCAAACACATGATATCTTACATGTTAAAGTCATGAATAGTGGACCTAGATCATGTCGCCTCTATGGACCTCCCATCAGGAAAATCATATCACACACATAATGAACACCATGGAGAAAGGATGATGGATTTGACAATGGATGATTTGGTGAACGATAGTGGGTCGCATGAAACCAAGAAAAAGCTATGCAGATGATTCCTACATGAAATTTCCAAGCTGCAGTAAAATCTAAAGAGAATATGTAATGCATAGAATTAACTCCTAATTGAGAAGCAAAGGAGTAACAGAGTGCTGACTACAGATAAATTATCAGTGAGATGAAAATTGTAAATAACATGTATTCATGATAGAGAAAGCTTTCAGGAGTTTCTCTTTTGATCTCAAACTTCTCTTAGAAAGTTCGAAGGTTTTCCTTATTTATGACAATATGGTAACTTAAAATCTAATCTTAGCAAGACATGCAAGACCAACTTTCAGAACCCAAAAGCTCTTTGTGTCCACGCTCCTTTAACTACAATAACAGCACAACATACGAAGACATAATTTCATAAATTCGTTCTACCACTCCAAAGCTAACAAAAAATGAACTATCTACGTAACCACTGCAAAAGATGGCAACTTTCAGTAATTATCATTTCTAAAATAGAACACAGTATACAGGTTTTTGTTGACCCTCCCTTGCCCAATGCCCTAACCACCCAAAACCCGAAAAAGACTCAAAAGAAGGATTCACAAATCCCTCCCATCCTAACCAAGTAATATGCACGCCTGTTATGTGGTAAAAACAAGCAGGAGAATAGGAAGAAAAAGCAAAAAAAAAGGTACTAGAAAGATAGGAAATTTATCATTCCAGTATATGCCAAAGACGAGAAAATCTACCCAACCTCGGAGCTGAACGCAGGAAACCCGTTGTTACGAATCGCCATCGAAGAATTGGAGAGAGGTAAGAAACGAAGAAATGTGAAAGAGGGCGACATCGCCCCTTACCTCCGCCATTGGGTAGATCACCCTCCTCCTTCCTCGCGCCTACCTCGCTCTCCCCCACTTCGTCCGACCAGGCTGCGGGCACTTGGCTCGAGCATTAGATACCGAAACGTTTCATTAATGGGCCGTGGGCCTGATCGGTTTTTCTAGCTTTAAACTAGTATTGGAGCACATTACTGAGATGATTACGAGGTGCATACCCCGCCACCCACCCCGCGCCCCCTTCTATTTTGTGCTTGCTTGCACGTCTTCTCGAGCGCTGTTTGTTCGTGGAATAAGTTAAGAAGATATCGTAATCATAGTTAGGATATATCAAGAAATAAATAATATTATTGTGATTATATCTAAGTTAACTTTTTTCACCTTTTTGTTAGAATAGAATTAACCCGAATATTGACCCTTAATTTGGATATAGGTCAGAATATTGAATCCACGCAAACAAATAGAATAGGATGGTTAAAGGCGCTGGCATCCGGGTTACCCGCGCCTTATTCCTCAACCAAATATTGGAGTATAATTAAACGTGTCTTTGTTTTCGCCTAGTGATTGGAGTCGATCAGTTTATGTCCAATCTTTCTTCGATTGTTCAACTTTCAAGTAAAGTACGCAACTAGTATGTGTAACTTGATTTTATTACCATCAACTTAATTAATCTAGTGAAGACAACACCTTCCTCTATCCTTTTTCCAAAATATAGCAGTGCTCGAGAGTCGTTCTCTTTTATATATATATATATATATATATATATATATTGAGGAGGTATACAGTACATAACTCGAAGTTCTACCTGCCAACTCGAAAGGCAAAATGTTATGTCTATCCAAGGTTATCTTGTCCTGATGCCACAGATACGTACATGAGTCATGGTAGATTATACTTACTTAGCTCAACTCTATCTAAGTTTTATTTTTATGATTTAATCCTTCCTACGGTTAATCCTCCTCTTGTCGTCACAATATTACAAACGAATTAATATAATTTTCTACTCTCCGTTGTGGACTTACCCAGTGATTTGTTTAGAACTTGTTAATTTGGCGGTTGCCCTTCGTACCGAAAACATTATTTATAAGTTTTCACAGGTCTTGGATTAGTTACTTCTCTATAAGTGACCCTACTAATATTTGAATTTAGAATCCCAGATGTCCAAGTTGAGTCTCAGAAACCAATTAATTAACTGTGCTAAATTCTAAATTGCCAAAAAAAAAACAAAAAGAAGAAAGTAAATTCCGAAGTGAATTGAAGGCTCCACCAATATTTGTATCCTCTCGGTCTCACTTCAATGAAGCAAACGGTCTCTTTCCCCTTCAGCCTAGCCGTACTTCTGGGATCTTTCTACTATTAATGTCGTTTAGATAATAATGAAAACACTCGATTAATCTAATGGCAAACTGATACGTGAGGGAGGAGATGCGTCAAAATGGAAACGTCAGACGTCCAAAGTTTAACATTAGCCATATTGAGATATATATGTTTTCAATAGTAGTGCATCATGCATGTTGGAAACTATATATATACAATTATGTGAGTAATTATATGCATATTTCAAAGCTTGGCTTGAGTACATTAATGGAACCTCCTATTGACAGGACACAGTAGAAAGCTCACAAGAACCATAACTTGGTAGAATCATTAACTGGTCCGATCCTTTCGTAGTCTTTCACACATGATCGAATATTTGATGATAGAGGACTTGCATTGATTACTTTATTCAGCAAGCTACATAGATTGAAACCATGCACTAATTAATAATGCACGTCAAAACATAGGCGCTAGCTAGGTTACATATAGAATCTTATCGACAGCATCATACATAAACCATACTGCAAACCAGCTGAGCACATGCAACGAAGCTGGCAATTATGTTTAGTGCCGTCCGTTGCCAGACCCGGAGCCGAGTCCTTGGCCCTCACCGTAACCGGAGCCGCTGCCTTCACCATAACCAGTTCCAGATCCGTAGCCCGTGCCACTACCTTGGCCTGAGCCGGAACCAGAACCAGAACCAGAACCAAAGCCAATTCCTTTGCCGGAGCCGAATCCTGAACCGAAAACACGGCCAACGTCGGGGCCAAAACCTTTCCCACTTCCCTGACCAACACCGGACCCAGACCCATAACCTTGTCCACTACCTTGACCAAAACCAGAACCTGATCCGTAACCTTGTCCACTACCCTGACCGGAACCAGATCCTGACCCATAACCTTCTCCAGTACCTTGACCTGAACCGGAACCGGATCCTGAGCCATAACCTTGTCCGCTACCCTGCCCCGAACCAGAGCCTGCACCATTACCCTGGCCACTGCCCTGACCGGAACCGGAACCTGATCCATAACCATACCCGCTGCCCTGACCCGAACCGGAACCTGATCCATAACCTTGACCATTTCCTTGACCAGACCCCGAACCCGATCCGTATCCTTGACCACTGCCTTGGCCAGAGCCAGAACCTGCCCCGTAGCCTTGTCCATTGCCCTGACCTGAACGGGTGCTCGAATCACAGTCTTGGCCACCGCCCTGTCCTGAACCAGAGCCAGTCCCACAACCTTGCCCACTACCCTGACCCGATCCGAAACCTGACCCACGACCACCTGACGCAGATCCTTGCCCGCCACCCTGACCAAAACCGCTTCCCTGCCCACTAGCCTGACCAGACCCAGAACCTGAACCGCCTCCTTGCCCACTAGCCTGACCAGACCCAGAACCTGCGCCGCTCCCTCGCCCACCACCCCGACCATAACTTGGCACAGGACCAGCTGTTCTCCCGCTACCCTGACCAGAACCAGATCCATACCCCCGACCACTTCCTTGACCCGAAACCTGGCCAGATCCAGAACCAGCGGAGGACCCTCCACCGGAGCCGGAGTAGGATCCCCCAGTCCCACCACAGCTCGCTCCGCAGCTGGAGCAAGAACCACACGTAGAACCAGACCCCGAACTAGTACCAGCATTACCACCGCCACCAAGCCCGACCCCGAAACCCAACCCGACGCCCACTCCGGTTCCCAGCCCCAAATCGAGACCCTTCCTGGCCGGGCGGCTCTCGGTGCCGGCAACCGCAAGGGAAAGCACGAGGAGGGCCACCACGAGGGCCTTGGGGTACGTCATTGTTGCCTCCAGGACGAGCGCTAGCTTCTTCTACGGTTCTACCAACCACCCCCGCTAGTTCTGAGTCTGCATGCACTCGGGATTAATTATGGAACTGTGAGTAGTAGTGAGAGTAGCACACAGCATGGGGTGTTTCAGTTAGTATATATAGAGGCAAGCTGAGAGGGTCACATAGAGCAGCATGGCGCGCAGCACGGCCATGTGGAAGGAGTAAAAATATACACAGAAGGTGAGGAAGGGTTGGGCACGCTTGTGGCCGAGAATTATTTGCTGCAAAGAGGAAAGCTCGATCAGAAGGTTGGCTAGCTAGCTAGCTAGGACAGCAACAAAGAAGAATCAGAGGACGAGAGCTAGGGAAGCCACGTCTGCATCGCACTGAGCCCCTCGTTTTGCCATCTTCCCAGCGTAGGGGCGACGCGTGCCGGGGGGCGCGCGACGGCGTGGACGGCCGTGCACTTTGTCTCCGCGGACGCTTAAAAAACTGGGACGTACTTCTTGGCTTGTGTTATGAACTTGGCCTGCGTTTGTTTGTGCAGGGGAGAATTTCTTCCATTGCGCTTTGATTAAAAATAGTTTTCTTCTTTCTTTACGGGAGTTATGCTCTAATCACATGGTAGGTGATTGGAGCCTCGTTGTAGATTACGTGGTGAGGGGAGGGGTTTATCGTTGCTTCTGGCTGCATGCCATGCAGAGAACAAAGTAGGTAGAAACGACACCACCCGCCTAGCTGTAACCCCACAGACCCACAGGCAGCCCAGAAAGAAACCCTAGAACGTTCTAGATCGGATTCTAGAATCAAGGGGTTTTTGTGGCACGAAGAGTTAAGCTGTTCAACCGTTCAAGATCTCTCTCTTTTTAAACACCTCCCCCACTTTCTTGCGCTTTTCTCGTTTACACAGCATTTTTTGTTCGTTTTTAAGTTAATGTACTAGAACGGAATTCTGTCAAGCAACTGTGTGGTCGACCATGGTGCATTGGTGCGTGTCCGCCAGTGTACTGATCATCTGGTTTTGGTTTTGAGAATAAGTGTAACTGCAAACTTAACTGAGGCTTCTTCTAGTTTTCATGTTTTTCTGGAGCTGCCCAAACAAAGTGGTCGTTTAGAGGTTTAAGTTCAAAAGATTGAGAAGATTCAAAACCAGACATTCGATCGATAGGAGACAAATTATAATTTCATGGCCTCCCGGAGGCCGCCAGACTGTAACAGCATAAAATGAGAACAAAATCGATCGATTTCTTTCTTGATTGATCAATAGAGAATCCTCCTACTACTTTAAGTGAAATAATGTTGAGACTGGATGACATATATAGTTTGCGTTCGTGGAGATGAGGAAATCATTCTCTTGATTATGGGTAGCCCCCTCTCCCTAGCTTTTGTGAACATGCATTTTGATTTCGTCCTTTCTCTCAATGAGAGACTATTTTAATTATTTTTAATTTAAATTTTTAGTATTAATCTTGCAATGAAAGATCATTCGAGCCAATTCACAAGCGGCTTAAGCGTCAACAGGGAGGCATCTTTTTAGTCAGTTTGTGTGATTATCGTGGAGTTTCCCCAGTTCAAGATGAAATGTAATTATAGTTGGGTCTGCGAATTTTATTCGTTAATAATGCTAAGTTACATCTTAACTTTTCTGCTCATTACCATCGAAACATAGTTCCCGTACAATACTTTGCTCTATTACACGTCGTATTTTATGGATATATTATTTAATTTGGTGAAAAATATAACACCATAAAATACTGCATTTTGTGCCACACAGATAGCTCTATAGTATTTCGCAACACTTTATGCTCAACCAAATATAACACTTACCTCGTTTTGTCATCATTTCTGCTTCCAGAAATACTCTCATTAATTCCCTGTTCTTACTGGAAGACAAATCCACAGCTATCACGTCATTTTCTCTGTTTTTCCAATCTGTGCCTCCAAGTGACAGTCCTGATGATGTCAAGAAGAGGGCGGAACCAAATTAGATGGGCTCACCTCGAAACAAAGAGGCGGCAATTTACGTATCTAATGCCATTGGGCTGGATTCGAAGGCCTCGCACTCGATCACTGGACATAAATCAGAAAAGATTTGTGGAGTTGAACTAATAAACCTCACGTCGGAAACTGCTTTCAGCTGATTCTATGTCGGCATGAAAAAAATGTGAGAATAAACCAGCTATTTTTTAACAATATTGCTAGATTTCCCCCCACATTAAAAAACTTCAAATATTAGATCGATTGGGGTCACTAGTTGAAAAAATCACACCACGTTATACCTAGCACATTCATACACACTCAAATAACTGCAGATCAAGCATTACTTCTATTTTGATAATGAGTTCAAACCTAGCAAACACCCAACTCATACCCTTTTTCCCCCCAAGACGAACGAATCCCAAACCCACATCATAAACAAAGAATCTCCCAACGATGAGGCGAGATCCTTTACAGTCTACCCACTGGGGCTCCTCAAATCAAAAATCACTTCCAATTTGAAGGGGGAAAAAAATAACTCCATATACCGTCTTGAAGAATAAGAACCCGAACACTAACAAAATCTCGAAAGGCCTCCTTTTCTGCCGAGATGCGTGATATATACATAATTACAGCAGTCAATAGAAACTCAAAAAAATCATGGGACTATATCAGAAAATTTAACACCGTTATTGGCAAAACCCACAAGCTATTTGTTTCAAGACCCACCAAAAGAATCAAACTATGAAAAAGGAAGGATTGTTCTTGGAACACTATGCATTAGATTCCATTACAATCATCATTGGTCGCTCGACAAGCAAACCGGGAAGCTGGGAGAAACCTCGGCCTCCACTTGGATTTGAAAAGGTTGAGCCGTCACAGGGTGAAGTAGAGTCGGACAGAACATAGCTCGAGCAGCATGACCTTGTCTCAGCGTCTGCCGATGACGAGAAACTCTCCGTGGCAAAGGCAGCAGCTTCGGCACTCAAATGGGTCTCCTTCCCGAGTCGTCCAGATCTCCAGGATGGATCTTGCTCTGTATAAGCAAAATCCTCCTGACAGTCGATGTCAGTTACGGTTCCATCTGATTCCTCATTAGAATCTTCACATGGCCGGTAATTGACCTGCATGCCGTCACCAACCGGCTCCGCCGCTTCTGACCGTGAACCGTCTACTTCAACCAGTCTTGGAAGAGGACATGAAGAAGACGCTTCACATTGATCAACTGACGGACATGGCAGTCTACTTTGACTCATTTCATTGTCTTCCCTGCAAAGAACTCCGCCACCGTCTCCGAATGCCTCTGGGGTCCATACTTTCGAATCCTACAAGCAGGGGTTTGCATGAGATGGGAGTATCTTGAAATTTGGAAAAGTGAACATCGGAAACATGTTTCCCCTATATCTATATCTAAACCCACCAGGTTATGACTTTTACAGGGAAACAAAATTGGATCAAATCAAAATAAACCTGCAGAGATTGCCATATAGCTTCCATCACCATAATTTCTTCAAGATCCACATCCCACTCTTCAAATCTGCACCAGAAGGTGGCCTCACTATCGCCATCATGACATACAAAAGATCTCTAACAATTCCTGATTAGAAGTGCAGGAAGAAGAAAAGCCAGGAAGAAGAATTGACGACATCATGGGTCCTGATAACAATGACCATACTTCCTCGAGCAGCAGCAGCAGCAAGTCCGAGAGGAGAAAGACAACAAAATAGAGGTAGGGTCACATGTCCCAAACTAACGCCCTATTTGGTTGGAGCATTAGTTTGGACATTAATATTTTTAGAGTACAGAATATCAATATTGATATTGATATAGGAGTATCAAGTATGATAATTGAGGGGAAATAATAAAATTAAAAGTGGAGGAAGGAGAGGGGTTGCTATTTTTGGAGTCACACAATCAGGATTACATCACTTTTAAGACTGGTTGGGACCTGTATTAAATTTGATAGAACACTATACTCTTTCAACATGATACTACTAAAATTGATAGAGCTTAATTGATACAGATGTTTTTACACTTAAGAATGAGAAAGATGTGTTTTTTACAATTTAAAGAAAGAGAGAGAGAGAATAAATTTAAATTCACTGAATGTGCAAAACTAACTTAAACTTGGACCTTGAACTTCTACTGGAGTACGCAAAAGGACGGAATGGTGAAATGCAGCCGAAGGCAATGGCGCTAGATAATTATCTTATATTTAATGGTTTCAAAGCAAAAAAAATCACCAGCAAACGCACAAAGCAAGTGCTTTGAAAAATTCATGCTGACCTACTCTATCAAACTTATTAGGAAAACTATCTTAGATTTAGCGTTTTTGAGAAGCGGGTGGGAGGCACCACCAATCTTATCTTGAATTTGATATATATCTGTCAAATCAGGACATGGGAAACTCCTCAATCTTGATGGTATACTTTCAAGCATCCTACCAATGAATCATTAACAAAGACGCCGTACAGAATAGCAGCAGCACTCCCAAACATTCTTCTCAAACGACCTTTAATTGTTTTGCCTCTAAACCGACCATGAACAGCATCTAAAGCTGATTGGCTCTTCTTGCTTCACTCTAGCACGGCCGTTCCCTGACATAATCTGATAGGTAAATCCAAACACAATAGAAATTGAGGGAAGTCTGAAAGTTCGCAATTGTGTTTCTGACAGTTGTACCCCTGGAAGGTAGCATAATCTGGTGAGGCTACTAATCAAATATTTTGGAGGAAGACAATCTGAAATTTACATTCACATCAAGCTGATTAGTGATTGCATTCACCAAGGGGTAACTACTAATGAATCCGATGGACCATGATGATACTAAAACAAGTGCATGGATCCTCCCCAGACCCCCAAGAAACCATTCTTTCAGTCACCCTTGAAAGATAGGAGCCTAGTTTCTGACAGGGGGAAAGCGGGGAAAAAGGAATTCAATATCTCAGGATTACATCCCTTGGCATTGTCATCACCCAAATGCCAATTAACTGGGGTTAGGTGGCACAGTTTTTTTTTTATTTTTTTCTGGATTACACTTTTTCATCTGTCATGTTTACTCAATAGGCTTATCACTTCTCACTACCTCCATCCAAGGTCTTTCCAATCTTCTTCCCCTTTACGGTCCCAAAAACTGATGACTGTCTTTTAATAGTTGCTCCTCTTGGACTGATTTGCACCTTCCCAGACCATCTCAACCAGCTTTCACAGACTTAATCCCCCTATTGTTGCCATCCCCGGCATCTCTCTAATAAGGTCATTTAGTACACTATCTCTTCTAGTTTTCCCACACATGCACCTTACTAATCTCATGTCAACTACTACTGCATGTCAATATGCCTTTTCTTTGCATCCCAATACTTCCTCCAAATAAATAAAAAATCAAATACATGTATCCACCCGTAAAAACAAAAGCACTTTCTCATTCTTTCATTTGGTAGGGGAATTGACTTGGAAGATATGAGGTTCTAGATTGGCATCCAGAAACACAACATCCAATGCATGAAATATTGTAGCACTTATCACCAATGCCCTAACTGATGTCTTACAATGCATTACCACCACAATTTTTTTTGATGAAATCACACAATATACACGTTAAACCTCCAACACATACACGAGCAATCCCATGTTAATAAATGATCATTCATCTGTTCCCTTTTAATTATTCTTGCCAAAAATGCAATATTTTAAAACAGCCAGCATCACTTTTCACTTTTAAACACTACTTGTTCATTAAGGTTTCACCTTCTAGTAGAAACTTAGTGCAAAGAGAAAACTGTAACATTTAGATGAAAATGTTGATGATCACAGTTACCATGGAAACAATTGATGCAGATGAAGAATAAAATTCAGCCACAAATATTGACAACAAACAGAAGACAGTTCATCATGGAAACCTGGGATTGCAGATGTCGGGGGCAATAGAACGGTCAAGTTCAGTATCTTCTCTCGTTGAAGCTATTGCCAAGTCCCTTGTAACCAGTAAGTCTCCTGGTTAGAATGTAAAACCACAAAATTAAGGAATCCCAAAAGATATAGAGTGTACCAGACTTCAATATGTAAAAGCAGTGCTCATCAAGAAAGATAACAACCAGTGGCTTGCTCCTCCGAGCATGGACTTTGGGAGTCAACATCTGAGATAGCACAAATTCTATCAACGGCCACAGCGTGCTCCACATTTTGTGATTCCTGGGACTGCATCCTTATCTTTGCCTCAATAACCTTTTGCTCTTCCTGTGGTCAACATAAAACCAATAATGAAGGGAATTCAGCTTCATTGAGTGAGTGAATATAAATGTCCATAAAGTTGCACAACATAAATGGTATTAATTAAAAAAAACAGACAGCATACAGCTAGTTCTAGTTCCTTCTCCTCCTTGGTCCTGGCACCACGATATTCAACTGCATAGCAGGAAGTCTTGCAGAATGGACACCTTTAGGAGTTAAGAAACTTAACAATATGACCATCACTTAAACATTTAGAACTGTCACTACTCGGGCTCATGACACTGTCACACTAGAAAGAAAGTCCCTTGAGAGTATAATCATATATCTCCTCTGGAAGAACATGATGTAAGCTTTACTATCAATATAATAGAAAAGAGAAATAACTTTAGCAAAGGACAATAACACTACAAGAAAAAGGCTATAAGCAATGGATTCCGCACAAAATAGTGTGGCATTTGCGACGAACTTTGCATCCGTCGTAGTATTCAGCTACTAAATTTATTTCGCGTCATAAATAAAAATTTGCATTGTTTTAGAGACCGATTTAGATTGAAAATAATCCGTCGTAAAAAATTTTAAAAACGCTTAACATTCTTTTTTGATTTATTGGAGGAAGGAGGAGGGGGAGAAAGAAGAGGAGGTGGGAGGATGGTAAGTTTTATCCCAACAATTTGGGGTTGGCTGTTGGTTAAGGGGAAGGAATAAGCAGGAGGAAGAGGAATAAGAAAGAAGGTGAAGAAAGGAGAAAGAAAAAGCGACTACAGTAGCATAAAAAGATGAAAAAAGATGAAGGATAGCAATAAGAAGGATGAGAGGAAGGATAATAAGAAGGAAAGAAGGAAAGGAGGAAAGATGAATGAAAAGAAAAAGGAGAGGAAGAGGAGAAAATTTCAAACTTCCTTTTTTAAATTTTTTTGACAATGCTTATCAATTTTCGTTTCTTATTGATGATTTCCAATCTGAAATTGCCAATTTAGTCAAGATAGACAAGGATTGATTCTTGTTTTAATAATGATTCAATTTTTTTGTGGGCCCCTTTCTTTTGTTTGTTTGCCGGAACACACTGTCCCACCTCCTCGAGTTCACACATATGATTGAATGACTCGGAGGCCCAACCAGTCTATAACATGCCTCAAAATCAAGAAGAAAGACACTCAGCTGGGTTTTTGAATGGTATCATTCAACAAAACTTTTGTGGAAAGAATAGCATTGAAACATGATGAAGCCTTTTGAAAAGTTGCAACAGACTAAGAGCACCTCCCTCAAATTTTCAAATATTCCAAAAAACCTGCATACAAGGATGAGGAACATGGAAGATACTGAAACTTGTTGAAAGCGTCCCGCGCCAGTGGTGCAGTGGACACCCCTCAGAGCCACCGGCGCAGAGGGTGCGGGTTGGATCCCGTGCCTCACAGCCCCGCTAAACCCCCATCCCCCAAAAAAAATAGATTACCTATCCAAAAAAAACTTGTTAAAGGGCAATGACTGTAATATCCCGGACCTTTCGGATCCTTTTTCGTGGGTCTCGGATCTGGTTTTTCGGAGTGTCCGGCTCCTTTGTGTCCGAAATTTCGTTTCGGACATCTTTCGTGTTCGGATCGGCGCGATCCGGAGTTGTTTCGGAGGCCCGGAAGCGTTCCGCGACTTTTCCGCGTGTGTTTTCCGATTCCCGGTGTGTGTTTCGGTAATTCCTTCGGAACCTCGTTGCGGGTGCACCGGGTCGTTCACCTAGGCGAGAGTGGTACCGTTACGATCGGTGCGTTCTGAGAATCGCGAAAATATAATTTTTGATTTTTTTGATATTTTTCAGAATTTTTGAATTTTCTATAAATACCCTCTCTTTTCTCTCTCTCCCCCACCCTTCTTCTTCTTCTTCTTCTTCTTCCTCCTCCCACCGTGAGAACCCCCCCCTCTCCCCCTCTCTCTCCCATTCGATCGCGGCGGGCCTCTCTCCAACTGCAGACAACGCGGTTGCGTGGGCGGCTGCGAGGCGAGTTCGTGGGCGTGCGGTGTTCGTGGGAAGCGTGAAGGAGCGGGATTTCCAAAAGCGTTCTTCGTGGTTTGAGCTTGATTCGGCGGAACTTTTGCCCCATTGAGGTAGGGGGACGAATCCCTATGCTCATCTCGTCATCCCCCCCGTTTTGTAGGCCGAATGGGAGCCGAGAGGGGTGTCTTTGAGCGGGTTTGGGCAAAAGCATGATTTTGGGAGAGTTCGCCCGATCTATGTTTTTAGGCCGCGATTTCGCGTTTTGATGGCTTACAAGCATGCTAGGGGTCCCCAGGGGTCTTCCCCTTTGATTTCCCCCTCTCCTATGGAGACATGGGGGCGTGGTTGGAATTTTTGGACGTTTCACGCCGTTTCGCCCTCGGACGGGTGTGACGGTCCTTCCAGTGACCGTCACACCATGTGACGCGCCTGGATGGGTGCATCACAGTCCTGTTTTTATCCAACTGGAGTCTGTGGGCTGTGACAGTCCCACGATAGACCGCCACAGGTGCTGTGACACGCCTGGGGTAGACCGTCAGGGACGAGTCGACCGTTGGTTTTGACCGTTGGGGGTCAAGGCCTGTGACGCACCAGGACTGGCGCGTCACAGCCTTGCGACGCCCCTGTGTGGGTGCGTTAGAGTGGATGCATTCCCACACTGTAACTGTAATGCCCTGGATCCTTGGTAGGTCTTGCTGGATCTTCATTGGATCTTTTGGATTGGTTTCGTTGAGTTTTCGGTTCGCTTTTGTGGCTTCCGAGTTGAGTTTGACGAGCCGTGTGGGTTTTTTTCTCGTACTAGTTACGGAACCCTACGGTGAGTTTGTTTGTCAATTCTCGAACTCGTGGATGCTACAGCGACGATGTACTCTTCGAGCCGGTGGCTTCGGCTATTTTGCGTATTTTTCTGAATTTGTGCATTTTCGGCGCATTTTTGGAATTTTCGGAAATTAGGAAAATTTCCTAATTTCTTTTCTTTTTCTTTTCCTTTTCTCTTTCCTTCTTCTCATTCGCCACCGCCGTCTCTCTCTCTTCCGTTCTCTCCCGTTTCGCTCTCTCGCCTCCGGCTGCAGACGGGGTGCCTAGGGGCGTGTGCTGGGGACGTGATGGAGCTGGCTAGGTGCGCGATGGGGCGAGGATCGGATCGATTCTGGCGCGATCCCGAATGGTGGATTCAAAGCCGGTGAAATCGGTTCGCGAGTGGTTTTCGGCGTGGTTTAGTCCCTTCGGGGCACGGTTTCTTCGGTGGAGGTAGGGTGACGGTTCCTCACTTCTTCCTCTCCGTTTTCCCTGCCATTGCACGTCGTTCGGCAAGGAAACGGTCGAGTTTGGGCTTGTTTTGCCTAAACGTTGATTTTCGTGGTTTGTAGGGTTTGCCGGAAAACGGCGACCGTTTGCGGTGTAGTTAGTTTTAAACTGACCGCTGGGATGTTAGGATCCCATCCACGTTAATTTCGTGTTCATTGGTGTTCATTCGAGGCCGGTAGAAGTCCGGGAACCTCGGTGACCCATTTTGGGTCGATTTGATGAAATCGCCCGGATCTTGTGTTTTTGAGCTTGCATGTGGGGTTTTTAGCACCCTAGTGTTGTTTTCCAGCGTTTGGGTTTGTTTCCCCTGCGCTTCGGCGTGTATGGGGCGTGGAACGGGCCGATTTGGCCATTCCTATGTTTTCCCGCCGTGACCGATGTAGCGGTCGTTTCAGAGGCCGTTACTTGGCTCTGACGGCCCTACGATAGACCGCCACTTCGTTTGGCGTTCTTGAGAGTTTTTGGCTTCTGGGTATGTGACGGCCCTGGAGTGGCGCGTCACACCCATGTAACGCGCCTGAGCCTGTGCGTTACATGCCTTTTGTCGTTTTGTGTGCCGAGTATGGCGGTTCCTCTGACGGCCTTGTAGAGGTGCGTCAGAGGTGTGTAACGCGCCCATGGTTGGCCGTTACATGTCCTGTGTTCGTGCTTTGACTGGGCGTTGACCGTGTAAGGCGGTTGATGCGGCGGTCATGTTCCCGTGCGTCACAGCGTTGTAACGTGCCTAGTGTAGGCCGTTACATGCTGTTTGGCTGAGGGCTGGGTGTTGTGCTGTTCTATGATGTAACGGCCGTGCCCCCGTGCGTCATTTGGATGTAACGCGTCCGGTGTGGACCGTTACATGCCCCTGGCCGTTGTTTTGAACCTGTTGGTTCGTTCGTGGTATGTTGGCTTTGACGGCCCAGGTGGGGTGCGTCAGGTGTGTGTAACGCGCCCGGTGCTGGCCGTTACATGTTGTTTTCTGTGTTTTAGAGTTGATAGGGCGGTGTGAGTGACGGCTCTTCCCCGACCGTCGCTTGGAGTGTAACGGCCTAGGTCTAGACCGTCATATGCTTGTAACGGTCTAGGGGTGGCGCGTTACATGCCTTGTGCTCCGATTTCCGTTCCTTCGGTTTCTGCTTGTCTTGACTTGGCCTTGTGGTCTGCCCGCTGTCCCGTGGATGTCTCCCGACGTCCTATGAGGGCTAGGACTACGTTGTAAGGTAGCCAGGAGTCTTCTTACTTGAGGTAGGATTTTCTATCCTACCTTTGCTTGTGTTTTGGTCTGGTTCCGGTCAACCCGGGGTGACCCAGTGGTTGACAGGTGACCTTGTGTGTGGGTGTCTTGGCGGTTCTGTCCAGTCCGAGACACTGGTTCTGGATGCCTCGAGGTGTCGCTTTACCTCGGTTTGTGTGTCCAGTTGTGTCTGAGGGTTTTTGGTGTTCCCTCAGGTCTCCGTGTGTTGTTTTCTGCGGAGCGTGGTTTTTCTGGCTTAGGATTAGACCGATTGGCAGCTTGTTCCGCTGTCTGTGACGATCTTGCCTTTGAGTCGTTCGACTCGGGATCGTTACGTGGTAGGTCTAGTTGCCTGGTCCTGAGTCTGTTGGCAGCGGTGGTACTGCCAGTGGTGCTTGGTGGTACGTGCGACAGGGCTTTCCTTAGACTGTCTGTACTCTAGCACTTGTGTTTTGGAGTCTGTGCCTTGTGAACCTCCACTAGTCGTAGCCTGTGACGTAGGCTTTTCTTAGTACGTCACCCACCGGGAGTGGTGGACGGGCAGTTCCCGTTACACGGTTTTTAAGCTAGTTCCGTGGGCCCCGGCCAGCGGTAGCGTCCTACCGAGGGGAATACTAGCTAGAGGCCTGGCCTAGGTACGGGTCAGTGTGTGCACACGTGGTCAGGGACTGGGGACTTGCGTCGACGGGCGTAGCCCTGACTAGTTACTTGCAGTTGTGGTGCTGCGGTCTTGTGTCCGTGAGGTGCCGTTTTTCCTTGGAACGTCGTTGTTCCTTGGACCTGGTTCTTGGTGTGTCTAGTCTCCCCCGTGCTGCACACGGTCGGGTAGACATGACACTTGTGGCGCAGTGTAAGACGTCAGTGGACGCATCTGGCTGTTCTTCTAGTGTGAGGGTACTCCTATCACTTGACCAGCGACTCTTGCGTTTCTCGGAGCCGGTGTTCTCCTTTTCGTGTCGGCTAGTCTTGGCCTTGTCCAAGATTTGCTACCCTGGCTGTGTGGTCTGTTCTTGGCTGTGTTCAAGATGAGCCCGGGGTTGCGTGCACGATGTTCCAATCGCGTAGGCCGTCGTGATCGTTTTAGCCGTCTTTGCAGGTCTCCGTCTTAGACCTGGTGTCGAGTTGGCAGATCGGTAACTTCTGACTTTGTTGGATCAGAGTCGCCCTTCTGTTGTTGTTTGGAGTAGTTTGGGGTGCCGAGGTTAGTTCGGCCGCCATTTGTCTGGCGCAGGTTCTTCCCCTTTCTTGCTAGTTCCCTACTCCTACCTCCCGTCTGTTTACTACTGCCTGTAGCGTAGTTTTACAGCTTTTTAGTGTAGCATTTCCTGCTTTGCTGCACTTGCTGTTTCTGTTGTTGCTTCTGTTGCACTGTGCGTTTTCCAGTGGGGATCCGCGTGACCCCTACTGAGTTTCTATTTAGAGACTCACCCCTGCTTTTCAGGTGGGTTTCGCCTTCTTCCTCAGCTGTTCCTGGAGGAGCGCGTTTGCTGTAGCTGCCAGCTGTACCTGCGTCGGGCTTCCCCCGACTTCAGTGTACGTTTCTTTTCTGTCAGACTGTACTTGTTGTCTTTCCTTTTGGACTAGACTCTGGTGTATAATTGTAAAATTTGAATTATTAATGAAAATGTAATTTTATTTCTGCTACTTTAGCAAACCGATCTAATGAAATTTATTTGCTTACTGTTATATCTGTGGCTTTGATGTATTCCACACACGCCTTTTTCCCTTCGGCGCTTTCCCGCGCTTGGGAGGCCTCGCGGGTCCCATGTGGTATCACGTGTATTCGGTAGTCCTACCGGGTACACCGGGTATCCGGAATCCGGGTCGCTACAGAGTGGTATCAAAGCTGTGTTCTGAGATGTTCAGAATTTCTTTGTCTGAATTATCAGAGCTCAGTCGTGTGAGATACATGGAAATCCAGATATACAGTTACCAGAGTCCTTGAGGTTCAGTACAGTCTCTTGCTGGCTTAGGTGTTGCGATGGTTATCGCGGTGCTTTTTGCATATGGTCTTGTGCGTGCTTGGTTGGCACTGTACGAGATGGTTTTGCTCTCGTCTGGGTGTGACGAGGTGCTTTGTTCGGCTTTGAAGTTGGTCTCGATCGTGTTGCATTTGGCAGTGTTTATCGGCTGGCATGAACCTACAGTGCATTGTTCGAGCTGTTTCTGTGTTTTGCTCAGGTGGCTTATGACTTTTAGTGTTAGTGTGATGGCCATGCACGTTCTTACGTTGCTTTGGTTGTCCCAGCTTGAGTCTGTTCAGCTCCTGAAGTGCCGTTGTTTCCGTTGTTTTGGTCGTCGTGTTGCCTCGATTGAGAAGTTGCTCGAGCGAACCTAGGATTCTCTTCTCCTGGTGAGCTTCTGTTGTCGAGCTCGTTGCTTCTCATCCTTCTTTGGTGAAGTTTTTTCGAGGTGAGCCTTGGAATTGCTGTCTTGGTGATGCCTTTGTCCTGTGTCTGCTTAAGTGTGGACAGTCTTGTTTTGAGCCGGATCTATCACTTGTTGTACGGTTGCTTAGCTTTGGACTCCATGATGGTGTTAAGAGCTGCTGTGTACCGTAATTGTCGTGCTGTGTCTAACGGCCGATGTATTGTAAAGGCTCATTTACTGTTTCAGGACGTGAAGGTAAGCTGAGATTGATGCTTTCCTTGTGCTTTGTGCTGAAGCTGGTGCTCTTCTCTTGTTGCACTTAGGCTCCTTGTGATCGGTTGTTCACGGGATCGGTACTCGTGGCGTGTTAATTGCGATCTTTGTTGATTGCGATGGCGCCTGGTATGTGCTGAGGTGCGACTACCTAGGTTATTCTGTTGCCGTGTGCGTTGTGTGTTGTAAGAGTACGCAACGGAAGTGTGTGGGCTGGCTACTCAGAATCGTGTTTTCGAGTTTCTGGCCGGTCGAGAGAATTGTTCTTTCTCGGGGTGACTTTGTCTTGGCTTCCTGTGCCTTGACATTGTTGTTGCCGTGCCGTGTTGTGTCGGTTGTCCGTTTGCTGTTGGCATCGACATTTGCGAGTGTTGGGGAATTTGTCGGCATTCCTGCTGATTGAGTACCCTCTACTCTGCATGTCTTTCTTGGGTGTTGTGCTCTCGAGGCGTGTTTGTAGTCCTTGAGGTGCGTTTCCCGAGATTGTTGTCGTTTCTCGTTGCTGTGGGTCTCTCCTTGGTGAGCAGTCTGATGCGTGACCCGTTCCCGTGTGGTCGTGTGCTCAGCTATTTCTGTGCCTTGATGTGACCCTGCTTGCAGTTGTGTTCCTTGGTTCTATGTTCAGAACGGAACCGGAATCCTGCAGGTGTTGCCGTTGTTGTTTTGGCGTTGTTTCTTTATGATTTTGTGTCTCTGTTTGGACCTGGACGTGTCGGTTAGCTTGATGTACTCTTCTTCCCTGGAGTTAGCTTGCGACTCGATCAGATGTAATATCTGAGTGAGGACTGACTTGTTTGTGCTTGTGGTCCAGTGGTGTTTTTGTCGTTGGCGTCCTGTGTGCCAGGTGTTCCCTGTTACCTTTGGCACTGGAGCCGATGATGTGGTTGAGCTGTCAGCTGTGAGGACTGTGTCTCCTTGTGTAAGCTGCCGCTTGCCGTGTTGTTGTTGTGTTTCTCGATTTGGTTGCCTGTTGTTGTGGCAGTCGTGTCTCCTGTCCTGTGAGACGTAAACGACGTTGCCTTGTTTCGGAGGTGTCGGACTTGTGTTCACTTGGGTGTCGTGCTCGATCCAGAGCATGTACTCGTGATGATGGTCTGACATTGTTCCTCTGAGCTGTGTTTCTCGAGATTTGTGTCGTTTCTGTGATTGTGTTGTGGGGTTGTTCTTCCCTTGCTTCTCCTTTACTAGTCCTTAATTTCGAGGGCGAAATTTCTTAAAGGAGGGGAGGATGTAATGTCATGGATCCTTGGTAGGTCTTGCTGGATCTTCATTGGATCTTTTGGATTGGCTTCGTTGAGTTTTCGGTTCGCTTTTGTGGCTTCCGAGTTGAGTTTGACGAGCCGTGTGGGTTTTTTTTCTCGTACTAGTTACGGAACCCCACGGTGAGTTTGTTTGTCAATTCTCGAACTCGTGGATGCTACAGCGACGATGTACTCTTCGAGCCGGTCGTTTCGGCTATTTTTACGTATTTTTCTGAATTTGTGCATTTTCGGAGCATTTTCGGAATATTCGGAAATTAGGAAAATTTCCTAATTTCTTTTCTTTTTCTTTTTCTTTTCCTTTTCTCTTTCCTTCTTCTCATTCGCCGCCGCCGTCTCTCTCTCTTTCGTTCTCTCCCGTTTCGCTCTCTCGCCTCCGGCTGCAGACGGGGTGCCTAGGGGCGTGTGCTGGGGACGTGATGGAGCTGGCTAGGTGCGCGATGGGGCGAGGATCGGACCGATTCTGGCGCGATCCCGAATGGTGGATTCAAAGCCGGTGAAATCGGTTCGCGAGTGGTTTTCGGCGTGGTTTAGTCCCTTCGGGGCACGGTTTCTTCGGTGGAGGTAGGGTGACGGTTCCTCACTTCTTCCTCTCCGTTTTCCCTGCCATTGCACGTCGTTCGGCAAGGAAACGGTCGAGTTTGGGCTTGTTTTGCCTAAACGTTGATTTTCGTGGTTTGTAGGGTTTGCCGGAAAACGGCGACCGTTTGCGGTGTAGTTAGTTTTAAACTGACCGCTGGGATGTTAGGATCTCATCCACGTTAATTTCGTGTTCATTGGTGTTCATTCGAGGCCGGTAGAGGTCCGGGAACCTCGGTGACCCATTTTGGGTCGATTTGATGAAATCGCCCGGATCTTGTGTTTTTGAGCTTGCATGTGGGGTTTTTAGCACCCTAGTGTTGTTTTCCAGCGTTTGGATTTTTTTCCCCTGCGCTTCGGCGTGTATGGGGCGTGGAACGGGCCGATTTGGCCATTCCTATATTTTCCCGCCGTGACCGATGTAGCAGTCGTTTCAGAGGCCGTTACTTGGCTCTAACGGCCTTACGATAGACCGCCACTTCGTTTGGCGTTCTTGAGAGTTTTTGGCTTCTGGGTATGTGACGGCCCTGGAGTGGCGCGTCACACCCATGTAACGCGCCTGAGCCTGTGCGTTACATGCCTTTTGTCGTTTTGTGTGCCGAGTATGGCGGTTCCTCTGACGGCCTTGTGGAGGTGCGTCAGAGGTGTGTAACGCGCCCATGGTTGGCCGTTACATGTCCTGTGTTCGTGCTTTGACTGGGCGTTGACCGTGTAAGGCGGTTGATGCGGCGGTCATGTTCCCGTGCGTCACAGCGTTGTAACGCGCCTAGTGTAGGCCGTTACATGCTGTTTGGCTGAGGGCTGGGTGTTGTGCTGTTCTATGATGTAACGGCCGTGCCCCCGTGCGTCATTTGGATGTAACGCGTCCGGTGTGGACCGTTACATGCCCCTGGCCGTTGTTTTGAACCTGTTGGTTCGTTCGTGGTATGTTGGCTCTGACGGCCCAGGTGGGGTGCGTCAGGTGTGTGTAACGCGCCCGGTGCTGGCCGTTACATGTTGTTTTCTGTGTTTTAGAGTTGATAGGGCGGTGTGAGTGACGGCTCTTCCCCGACCGTCGCTTGGAGTGTAACGGCCTAGGTCTAGACCGTCATATGCTTGTAACGGTCTAGGGGTGGCGCGTTACATGCCTTGTGCTCCGATTTCCGTTCCTTCGGTTTCTGCTTGTCTTGGCTTGGCCTTGTGGTCTGCCCGCTGTCCCGTGGATGTCTCCCGACGTCCTATGAGGGCTAGGACTACGTTGTAAGGTAGCCAGGAGTCTTCTTACTTGAGGTAGGATTTTCTATCCTACCTTTGCTTGTGTTTTGGTCTGGTTCCGATCAACCCGGGGTGACCCAGTGGTTGACAGGTGACCTTGTGTGTGGGTGTCTTGGCGGTTCTGTCCAGTCCGAGACACTGGTTCTGGATGCCTCGAGTTGTCGCTTTACCTCGATTTGTGTGTCCAGTCGTGTCTGAGGGTTTTTGGTGTTCCCTCAGGTCTCTGTATGTTGTTTTCTGCGGAGCGTGGTTTTTCTGGCTTAGGATTAGACCGATTGGCAACTTGTTCCGCTGTCTGTGACGATCTTGCCTTTGAGTCGTTCGACTCGGGATCGTTACGTGGTAGGTCTAGTTGCCTGGTCCTAAGTCTGTTGGCAGCGGTGGTACTGCCAGTGGTGCTTGGTGGTACGTGCGACAGGGCTTTCCTTAGACTATCTGTACTCTAGCACTTGTGTTTTGGAGTATGTGCCTTGTGAACCTCCACTAGTCGTAGCCTGTGACGTAGGCTTTTCTTAGTACGTCACCCACCGGGAGTGGTGGACGGGCAGTTCCCGTTACACGGTTTTTAAGCTAGTTCCGTGGGCCCTGGCCAGCGGTAGCGTCCTACGAGGGGAATACTAGCTAGAGGCCTGGCCTAGGTACGGGTCAGTGTGTGCACACGTGGTCAGGGACTGGGGACTTGCGTCGACGGGCGTAGCCCTGACTAGTTACTTGCAGTTGTGGTGCTGCGGTCTTGTGTCCGTGAGGTGCCGTTTTTCCTTGGAACGTCGTTGTTCCTTGGACCTAGTTCTTGGTGTGTCTAGTCTCCCCCGTGCTGCACACGGTCGGGTAGACATGACACTTGTGGCGCAGTGTAAGACGTCAGTGGACGCATCTGGCTGTTCTTCTAGTGTGAGGGTACTCCTATCACTTGACCAGCGACTCTTGCGTTTCTCGGAGCCGGTGTTCTCCTTTTCGTGTCGGCTAGTCTTGGCCTTGTCCAAGATTTGCTACCCTGGCTGTGTGGTCTGTTCTTGACTGTGTTCAAGGTGAGCCCGGGGTTGCGTGCACGATGTTCCAATCGTGTAGGCCGTCGTGATCGTTTTAGCCGTCTTTGCAGGTCTCCGTCTTAGACCTGGTGTCGGGTTGGCAGATCGGTAACTTCTGACTTTGTTGGATCAGAGTCGCCCTTCTGTTGTTGTTTGGAGTAGTTTGGGGTGCCGAGGTTAGTTCGGCCGCCACTTGTCTGGCGCGGGTTCTTCCCCTTTCTTGCTAGTTCCCTACTCCTACCTCCCTTCTGTTTACTACTGCCTGTAGCGTAGTTTTACAGCTTTTTAGTGTAGCCTTTCCTGCTTTGCTGCACTTGCTGTTTCTGTTGTTGCTTCCGTTGCACTGTGCATTTTCCAGTGGGGATCCGCGTGACCCCTACTGAGTTTCTGTTTAGAGACTCACCCCTGCTTTTCAGGTGGGTTTCGCCTTCTTCCTCTGCTGTTCCTGGAGGAGCGCGTTTGCTGTAGCTGCCAGCTGTACCTGCGTCGAGCTTCCCCCGACTTCAGTGTACGTTTCTTTTCTGTCAGACTGTACTTGTTGTCTTTCCTTTTGGACTAGACTCTGGTGTATAATTGTAAAATTTGAATTATTAATGAAAATGTAATTTTATTTCTGTTACTTTAGCAAACCGATCTAATGAAATTTATTTGCTTACTGTTATATCTGTGGCTTTGATGTATTCCACACACGCCTTTTTCCCTTCGGCGCTTTCCCGCGTTTGGGAGGCCTCGCGGGTCCCATGTGGTATCACGTGTATTCGGTAGTCCTACCGGGTACACCGGGTATCCGGAATCCGAGTCGCTACAGTAACGCACCAGGCTTGGTCCATTACAGCCTGTGACGCACCAGGCTAAGTGCGTCCGGGCCTGTGACGCACCGAGTGGCACGCGTCACAGTATGTTTCCACTTGTCTTGTGACGCACCAGGGTAGGCGCGTCACAGACTGTAACGCACTAGGGTAGGCGCGTTACACGCTGTTTTGCACTGGGTATCTGACGCCCCTGTGTTGGGCCGTCAAATGGCTGTGACGCGTCTAGAGTAGACCGTCAGGCTCAGGGTTGCCCCGGGTGGTTTGCAACCCCGTTTCTTTTCCGACCGTGGTCATCGTGCGACGGTGTTGGTAAGTGGGACGGTCCCCGTACGTCGTCGGATGCGGACGTTGTTTTCCGTTGACTTGAGAGTCTACTCCGTAGTGACCCTCCACTAGTCGTAGCATGCTTACACGCGTGTGGTCCCACCAGGGAGTGGTGGAGAGGCTACCCTTAGAGACGGTTTGTGGACCGGTTTCCGTCAGGCACCACGTCTTGTAGCCATAGTCCGGCTGAGGGGAAAATCGGTCAGAGGGCCAGACCAGGGACGCGCGGTCTGTGTGTGCACATGTGGTTGGGGGCGGTTGGACCCACGCTGACGAGCGTGACCCCAGCTAGTCACTTGTTTGTGGTTACTTGTACGGTGTCTCAGTTCCCGCTGGGCCGGAGGGAGACACCTGAGACGCGGACTAAGTCGTCAGTGGACGCATCCGGTCTTGCTTCTAGTGGGAGGTACTCCTGTCGAGTCGGGAGTGACAGACTGTCAGTCGTGCAACTTCGACCTTCGGGTTTTGTCGTGTTGACCGTGGTGTTCCGGTCGTTCCACCATGGCACGTATGTCGGTTTTCGTGCCGTGAGATCGGTGTTTTGTAGATTGCAGGGCTTCCCTTTCCGAGGTACTCGCTTACTGCTAGCGTAGCGGTTTCTCCGTTTGCGAGGTAGGGTTCGAGTGATCCCTACTGAGTCTTGTTCCGAGACTCATTCCCTGCGTGTTTTCACCGTGTTTCAGGTGAGTCGCGGCCTCAGGGGAGCGCGTCTGAGCCTCAACGTGGTTCAGGTGCCCAGTGTTAGTGCCAGAGGTCAGAGCCGGGATATGCCCTGTGTAGCTGTACTTTTCTTTCTTGTCTCTGTACTAGTTGTGGACTACTACTACTGTTGTTATTTTATTGTTATCTTGTGGACCATGTATCATGTAAAATGTTAATTTATTTCCTGCTTAATTATATAACTGTTTAATTTCTGTAATTATTTGTGATACTTTTGTAGTCTCCACACCATCCTTTTAACCCTTCCGAGTCTTCGGACTCGTGGGTGGCGATGCGAGTCTCGGGTTATCGGGCCTTCCCGATAATCGGATTCTCGGGTCGTTACAATGACACTGCTGAAAAGCTGCCACTGACTGACCTGATATCATCCCTAAGCAATAGTGTCAGAGAAATTTAACACAGAGAGAACACAGGAGTCCACTTCAGACTCCGTCAAATCTGAGAGAAGAAAGTGAGGATATTGTTGGCTGTAGTAGAAGTCATCCCTCGGTTTCACAAAGGATCTAACATTCATTTTGATGAATGGGTACAGAGAGGATTGGGATAACCAGCAACCGAAAATCCATTTAAGGATAATTTGATCCAAAGACTAAAAAAATTATTCTACTTGTACTACAATTGGTAAGAAGAAAAGAAGGCACAAATACTTCACACAATCAAAAACAAGGGGAGTAAAAGAATAACATAAGTAATCACTCTCATTTTTAAAAATTCAACATGCAGCAACCAATTAATTAATTAGATAAGCACTTACACAAGTTGAACACTGCTGCCAATTTCCACATCAGAACATAGACTAGTCAACAATGCAAAGATCTTAACATGATAAAAAACTCATTGAAGGGCCTTTGAACATGCACTGACATTTTTTTTTCTCTTTTCTTCCAGATAACTCCATCTACTATCTACATCAAAACCTATATTGGGGTAAGGTCTATAAAAATCATACAAAAGCATGCACTGACATTAGAGTCTCTGTTCAGACTCTGATGGCCTCCTCTCCCCCAGGAAGATCAACCTTGATTTGCTTGCTTTTAAAGATTATCTTGATCAAGATCAACCACTCTTAAGCTCTAGAAGAGGGGGCCAAGTCTTTTTCTTATCTTCTTCTAGTTCTTCTTTCCATCAAAAACTCTCGTGATAGAGCACAATCAGATGTCACTTCAAATCTCTCACACTGTAGTAGTTCTTTCAGAGGAAATGGTTGCCATTTTTTTTTTGGTTGAAACCCACTGCTCGGACCCTTGATAATGGGCCACTCTTTGACACCTGGGCTAATAAGGTCCATGGTTGGTCAAGTGTAAAAACCAACAGGAACTGAGCCTAACTTATTGAGATCTATGTCTTTGGCATGCACATAAGCATCATAAGCAAGTTTCTTTAAGTTCACCACTTCAATATGTTATTTAGTTAAAAACAAGAAATTTATGACATGAAGCATTTCTGTCAATCGCCAGCGGGAGAAGATATTAATTTTTTCAAAGTTGATACAATTGCCCAGAAAGGTGGCTGTCGTAATGATTCCCTCGTGACTGGGAATACAAGTTCTAAAATGATGCATCCTCTATACAACCAGCTAGATAGAGTTGATCATCAATTTATAATTGTGGGAATTCCATATTGAAGGGTTCGAAGTTTGTGATTACAGCCGCACCAGCAAGTGGAATTTGGAAGCGGATAAGCAACCTATCAAACCTTACCAATCAAAAAACCAAAAAAGACAAGCTCAGTAATGGAAATGGGGAAGTTAGAGGATACTGAGCGGGGCGAAGAGCATTTGACGGCTTCATCTGCAGAAAGCACTCTGCATACGCGACTCAGGAATCAAATTTCATCATAATCCAAACGAATAAATGACACCAAACACGAAATGCAATAGAAAGGCGGGCACTTACCCGTGCAAATCCCTTTCGCACAACACCTCGACCGATTCAGGGTTGGATAGTACTTCAAAGAAACAAAACGCAGAAGTCACGAATTGCCCAATCAAGCCCTAGACAGGCCACAAACCACCTACAACAGGACACGCATATGGAATTAAACGTCGTGCTGGGTAGCGGAAATCGCTTACGAAGAAGCAGATGGGGCACTCCTCGAGGTCGCCGCCGGGATCCTCGAGGGCGTCAAAGCACGGGGCAAGCTTCTGCGACAGTATCAGCTTCCTGAGCTTCTTGTAGTCCACATTCGACGGCTGCCGCGCCAGCCGCTGCGGCCGCGTCAGCCGCTCCTCCACCGCCCCCCTCCGCCCCACCCCGCAGATCCGGTTCCCCATCCCCTACTCCCCTCTCACCTAGGGTTCCCAATTGGCCACCCCGCCCCCCGCGTGGAGAAAAGCCGCCATTTTCCTCCCCCTTTTCTCTTCACATTTTCCTCCTCCCCTCCTCCTCCTCCTCCTCCTTATCCGTCTGAAAGAATAAACGAAGTCCAAAAAAAAGGACGAAAAGAGATGATGGGAGGAAAGAAGCAGTGATGCGAGGACAGCCGGCGAAAAAGAGGGCGGAGAGACGTAAATGCCCTCGGTTAATTTGAAAATTACGAGAAGGCCACGACTGGGTTCTACACGTGTCGTGCCCATTGAGTGAGTCGATGACGTGTCCAAGAAAGAGAATTTGAGGATGAGGTGGCGAAGACACGTGGAAGAGCGCCCTCCAGAAGGTTATTATTTGATTGGTTCGGGATTTGTCCTTTTCCGCCTCCTCTCCACTTCTCTCTCTACTACAGTACTACCCGCTTTTCCTCGCAACACGCTTCGGCTTTGTTCCATTCTGTCTTATAGCGTGTCGGTTAAGGACGTCACGGCGGCCGTTGAGGAGAGAGAGTGGGGGAGGAGTGAGATTTTTTCTTCCCTTCCGGATCATGGTTTGCCTCGTGTATTGTACAGTTCTGAAGTCTGAGGACTCATATCACATGAAGAATTTGGTCTATGATACAATAACGAGATGGTGTAATTTATTTTATAAAAAAATAAGATTTTTTACGTAAAAATTATGCATAGATGCATAATTATAGATATATTATTTTAAAAAAAAGTAGTGATATACATAATAACTGAATTTATATATTTATAATTTTTTTAAAAATAATAATGATATACATGTTAATATATTTCAAGGAATGATATATATATATAATTTCACCTTTAACAATACTTTTTAGGTACATTTTCTAAAAAATATATAAAAAAGAGTTTAATTAGATGGCTGATCTCAAGTTAGATCGAGTCGGGTCAACTATTACTAATACTATGATTGATCCAGCCGATCCATCCTAATAATACAGCAAATCTTACTTTTTAAAAAGTGAAAGTTAGTTTTAAATTTTGGATATTTGATAAATTAGTTGAGTTAGAGTGAGCTATTTGTGTTAATTAGGGGAAGATGATTCTATCATGGCCGCTTTGATATTAGAATAAGGCCGGTTAAGATTTATTATCTCGTGAAAGAGAAAGGACGGGCCCCACTCTCATATCTCACACTCATCATCTTTACTTGGGGTCGGGTAAGATATTCGAGCCTCTACCCTTACTCGTTTTTCAAACTGGGTCTCATAGTTTTAGAGGGGATTAAAAGGTGGGGGAGGTGATAGAATTTTGAAAAAAGGTGTGTGTGTGTGTGTGTGTGTGTGTGTGTGTGTGTGTGTGTGTGTGTGTGTGTGTGTGTGTGTAGAGAGAGAGAGAGAGAGAGTATCTTTGATTGATCCAGCCGATCCATCCTAATAATACAACAAATCTTACTTTTAAAAAAGTGAAAGTTAGTTTTAAATTTTGGATATTTGATAAATTAGTTGAGTAAGAATGAGCTATTTATGTTAATTAGGGGAAGATGATTCTATCGGGGCCGCTTTGATATTAGAATAAGGCCGGTTAAGATTTATTATCCCATGAAAGAGAAATGACGGGCCCACTCTCATATCTCACACTCATCATCTTTACTCGGGGTCGGGTAAGATATTCGAGCCCCCACCCTTACTCATTTTTCAAACTGGGCCTCATAGTTTTAGAGGGGATTAAAAGGTGGGGGAGGTGATAGAATTTTGAAAAAATATGTGTGTGTGTGTGTGTGTGTGTGTGTGTGTGTGTGTGTGTGTGTGTGTGTGTGTGTGTGTGTGTGTGTGTGTGTGTGTGTGTGTGTGTGTGTGTGAGAGAGAGAGAGAGAGAGAGAGTATCTTTCAAAGAAAATAAAGAATCAAATGAGTTACGTGGACCACGAATTGTCCGTTAGAATAGAGACATTAGTGTGTTACTCTTAGAAAAGAGGACATAGTTTATATTTATTGTTGAATCTTTAAATTAGATAATAGAAACATATAACATAGTACGTTTGACTTTAGAAACATTAATCTTCAAATGTTTTAAATGTCGATTGTCCAATCTTCCAATGCCATAGATTAGTTGGATGTGAGACGTCAATATTTGTTTCGCCCCCAAACCCCCCAATCCCACAATTGTGACCGCGAGGACAGCCTCCCTTGCTCCGTCTCCCAATTCCTAATCAAACACACGTCAAGACAATACATTTTTATCTTTCATCCACGCACATTCGAAGTATCAAGCAAAACAACAAATTGTCATGTCTCTTGCACAAACACAAATGTCAAGCTTAGGTATTCCGTCTCTACTCGTTTACTAGATAAATTATCCTCTAGTTTGCTTGTTTTAAACCAAGTTTCTATTACGTCCATAAGTTTTCTCAATCGTACAAATGACATAGGGAGAAGCAAATGGGACATCCATTATCGTTGGTAAGGATAATGTTCATCTTTATCTTTCTTTATCTTCATTGTGTATCTGATGATGATGCTATTTGATACTTATGCAGGCTCGACGAGAGATTTCTCCCGTGGGCTTCCCTCGAACATAACAAAACGTATTCCACGGTATCGGTTTAGGTGATGTGGGGACAAACTGGTCTCATCACCTGTTAATGTAACGCAACCAAAATATGAGCATGCAATGCAGTCTCGTGAAAATTAGTTTAGAAAATATTACAAACATAAGAGAATATTTCTTAGTTAAATAGTCTTCAAGGATACTCTCTCCCCCCCCCCCTCCACACACACACACACACACACACACACACACACACACACACACACACACAGAGAGAGTCTTAGGCCTGTTTGGGAACGTGTCTAACCTAAACTTTTGAGTTAAAATTCTCCGAGCAACTTTAATCCCTTCCAAATGTCAGAGCATGACCTTGATTTTGATAAGAATAGATTTTGAGGAGAAAGAACGTAGACACAAAAGTGTCTGAGTTCTCGTAATCCTGCCAATGAAACATAAACCAAGTTCTCAGGATTAACAATGATGATAAAATAATGATAAGTTCTCTGACACTATCCATCGAGTACGGAGTGTGGATTTTGCGAGAATGAGAAAAGAAGGTTTACATTCCAAACGCGCCTAGACTCGCACCAACATATATCATGTTTTCCATATTAGAATGCAAACACATGTTTTTATTTTCCACTCTTTTCTTCACAGAGCTTGCAAACACATGTTGTTTCTTCTCCGTATCGTACCTCCATTTTTCTTCACTTTCCGATGAAGTACTTCCCGTGAATCTTGATTTTCACGGGAAAAGCGAGACTGCAAACCACCCCCCAAAAAATATGGAATAGGCTTCAAACCATTACACCAAAGGTTACCCCATCATGGATGAGAAAAACACCGAGGCAGATGGGAGAACGCCGAACAACATCGAAAATCAGAGCCTTTTGTGTGCACGCTAAACCCAATTAGGTTTTAATGTTCTATTTTAGGTTCTGCATATAATCTATTCCATTCACAGAGGAGGGGCTTGTTCACGAGAGGGGGCAAGGGAAGGGTCCCCATGCACTAACAACGGGGAGATTTGAACCCTAAACCTCTCACCTGCACAGGGTTAAACCAGTAAAATTTGGCTGCTTGCTCCATTGGAATCATTTCAGCATCCACACAAGAAACAAGTTTCCTAACCCTGT
The DNA here is from genome assembly GCA_022559845.1 of Amorphophallus konjac. Lineage (NCBI taxonomy): Eukaryota > Viridiplantae > Streptophyta > Magnoliopsida > Alismatales > Araceae > Amorphophallus > Amorphophallus konjac. The sequence goes on from CM040121.1 coordinate 593,387,491, forward strand.
GCAGACGAGGGGGCTCCTCTTAGAATATCATACGAACTGAAGCTCAAGCTACTTACACCACCAAATGGACCAGTTCCTTCTGCTCCCATGCCACCCGCGGGCACCTGGGCCCTTCCATACACGTCTGCATAGTTTGGATTCCCGACTACGCCGTTTGAATAGCTAGAAGCATGGCTGTACCCACCAACTGGCTGACCATAACCAGTGGCAGGATAGTTTGTAGCTTGGCCTGCAGGTGGATGTGCAGGATTGGCACTGCCATGTGTGCTTTCATATGGGCCTGGAGCTGCACCAAGGAAAATTAATTGAGAAACAAAGGAAGGGGTCCTTTAGAAAAGAAGGGATGAAGAAAGCACGTTGCAAAGTAATATGCAAAGTAAGACTGCACACTGGGGAATGGAGGATTAGATACCCTGTGCTCTCTTCTCAGCATTCAAAACATCAGCAGGTAGTTTCTCGACTTCTTTTGCCATTAAGATCATGTTCTTCTCCATCACATGCATCTGCCCCACTTGCTCTATGTTTAAACCTTTTTCATGCTCAAAAATGACCCTTTAATCCATCAAAAATGATAACAGTTTCAGTTTACACAAGGAAGCAGCGGAGAGGATCATTGGTGGTGAATATGGAGTAACTGTGAAGTAGCATATTATCAGTGACGGCCATGCTTACCTCAACCTCTGATGTTCTTGGTTCAAACTATCTAGCTCAGCGTGCAATTCAGGTATCTGTTTGATGTCAACATGGGCCTTCTGTAATTCTTCAGTTACCTCCTGTATTTGTGTGGTAAGTTCTTGCCTCGCTGCTACTAGGCTCTGGGCCTCCAAATGTGCCTGCTGCAATTCCCTTTTCAGACTCTCACCAGCCCTCACATCTGCCTCCAGCTTGGCAATTTTCTCTGATAATCCTCTAATTTGTATATCACTTTCCATTTTCTCATCACTAACACGACTTTGAAGTCTCCGCATTTCCTGCTGAGAAATCATAAGCTCTTGCCTAAGGATTACATGGGTTGCCGCCAATCTTTGATTTTCCCTTGCTAGTTTCTCCATTTCAACAGCCCGAACATCAATCTTGTTTTCAAAGAGCTCAGGGAGGGGAAGAGGCTCTAACGGCCAGTGACCTGCAGGGCCAAGTGTAGGAAAAGGACCATGTTTCATCATCCCTGGGGCTTGAATGTTTCCTCTTGCAGCCATGTCTCCTACTGCCTTAGGCAATCTGAAATTCGCAAATGGCAACAGCTTACAGAATCAAGGCCCAAAACAACACGATACCGTTCCATCATAAACGAGACTTTTATTAAAAGCAACTTTAAACACAGAAAAGGATGGGATATATTTCATCATTTAATGTCTACAGACATTAAAATGAGCAGAGATAAAAAAAAAAGTAAATCGAGCATGCAAATACAATTATCAGCTTTACGTGGCAAACAGAATACAATCATAGAACGCTGCCAGGAATAAATTTGTGACTCCTTATATTTGAGTTCAATCACAGGAACTTCAAGTTCTGATTGGGAGGAATGCATGCCTCCCACCAAAGAGAACCAAATGTCCACCCTCCAACTTATAGAAGGGCACTCATCAAGATCTAGAATGATGCTAAGATGAAATTTTCCATGAGAATTCCACCCACACAGAAAACAAAACTAATTATCTTATATTCTCATACAAAAACTAAGTTAACCTAGAACACCCGAGGAGGAGAACGTTAAAAGTAGATTTGCAGTCAGTATCTGCTTCATTTTATGAATTTCTCTTTTATTATAGCTATTGCAAGTTGAGATCTCCCTTGAATAAATAAAAGCCTTGGATCTCAGTTGTTCTATCAACAGTAGAATCCATAAGTGTTCACACCCATGCAACAAACATAGCAACAATAAACAAGCAAAAATAAAAGTTTAGAACCTTGCCCTGGAAAAGTCTACCAGAAATAGTGGCCCTCATGAAGAAGGAAAAGCATACATACGAGCCACCTTTCCCCCAAAAGGGCCAGCTCCATGCAAGGTTTGCCACCCCAGCCGTACTAGTTCCGACCAGGTACAGTCCTGCACAGTATGACAGCTACCGTGCCACAGCATGCCGAGAAGATTTTTTTTTGGCCAGAAATTATGCTTTTCTTATGATAACTTAATTTTTAAGATTAACTTTAAAATTCTAAGAATAATGGATTTAACTTGCAGAATAGTGGATTTAACTTAAGAATAATGGATTTGATTCTTGTTTTTACATGTGGGCCGGCAGGCCGTCAGGCCATCCCTCCGCGCAGATCCAGCACCAGTCTGCCAGCCGGATCCAGTGCCGGATCCGCCCCCTCCCTCAATGCTCTCTCATATAAACAAAAGAAAAAACACCTGTCGCTGCCGCTGGAGATCGCCACCTCGAGCTCGCCGGAGATTGTCGGAACCCTGCCACCCCCCTGCCTGGCACCACCGCAGACCCGCCGCCCTACAGCCTCGTCCCTCCTCCGGATGCCCCGGACCACCCCCCTTGCCCCTCGATTTAAAGCCGGATTGCACGTACCGGGTGCGTACCATACCGGATCGTGCAATCCATCGCGGAATGCACCGGGTCAAGCGATCCAGGGCGTGCCAAGTGTGTGCCACGTTCCGAGTGTGCCGCATCTGGGCTGGTACGATCCGGCATGTGCGGTACACAGCGTGTGCCAGATCAATCTGGCAAACCTTGGCTCCATGCGAAATTAGGATTGGACAGTGCATTTTCAATCTCTCTAAAAAACCCAAAACACAAATAGAGAAAGGAAAAAAGTTCTCCAGTAACCTGAAACCACCAAATAGACTTCTAAGATTATTGACCTGAAGTCTTCCACCAAATTCAGCCGTTTCTTTTTGAACTTCTGCTAAAATGACGACAGCTCCAAAGAAATTACCATGTAACATTGCTAGAACCTATCTATCTATTCTGCTCATAGTCTCCCAGATCCTTTTGTTGCTTAATTTTCTAGATAAAATACAATACCTGAAGGCTTTTAGTTCAACAACCATTCTGGCTCCTCCACTTTCAACTCCATAAAGAACATCTAACTTCCAGTGGCATTCAGAACTTCTAAAAATTGCATAAAAAATCTCAGAAAAGTTATTTAATGTCTGTCATTTTCAGTAAGAATGCTTGACCGAAAACTTCCATTTGCTCAGTGCTCCATGTGTCATTATCCCTAAGTCCGGAGTCTGCGACAAGTTACATCCATTAAGATCAGAGGAAACCTCCAGCTGAATAATCTCTTCATTTTCCTTCTAGAAAATTAGACCTGCCAAATTGTGAACTGACAAGCTGACCAACCAAACCCAACCCAGTAAAAAAATAAAAGGTTTGACCCAATACAGTTGTAGGGTTGGCTACAGATAAAACATCTTTACAAGTGAATATTTCTTCAGGTTGGGGTAGGTTCAGTTATAAAAAAAAGGGAAAAAAAAGGAAAAAACTGACCCAGACAGGGCCCAATGTGCTCATGGCGTTATTTTCAATTAACCAGATGCAAACTGAGCTGACCTGGGCCCCTGTCAACTCTATGGAAAACAGAAGCGTAAATTTTTTTTAGAATTTGTGGATGTAACTGATGTGGAACAGGTTGGGCAGATCCACTGTGGGACGAACTGGGCCTAGTTGGCATTGCTGAACCGATGCAGTGACGGGCGGGGACTCCCATGCAGCTGATACGGCTGCTGCCTTGCCGGGGTGGAGGACAATCATGATGGGCGGCAGTGGCTGCTGGACTGCTACAGGGTCTGATGGCGGCGGGCAGCTCCTGCTGGCAGGGAGGCTGAGTCACGGCAGGTGGCTGACGACGGTGGGGCATGGACCAAGGGTGCTCAGGGTGAAGGGAAAAGGAGTGCTGCTGTAGCCGGGTGGGGGCAGGGGAGGCGTCAACGATGGCTAGGGCCGGTCTCCGGTTTGGTGGAGGGCCGCATGGTTACAGGCGGCGGCGAACAATGGTTGCGGTCGAAGTGGGGGGGAGGAGGAAGAAGGGAGGGGGAGGAGTGCTACTGCAGTCCCAGTCATCCACGGTGGGATGGTCGTGGAAGCCATAAGAGGGGGGTGTAACACCACAGTTTTTAGAAGCCCAAAAACATATTAGATTTCTATGACGAGGGCTCAAATACATATTAGATTCTCTTAAATAAAGCCCAATAGGTCGACCCAGTTAATTAATATGATCCCAATAATCTTTATCAAGTAAATTAAATGAATATTTTACTTATCGATTGTTGAGCCCCACAAGATCTACAAGCATTTTCTGATATTTATAACGAATTTCAGAAGTTAAAGTGCATATGTCATGGCAAGAAACAATACAAGAGCGTCGCCATCACATAAGCACCCATAAGCATTTCATCAAACACAAGAAGGGCAGCACAAAGTCATGCACACCCGCTCGACAAAACCAAACTTTTTAGCTTATAATGACCCACGGATATTTTGTCAAACAATTGGTGGGCGGCCAGAGCCGTGTACCCACTCATAAAGTCTACACAAAGTCAAACTTTTAGCTTATTATGACATGTACATTTCATCAAGCACCGAGTGGGCACCACAAAATCATGCATCCACTTGACAAAAAATTATACAAAGTTAAATTTTGTGTCATTAGAGTACTCCCATGGTATTAAACAAATGACCTTTATCCTAAGGTCTAGGCGCAGTAAGGTGGCACCACAAATGGTCAACTACAAACAAACAAGTAAAAGTCTTCCACGCCTCCACGTGTTGCTCTGCTGGAAAGAGGGGCCATAAAAGACCCAAAAAAAAAAACTCCTTCACAGGTAGCCTTTTATTTATAGTATTAGACAGAGCATATGGGGGGGGGGACCACCCTCCTCTCTTCTCCTTGGTGCGGAAAGGCCTGAAGATCGGGAGGGGGGGAACCCCCGGCCAAGTCCACCGGGGGGGACCCCTCCCCCCTTCCTCCTACTGTCATCCCTGTTGTAGACTAGAAGGGGGGGACCGGTCAACTCCACTGGGGGTACCACCCCTTTTCCTCATGCTGCTGCTCAAGATGGACCAGGAGGGGGGGACCCCTGGTCAACTCCACCGGGGTACCCCCGCTCCCCCTCTCTCCTATCGCTATCGCTTCAAGACTGGGAGGGGGGACCCCTGGTCAATCCCACCGGGAGTGGCCCCCCTCTCTCCTACCCTTGCTGATGCGGGACGCTATGCAAACGAGGACTCTATGCGAAGACGCGACCAAGTGGACAAGTAAGATCAGCAACTTGCAATAGTTGAATGGCGTATACTCGACACCTAACGTTCCCAAGAGAGAAACCACGCCGAGTAACAAGCAACTCAAGCTCGCAAAACGTCACCAAGAGAGCGAAGCGTGTCGATCCGCACAGTTAAGGAACCGGCCGAGTCTAGGGTAGGCAATTCACACACTGGTGCTCGGGTCGAGCACGGGACGATCACGCTCTCTCACCGTGGCAGTGACGTACCAAATATAAGAGCTAGGCGCCTATGATCTCACAAGCAGCGGCGTCAAGAAACTATACTAAATAAGCAAGCTAACCAAGCAAGGAAGCGGATGCATACCTCCACGCTCGGGGCGTGGGGAAGATGCCCGGCCAAATCACACAACCACCTGGTACAAAGTCAAACAGAGGTACAACCCAACACAAACGTCCACTCCTCGCAGGGAGGTAAAAGGCTACAGAGCGTAGTCCGGGGGTCGTGCGAAGTGGGGTGACGGGCCACGAGTGGATGACGCGTTACGGAAGCCGAGGGAGATTCCCACGTCCCTAGTAGCACGCTACAGTGGATGGCGAGCCTCCTGGACGAGGAGGGTTGTCGACGGTGCCGGCTGGACCCGCCGGAGTGACCTCGAGCGGTGGGCAGGTTGCTCGCCAGTCTGCGCGTGCGCTGGGAGGCAGCGGGAAGACGAGCCCGGTACGCCGCTTTCTTCACATCTGCTGGTCACGTAACTTGGCGTGGACGTTGCTGGGGATGTCCCAAGGACACCGGTGGAGTCATGGCTGCAACGGGGTACCGTGGAAGGCGAAGCGAATTTTGGAGCTAGCCCTACGCAATCTGGACTGTGTGCTGGCAGTAGGACAGGGGACCGAAGATTGGGCTGGAACTGAAGCTTCCTGGAGGCGAATGGGGCGGGGTTTTCTCTGGTGGATAGTTGATAGGCGTAGGATGACTGGTCAGCAGAGGTGGGATGGTGTGCAATGGAGGTTTTGGGCGCGGGAGGCACTGGAAAGCAGAGCTCAGTCTGCAGGCCTGTGTAGACCAACAGGGAGACAGGAAAGTAGGATGGTAGTGCGCGAGGCAAACGGGCTCTGACTGACTTGAAATTTTTATGGTGGGAGGTTTAGAATGTGGGGAGGACGTGTACCAATTTTTATAGCATTTAGAAAAGATTTGAGGGTCGAAAAAATTACTGTGGGCTGGTTCTGTCCCGTCAGGCTGCACAGGGCTAGTCAGCGCAACAAAACGGGCTCTGAAGAGAAGTTTGACCACCAGTGGAGTTTTGGCGTGAAATTTTAACTGGGTATAGGGGACATATGGAGGAAGAAAAACTCTGAAGAGGTGAACATGATCTGATGTTGGGAAAGGGGCGTACCAAGGTGATCTTCAGGGTTCAGATTTTATGTAGGTCTGCACAGGGGCAGCCAGCGCAGGTAAAAGGCTTACAAAGGGAATTTTCTCAAATGGACGAATTTTGGCAAGGGGTTTTCAGGAGTGTCTTGGGGACAGGGAGAGGAAGAAAAGTCAAGAAGAGGCTTAGAGGATATGAGGACGGGAAGGAAGGGTTCCAACCTGATCTTTGCGGCCCAATTCTGCTGGCAGACAACCAAGACTGGTGCGCAGGGCAGCAAGGGCTATCTTCCCCGAACTTGTAGCAACCTTTGATCCATGAACTCCGGGCATGAGGAGAGGTTGGGGAAGTCGCCTCCCAGTAGAGTGAGCAGCAAGAAACCTATAATAGACCTTAGCAGTCGCTCCCAAGGGTAGAGGAAGAGGGAGAGGAGAGATAGAGGGTGTCACACCCTAGAGGGGAGGGGAGGAAGAAGAAGGAAATGCTCTTGGCAAACTTCTAATTTCATTCATTCATCAAATCCCTCAGGGGGGGGGAATACATGATAATATATAGAGTTTGGACTCCAACTTCCCTCCTTAGAGTTTGAATTTGAATCCATTTGAAATTTAAATTCTATGGGCTCCATCATTGCTCTTTGGAGTTTGTGTTTGACCCATTTGAAATTTAAATTCTATGGGCTCCATCTTCCCTCCTTGGAGTTTGGATTTGAACCCATTTGAAATTTAAATTCTATGGGATCCATCATTGCTCCTTAGAGTTTATGTTTAACCCATTTAAAATTTAAATTCTATGGGCTCCATTCTCCCTCCTTGGAGTTTGAATTCGAACCCATTTGAAATTTGAAATCCCAAAATGATGCAAACCCAAATACATGCCAAAGACACACCTAAGACGTACACAATACAAAATACGACCAAGTACGTACAAAATACCAAATACGTATAAAATTCAAATACGACCCAAATACGTACAAAATACATGTACGTAGAAAAATACGTACTGAAGTGTCAAAGCTCCAGGGGAGACTCCAGACTGTCCCCAAGCCACAAAGAGGTCGGTGTCGACCGAGTCGTGCTGTGTGTCCGGTACCGGCGGCTCTCTGAGTCGAGACGTATTCTTGCTCGGGTGTCCTCACCAACTCTCCCCGGGTGGAAAGAACTCGACCCTGTCGAGTAAGGGTCTTTGTCGCTCTGGTACCGCTCTAGCAAGTCTGGATCTAACCTCTCCAACTTTGCCCGGGTGATCCATGCATCATCGGACGCGGGCCGTCCCCTCCAACGCACCAAGTAGCGGTGATACGCGCCACTCCTAGTGGTGGTTACCTGCTCATCCAGTATAGACTCTATCCGCTCACGCTGCTGAGGTGACAGGGTTGGAAGTGGACTCTCAGGGGAGGGCTCGCTCACAAGGGGTGGAGAAGGCCCGAACAACTCACTAGGGATCACTGCCGGGTCCCTATATGCGACTAAGTCCGAGACATTGAATGTGGAACTGATACCATAGTCATCCGGCAAGTCTACAACATATGCATTGGATCCAACTCGCTTCAAAACTCTAAAGGGGCCAGCACCACGAGCCTGTAGTTTCTTCACGGCTCCAGAAGGAAACCGTTCCGGTCTGACCTGGATCATGACATAATCTCCCTCCTGGAACTCACAGGGGTGTCTATGAGCGTCAGCCAACTCTTTATATCGCGCGTTGCTGGTCTCTATATGGCGACGAATACCATCGTGCAAACCCCTAACATGCTCGGCAAACGACTCTGCAGACTACGACACTCTAGCATGCATGGGTAAGGGAACTAGATCCACTGGCTTCCTAGGTCTATATCCTGTAACAACCTCAAAAGGACTCATGCCTGTGGACCTATTGACTGAGTCATTATATGCAAACTCGGCAAGTGGCAAAACCGAATCCCAGTCCCTCTCGCGTTCCCTAACCAAACATCTCAAGAGGTTCCCCAAACTTCTATTGACTACCTCAGTCTGCCCGTCAGTCTGGGGATGGTAGGCTGTGGAGAATTTGAGCTGAGTGCCCATCAAATGTCAAAGGGCCTTCCAAAAGTAGCTAGTGAACCGAACATCTCGATCGGACACAATGGACTTAGGAAGCCCAAATCGGCTCACTACACTAGAGAAGAACAATCGAGCAACCCTAGAGGCATCTGAAGTCTTTGAATAAGGAATGAAGAGGGCCATCTTCGAAAATCTATCAACCACCACAAAAATTGAATCACGCTTGTGGGCGGTCCGTGGCAACCCCAAAACAAAATCCATGCCGATATCCTGCCACGGCCTATCAGGCACAGGAAGAGGAGCATAAGGACCTGAAACCTGCTTTCTCATCTTGGCCACAGTGCAGGTACGACACTGGGCCACAATGCGAGCAACGTCACGCTTCAAACTAGGCCAATAAAAATGATGCTCGACTGCCTCGATGGTCTTATTCCGACCGAAGTGGCCAGCTAGACCTCCCGCATGCATCTCCCAAGTGAGGAAGTCGCGAACTGAAGTCCGTGGAACACACAAGCGACTCCCCCGAAAGAGATAACCATCCTGCAACATATAATCAATGTGCTCTTGGGACGGCCCCGACTGAAGGGTGGTATAAATCGGACCGAAGTCCGGACAATCGGCATATGCCTCCTTCATCCTATCCATCCCTACCACCTCTACACTTATGGTGGTCAAAAGATAAGCGCGACGGCTCAGAGCGTCGGCCACTCGATTTTCCGCACCGGCCTTATGCTTCAGCACAAAGGTATACTCTTGAAGGAACTCCACCCAGCGACTGTGACGAGAATTGAGCTTCTTCTGGGCATGGAGATACTTGAGTGCCTCATGATCAGAAAACAGGACAAACTTGTTGGGTTCGGTGCTATGTATTCAGAGGGGGGGGTGAATGAATATACCCTTAAAAAAACTTCGCCCAATTAAGAATTCTTCCTAATACAACCAGAAGCCCAATAAGCAATTGCGGAATTCAGATTTATTAAGACAACTGAAATGCTTATAGATGAACTAACTAGTGACTTAGGAACAATGTCAACGAACTCTCAATACCACAGTCAAACATATAGTGTGCGCAGCAATGAAATGAACACATAGAGAAAATCAAACCATATCGACCCTATGCATTCATCTAGCGGCAAACCCACAAAGAGATCAAACAACTGCACAATGATTTTTAGGTGGTTCGGTCCTGCAGACCTACATCCACCCCACACTGAAACCCGAGTGTGGATTCTGCTGACTCACAGCTTGAACAGCTGGGCATCACAGCTTGCCATACAATCCGATGAGCAACACAGCTTGCTATCCAGTGGAATCTACCACTGCAACCGCTGGGGATTACAGCTTACCCGTTTAGAGACAGCACCTCTGCAAACGCTGACTAACAGCTTGAAGAAAGGATAAAAGATGAAACAAAAACAAGAAGACAATCAGCGACTGAAAGCTGTAAATGAAAGCACAAATGATATAGCTCTCGAAGGAGCAGCTCTGGCTTGGATTTGATCCAAATGCCAGATATCCACTATCTCTCTCTCTTTCTCTGCTCGAGCTCTCTATCTCTCTCTTTCTCTTCTTTCTCTTCTGCTCTTCTTCTCTTTCTCTTTTTCTTCTCTGCTTCTTCTGCTTCTCTTTTCTTTCTCACAGGATCGTGCAGGCTATCATTTGCTTCTTTCGATCTCTTCTGCTAGAGCTCTCTGTCTCACAATCAGTCTTCTTCAGATGGAAGAAGCTTCATATATATAGAGCAGCAGGAATTTGGCGTGTGCTCTCCACATCTCCCGCCCAAAGGCTTTCGCCTGAACCGAGGCATTTCGACCACCTGGCAGCATCTTGACTGGGCTGCATCCACGTGTCATAATCTGGGTACCTCGTCCTTCCTTGGATCACGTGCCTTCATTAGGCTCTGCAAAGAATCCCTGTCAGACAGTCGAATAGGATTATCAGTTTAAGACTGAAACCCCTGTACAGACTTCATAGTATACACAATGCATTGTATAGACTTTGTAAAGCGACAGGAATGTATGGACTTTGCAGTGTGTAATGTGCAGACGTTATGCAATGTATGGACTTGCGTTCAGCAGCAGTGTATAGACTTGAAATATGCCGAGCTTAAGCTATGTACATTCTTCAAATATGCAGAAGTAAACGTGCATCAATGTGTAGACTTAGCAAACCAAATTATGAACAAAGCAACACAATGTGCAGACTTCGTGCAATGAGTGAAGCAGTGTATAGAGTTAGAGTGCAGTGAATGTTCAAGTGATGTACAGACTCTGCCAAGAGCAATGCACAATGCACATATGAATGTACAGACTTCGTTTGTGCTATGCAAGCATGCTAAGATGCAATGTATAGACTTTATTGAATGCATTCTATGCAGACCCTGTACAGACTTGATGAGACGATGCATTCACGATGTATAGACTTCAGCTCGTGCAAGCAAAGTCAATGTATAGACTTGGCGTTTGTGTAAGCATGCGATGTACAGACTTTGTGTTGTGAACACAGGCTGTACAGACTTGCTAACATGCATGAACAAATGGCATTGTATAGACTTAGCAATGTGTTATGCAGAATGCATCACGCAAAGTATGAACATCAAGAATGAATGCACAATGGCTGTATGGACTTGACATTCTGAACAATGTACATACTTACTACCTGAAGTGAGAAATGGAGTGTGTAGACTTTGCTTTGAACAAGGCACAATGTATAGACTTAGTCATGCGTGCAGCAAAGACAATGTATAGACTTGGTCTGTTGTACAGACTTCATGAACGATGTAAAGACTTGCAACGGAAAGGCTGTACAGACTTGAGCACAGCAAAGCAATTGAATGTATAGACTTCACGATGTGAAGACTTGCCAAAGACAACTGGACGATGTACAGACTTGAGCGAAGTAAAGTCTGTACAGACTTGAAGGTTCACAATGTATAGACTTTGGCAAAGCACCAATGTACAGACTTACACAGTTCTAGCTACAGTGCTATGTATAGACTTGGAAGCATATGAACATGGCGCTGTACAGACTTTGAGTGAGAGCCCAATGTACAGACTTGGTGGAACTGAGTGTAGGTAAAGATTAAGAATGTATAGACTTGCTCAGTTCAGCACGTAAGTAAAGATGCCAATGCAATGTACAGACTTTGCAAGAGACACTAGACGATGTACAGACTTAGCCACAAGCTGAACAATCGAATGTATAGACTTGAGATGAATGCATGAACAGTCCGATGTACAGACTTGCCAAATGTATAGACTTTAAGTCCAATGCAGGAGGCTGTACAGACTTTGATGAATAAACAAGCCGATGTACAGACTTGCCAATGTAGAGACTTGAGAGCTCTGACTATGTTCACGCAATGTATAGACTTGAATAGTGAGACACAAGGAGAGACGCTGAATGAGACACTGAAGTCTGTATACACTTTAACAGTGAGACAGTGTACAGACTTAGCAGCGAGCAGACAGACGACGGCCAAGACAATGTATAGACTTTGCGTCTTATGTGAGACGAACGATGTATAGACTTAGCCAGCCTTCAGCTCGATGTACAGACTTGCCTTAAGCAATGGCTGTACATACTTCATGAACGATGTTCAGACTTTTGTGTGTGATGAACAACCGATGTATAGACTTATGCATGAAGCAAGGCAATCTGATGTGTAGAATTTCTCAACACAGTGGCGAGCAACTAAACGATGTGTAGACTTCAGAAATGCATAGAGACACTACAGCGTGACAGCGTCGACGCAGCAGTTCACCCTGATGTGAAGTTAGATCTGGGTCAGTTCAGTGGGTCGACGCAGTGACCCCATGCGTCAACGCATCCAGCCTTATCTTCAAAGCCATCTGAGGCATTTCAAGGCTGCGTCAACCTCGTGGACTCAATGGGTTGACGCCATCTGAACTACTTAGGAGATGTATAGACATGCGAATCTGATGTAAAGACTTGAGGGGGGTCGACCCATCTAAGAAGGGGGTCGACCCACAGAGCTAGCACACTGTTGCACCCATAATTTATCGTGCTAAAGGTTCGGGATTTTTAATCTCGCATGTGACAAGATTTCGGATGCGGTGTATCACCATCCGATAGGATATTCCTACACGGGATACCTTGTTCGGCGTATCGCCGTCCCGTCGGATATTCCTAAACTTAAGGCTTTATAGCCCATATGTCGTGGCAATATAAACCCCTCGGAGGATGACCACGAGCCTAGCACGAGCCGCAATGATTGTCAGGATCATGTGGCTATATTTAAATCCCTACGGGATTAAGCCCTCGCCCTTCGGATGTGCAACCCTAAGAAAGGAACACCTCTACAGCGGCGAAGAAGAGGCTGGAATAGGTCTACGTACCAAGCACAGCGTCCCTCGCACGTGTATCACGAGGCGCGGACAACAGCTCGTCTTCCCGCAGCGACCTACGGCACGAGGAAGACGACAAACGAACAAGGCGGCGTTCCCTCTCGTTGTTCTCCACGAGACACGGCGAAACCCGGAGTTTCAGAGCCTCGGAGCCCCCTTTTATGGAATCCACGCGAGAAGTAGACCCGTCCGGGGGTGGAGGGACCCGTCCGGGGTCGCCCTTACCCGGACGAGTCCGCCCGGGGCGAGAGGAGTCCCGCGCGGGACTCCTCCTAGGCGGGCGGACCCGCCCGGGGTCGTTCGGACCCGAGCAGGACCCACCCGGGGTCCGCGACCCCGGGGAGCCCCCCTCGGGGTGCGTGCGGCCTGGGTGGGGACCACCCGGAGTCCGAGACCCCGGGGAGGTCCTCCCCGGGGCGCGCGACCCCGGGCGGGTCCGCGACCCCGGGGAGGTCCCCCCGGGGTCCGCAACCCCGGGCAGGTATTGCCCGGGGGTCCGCGACCCCGGGGAGGTCCCCCGGGGGGTCCGCGACCCCGGGCAGGCCTTGCCCGGGGGGCTGCGACCCCGGGGAGGTTCCCCCCGGGGGTCCGCGACCCCGGGCCGGTCCCCCCGGGGTGCCGCGACCCAGGGGAGGTCCCCCCCCCCCGGGTGTCCGCGGGACCGTCCCGGGGACCTCCCACCCCGGGGAGGTTCCATTCCCGCGCACGGACTAAAAAAATTTAAAAATGGAACCTCCCCGGGGTCATTTTCATCCCGTTGGACCCGTACGGGGTCGAGCACTCCCGGGGAGGTTCCCCACTTCTATAAATAGACCCCCAGAGGTCCAAAAGAGGACACTGGGAAGTGACTACAAGCAGCAACCTACGGAGCATACTTGAAGCTTTTGTTCGTTTGTTTCGGCCCGCGTGGGGTAAGTCCCCGGGTCTTGTATTTATGCCCCTATGGGGTATATTTACGTTTATGCCCCTCAGTGGGCCATGTTTGTAATTATGCCCCTCAGCGGGCCATGTTTTGTAAGTCTTTACGTCTCGGGACGACTAAGTCTTGTATTTCTGCCCTTATAATGGCGAAATTACAAAAAATATCCTTCCCGAGACTGTAAAAGACCGAAGTCCTGTAATTTGCAGTTATACCCTGCAACCTTTTATAATTGGGACTACGTCCCTATCCCTCGTTCCAAAGCGGACGTTTGTATAGTTGACAATTCGCCGACAACCTTTGTACTCATACGGAATTGTAAAAGCATTCAGCATGTTTTATATGTAACCTCGGGTGGGAAAATTATAAGAAAACCTCCCCGACTTTGAAAAATTGTGTATATACCCCTCCTTCGGCCAAATTGACAAATGTGTGCCTTCCATGAAGCCCCTTGTCATTCTTTCAGTCCGGAAGTGTTGTCAGCTCAGTCCAGCACTCGGGTATTATACCAAACCTAGGTCTAGGGTCTGGTAAAATTACCAAAATACCTCTGTAACCTAAACATGGCCTCAGAGCCCTCGAAACCCTCCAGAAAGAGCCTCAATGCCTTGGGGAGTTAGAGATCCAGTTTCACTTCCACTCCAGCCCAGAAAATTTCATAAATGTCCCTGGCCTGGAAAATTACCAAAATACCCCTGGGTTGGTAAAATTACCAAAATACCCCCGGGGTCCAGAAAACTTCCCTTGCTTTAAAAATGCCTATGGCTTCCGCATATTTGTGCCTCTATGCCTAAATCTTAGGGTTCTGCTCAGACCTAGCCCTAATCTAGTTGTTTCTATGTGTTGATGGTAAAATGAGTGGTCATGGAGAGTCTCTCGAGTGAGCTTGCCCTCCACATCAGAACCTTTGTAGAAGTCTTTTGGGACCTCTTTGACAGTTAAACAAAGGTGTTCGGACGTTAGGCCGATGTAAATCAACACTGACTCCGGTCAGTGGGGAAAGGTCCAGCACTCGAACCCAAATCGTCTGATACTATGCGCACCCACGGAACCCTCTCTACGCAGAGGAGTGTTTCTTTTCAAAAAGAACGAAAATCTACCTTTTATCTACGATAAGAGTATTTCTTAGATTTTTTCCGTGTCCAACAGACTGGCACGCCCGGTGGGACCTTTCCCGCCTTTCTTCTTTCTGTCAAAGAAAGTCTCTAAACCTTCTTCAAGGTTCTGATTGCCCCTCTTCCTCTTACAGGACGGGAAGAGGAGGGCACATCTCTCTCTGTTCATTTGAGAGTTCTTTGTGCATCTGCACGCCATTCCGTTCGTGCTACGCACCACCACCACCAACACTTCAACAGCGATGGCTGCCGTTATCTACGGCCCTGAGATCGTCGCCAACCACGCCAAGCTCGGATTCCTGGCGACCCCGCTGGTCTTCGGCGACTTCCCACCTGTCGTCGGCTCGCCCTTCTTCTTGGGCGTGGTACCGGTGGCTGAGGCCAGTTCAGCCAGGCTTCCAACAACTGTCGAGGGCGTCAAGCCTTCGGCTCCAACAACTGGCCGGGTCAGTCCGGTCAAGAAGACCATCACTGAGGGTGTTAGGCCCTCTGTTGCTTCGACTGGCCGGGTCCGCCCGGTCAAGAAGATAGCTGTCGGAGGTGTCAAGCCTTCGGCCCCTTCAACTGGCCGGGTCAGTCCGGTCGACAAAACAACTATCGGGGGCGTCAGGCCCTCGGCCCCTTCAACTGGCCGGGTCCGCCCGGTCAAGAAGACAACTGTTGGAGGCGCCAGGCCTTCGACTTCAATTGCTGGCCGGGTCAGTCTGGTTCAGAAGCCAACTATTGAAGGAGGCAAGCTCTCCGCCATTCCCGGTCGGACTCGCCCGGCCAACAAGCCAGCCGTCGGGGGTGCCAGGCCCTCGGCTTCGACAATTGGTCGAGTCTGTTCGGCCAACAAGCTAGCTTCTGAAGGCGTCAGGCCTTCGGTTTCGTCGATTGGTCGGGTTCACCTGGCCAAGAAGTCAATCACTGGGGGTGTCAGACCCTCTGTTGCAACAGCCGGCCGGGTTCCCTCGGTCAACAACGCGACTGTCGGGGGCGTCAGGCCCTTGGCTACATCAACCGGCCGGGTCCATCCGGTCAATTCGCCAACTGTTAAGGGTGTCAAGCCCTTCATCCCAACAACCAGCCGAGTTCCATTGGCTGCTCCGTCAATGGCCGAAGGTGTCAGGCCTTCTGCCCCAGCTGGTGGCCGAGTCTTCTCGGTCAATCAAATCACTGCCGACGCCGCCCCTGCTCAACGGGGACAACGTCGCCGCCGCAATGGCGCCAAACCTACTGCAGCTACCCTCAGAGGTGTTGTACCTGCTCAACGGGGGCAACGTCGCCGTCGTCAGGAGGACGCCATGCCTACCACGGGCGCCACCACTGCCTCCCCTACTCAATGGGGGCAACGCCGAAGCCGCAAGGGTGCAAGGCCCGAGGCTCACGATGGATTGGTAGTCCGAGAGAGCATACTGAGACCAGATCCCAAGAAGATAAGATGCGGGAGAGAGTTCCAAGGTCCGTCCCAGGTCGAATCAGCCCGGCATCGTCCTAAGAGAGAACTCTCGGCCAGACAACAAAGGCAAAGCCAAGGCGTCAGAGCCTTCAGCCAAAGCTCCTGCCAAGTCAGCAAGGCCATTAGTCGGGGAAAGGACTCAACCCCTTGAGCCCGCAAAGATCCCGGCTAAGGCCTCTGTCAGCTCAGCAAGGCCGCCAATTGTAGAAAGGCCTCAGCAGCTCAAGCAAGCCAACCCACTAGACCAAACAAAGTCGGTGGAACTACAAAGCTCCCAGAGGCCCTACTGTGGACTGGCAGAGTTCCAGGAGTTGCCTCCTGAAATAATTGCTCAGGCAATCAATGCCACCTTCCAAGCTCAGCCGGAGGAGGTCAATTGGACCAAGATTGCCCCCAGAAAAAGTCGTGGCACTAAGGTTCCTAAGGAGCCAGCCCAGAGCAAGAAGCAAAATTCTGGGGGCAAGCGAGTCCCACTGCCGAAGCAAACTCCTCTCTCTTCTCAAGAGGCAACACGCCAAAAGAAGCAGGAGAAGAATCGCAGGAAGAACTTGAAGAGGAGGTTGAAGAAGCAAGCCGAGCAAGCCGCTGCTATGGAGGCTCCTAAGGAGCTAACTCCTCTACAAAGACTTCAAAAGCTCATAGATGAGCTGGAGGAGTACACTCCCCCTCATCCCACCAGGGTCGTCACTCTAGACGAATATATTCCCTGGGACAAGCTTGGGCGCAAAGCTCGTCTTCTACAATGGCTCCGAGAAATGGTTCACCGTCTTGAAGAAGGTGAAGACTTCCCAATCCCGGAGGAGCTCTCCTTATTCTACAAAGATGAGGAGCTCACTGTCGAGATGCTCGAGGAAATGCTGCAAGAGCTCTCTTGCAACATGGTGGCGATTCCGCCACCCGACAATATTTATTGTCCCACGGCTGATAGCGCTGGAGGCCAGGCGCCTATGGCGACATATCGGCGCCGCTCGGCGAGAAATGGCCGGGGACGTGGCCGAGGTCGTGGCCGAGGACGTGGACGTGAAGGTCCCCTTGCTCCCGATCGGGTCATAATATTCAGAGGGGAGAAACCAGGTCCTGTCCCGGAAACCCAAGTTCGGGGGATCCCTTTCATCCTCAACCCCTCAGAGGGTTCAGGCCCCATCTCAACGGCTAAGCCGGGTGGCGTCCCTTTTACAATCACATCCTCTGATGAAGAAGAGGAGTCAGCTAAGTCGCCAGTGCGCGAGAAGGTGTCAGAGCAGGCCGGCCCCTCCAACAGGGTCGAGTCTACAAGCCCAGTAGGTCCTTCTAATGAAGACCAGCCTGATGAGCCTTTGCCACCTCCAGAAGAGTCTTTGGCTCCGCTATTCCAGGAAGATGCGGAAGGCCAGAATACGGAGGAGCGCCCTCCTAAACGGGAGAAGTCTCGCCAGGTGCCGAAGGCCTTGGCGGAAATCATTCCGCCATTTGACAAGACCCGTGCCAGGGCAAACCGCAAAATTATTCATCATATGAAGCGGTTCCCAACAAATGTCACTATTTGGGAAGCCATTGCTTGGAGCAAAGACCTCAGAGAGGCTCTTGTCAAGATACTTCAAGATCCAGAGGCATATGAAGCCCATGTTACAGAGTTGCAAGCCCAGGCATATGAAGCACTCACAGCCAACATCTCCTTCACGGACAAAGACATGTTGCTGTCTTCTCCGTGCCATAATCGTCCCTTATATATGAAGGGGACGATCAATGGGCATGACGTGAATCGCATCCTGGTGGACGCCGGAGTAGCCGTCAACATTATGCCTTTGAAGACTTTCAAGTCTCTATACTTGGCACCTTATTTGCAAAAGGTGACCGATGTCAAGATCTCGGGATTCAATCAGGGCTCCGAGGAGGCGCTTGGTCGGGTTGTTGTCAAACTAGTTTTGGGCGATTTCGTCACTCAAGCGACATTCTATATCATCAACTCCGACACATCTTACAAGATGCTGCTTGGAAGACCTTGGCTTCATGAGAATTGGGTCGTTCCTTCAACGTTGCATCAGTGCATTAAATATGCTAAGTCTTGGGAGCAACATACGGTCTTCGCAGACCAGGCCCCGTTCCATCCCAATGAGTGCCATCTGGCCGATGCTTCACTATATTTTGGGAAGCCCACCTTAACAATCCCCGAGCCTTTAAAAGGTAAAGGGAAGCAAAAGGAGGGCAGCTCTTCACTGTCAACCAAGACATGGTAAAGCTGCACAGGCTGAGCCTCAGTGCCGCCTCCATGCCGACCCAACCAGAAAGGCGGAGTATGGACTTTGAAGCCAACCTTATCAGCCGGGTCATTGATGGGAGTATCTCCTTACCGCCTAAGTGCCTTCAACTCGTGTCCCAATGGGAAGAACAGGAGGTAGAGCAGTTGAAGACCTTTACAGTCTCCTATCAATGGAGAAGGAGACGCAACAAGGGCAAGGAGGTCAAACCGATCATCTTTTACAAAGGTGATTTAGTCCCACCGTGTCCTCCTAAAGATGACTTCGGCTGGGATACTCCCGCCGATGTGGTGCCAGAGCCAGTCCAGGAGATGGACGATATGCCAGAGTATATCAAGGAGATGTGTAAAAAGCAGCACATCCCGCAAACTCTGGACTCTGCTCGAGCGGCATATTTTCATCAACTATGGAATCCTCCACAAGTCCGCGGGCAGCCTCCCTTCTCCCGTAAAGATACAAGGGGCCTTGGCTATGACCAGGAGAAGGACTTCGAGGTCCACTTCGCAGTCAACACCATAGGACTGCTACCTCTCCCTAACGGGCAAGTTGAAGTTGAGCCCAACATAGATGACTCTGCAAGGGAGTCCGCTGATGTGTCTACGACACCATCACCTTCATCAGGAGCTGACAATGGTCACCCCTCAGAGGAAGGAGCAGCTCAGCCTGCTAACCACCCGCAAAACAAAGCGAGCTTTTCGGCTTCAAGCCACGAGCAAAAGTGCTTCGAAGAATTTGATGTCTATGAAGCCAACACTGATGACGAGGGAGACTTCGTCGACCTCCAACCAGCTCCACCGGAGCTTGAAGACGGTGGTCAAGCAACTGTGGACGAGTTGATCGAAATCAATCTTGGAAGCAAAAGTGACTATCGTCCCACCTTCATAAGTGCTCTCCTCAGTGAGGAAGAAAGGCAGTCGTATCGACAGCTTTTAGAAGAGTTCAGGGATTGTTTCGCCTGGACTTATAAAGAAATGCCCGGGCTCGACCCTTCTGTGGCTGAACATGAGCTGGCAATACTTTCAACAGTCAAGCAAGCCCAAAGGCGTATGCGCCACGAGCTGGAGCTGAAGGTCAATGCTGAGGTTGACAAAATGCTCAATGTGGACTTCATAGAGCCTTGCATGTACCCTGTGTGGCTCGCTAACATAGTCCCTGTCAAGAAGAAGAATGGCCAAGTCCGAGTCTGCATCGACTTCAGAGATTTGAATAAGGCATGTCCAAAGGACGACTTCCCTGTCCCAATCACTGAGACAATGGTTGATATGACCGATGGTCACGAAGCTTTGTCTTTTATGGACGGGTCGTCGGGCTATAATCAAATCCGCATGGCCGTCAAAGACAAAGACCATACGGCTTTCCGATCTCCTAAGGGGATCTTCAACTACAAAAGGATGCCGTTCGGTCTGAAGAATGCCGGCGCAACCTATCAAAGGGCAATGACCAAGATCTTCGACGAGATGCTACATGACCTTGTCGAATGCTATGTTGATGATCTGGTCGTCAAGACAAAGAAGCGGGAGGACCACTTAGCTGACCTGCGTCGAGTCTTTGAAAGGCTCCGACAATTCCAGCTCAAGATGAACCCGATGAAGTGCGCCTTCGGCGTCTCCAGTGGCAAGTTCCTTGGCTTCATTGTCAGGTATCGAGGCATAGAAATTGACCCTGACAAAATCAAGGCTATAAGAGGACTACCTCCGCCCAAGAACTTGACAGAGCTCAGATCTCTTCAGGGGAGGCTCGCCTATATTAGGCGGTTTATTTCCAACCTCTCAGGAAGATGCCTACCTTTCGGCAAATTGATGAAGAAAGGAGCACCCTTCATATGGGACGAAGACTGTCAGAAGGCCTTCGAGCAAATCAAGGAGTATCTGCTGACTCCTCCAGTCTTAGGGGCACCCGTCAGAGGGAAACTCCTTATCTTGTATATTGCTGCCATGGATGCCTCTTTGGGAGCTCTTCTAGCCCAGATCAATGAAGAGGGCAAGGAGCAGCCACTGTACTACCTCAGCCGAAAACTGATCGGACCTGAGCATCGGTACGCTCCCATGGAAAAGATGTGCCTAGCTCTGGTGTTTGCTGTCAAGAAGCTGAGGCACTATCTCCTAACCCATCGGGTGGAACTCATTTCAAAATGCAACCCACTCAAATTTCTGTTATGCCAGCCTGTCCTCTCTGGTAGACTCGGCAAATGGGCACTTATCTTCATGGAGTTCGACATCACCTTCGTCCCACGCAAGGCGATCAAAGGACAAGGAATGGCGGAGTTCTTAGCAGCGCACCCCGTGCCAGAAGATTCGCCACTCAACTTTGAGCTACCCGACGAAGAGGTGTTAGTGCCTTCTCAAGAAATCGGGGAGTCTTCTGAAAAAGTCCCACTACAGATGGAGCCAGGCGTCCTCACCCTTGATCTCCCATATTGGGAGTTATATTTTGATGGTGCCTCTCGGACAATCAAAAGAGCTGGCGGCCTTACGGACTATGTCTCGGGTGCGGGGGTAGTCTTTGTGTCTCCACAAGGCGGTATCCTCCACAACTCTTGTGCTCTCATGAAGTCGCTGACTAATAATGAGGCAGAGTATGAAGCACTAATTATTGGGCTTCAACTGGCACTGGAGATAGATATCAAGTGTATCAAAGTGTACGGGGATTCTCAGCTCGTCATCCGACAAGTACTGGGCGTCTATGATGTCCGGAAGAAGGAGCTCATCCCCTATCACGCAGCCGTCATGAGGCTCAAAGAAAAATTTTACCTATTTGAAATAGGCCATGTCCCCAGAGGCAACAATTCTCAGGCTGATGCTCTTGCAAAGTTGGCGGCAGCCCTAAAACTCCCGCCTGAGGGAGAATTGAATATTACAGTCAGACACCGGAGGCTCATGCCAAGTGTGCTCGACGAAGAATCCGGCCTCACTGTGTATGAGGTCGACAA
This sequence comes from Amorphophallus konjac, assembly GCA_022559845.1. Lineage (NCBI taxonomy): Eukaryota > Viridiplantae > Streptophyta > Magnoliopsida > Alismatales > Araceae > Amorphophallus > Amorphophallus konjac. Next base: position 593,409,072 of record CM040121.1, read on the forward strand.
CATTCAAGAGGACAATGCTCCTGAAGAAGAAGATTGGCGCGAGCCAATTATAAAAATAAAGAACGGCTGGCTCCCTCCTGATCGGGCTCAGAGGGTGCAACTGCTACGCAGGGTGACATCCTACCAGCTGATTGACGGTCTGCTCTTTAGGCTTGTCCATGGAAAAGACCGATCGGTCCTCCTGCGGTGCCTTTCGTCTAAGGAAGCGAAGACCGTCATGCACGAGGTTCATTCCGGATTGTGCAGAGCTCACCAGGCAGGAGCCAAGATGAAGAATAGCATCAAGCTCAAAGGGTTTTACTGGCCCACCATGTACGAAGATTGCAATCAATTCGCTCGTACATGTCACCAATGCCAAGCATTCGGCCCAGTCCCTCGACGGCCACCTAACCCGCTCCATCCAACAGCGCCTACTTGGCCGTTTGCAGAGTGGGGTATGGATATTGTGGGACCATTCCCACCATCGTCCCAGGGGCACAAGTTCATACTCGCTGCCACTGATTACTTCTCCAGGTGGGCGGAAGCCATTCCGCTACGGGAAGTTACGGGGGAGATAATTGCTCGTTTTGTGCGGCACTACATTATATACAGATTCGGCACCCCCAGTCGGATTATATCCGATAATGGCACGCCGTTCAAGAACAATACTATTTATGCTCTGGCGGCCAAGTTCCATATTGACTGGAGGACGTCATCAATATACAATCCCCAAGCCAACGGGTTGGCCGAGGCCTTCAACAAAACCCTCTGCAAGCTGCTGTCCAAGATAGTAGGTGGCCGCAAACGGGATTGGGGCGAGAAGGTCCACGAAGCCCTATGGGCCTACCGGACTATTTACAAAACCCCTACGGGATGTTCCCCTTTCTCCCTGGTCTATGGAGCTGAAGCAGTGATCCCTGTCGAGATCGAGCTGGCATCATACCGCGTTGCTGTGCACGCTGGATTGTCGGGCCAAGACCAGTCCGAGATAGAAAGGAGGCTTGAAGAGTTGTCCAGCCTTGAAGGTCAAAGACTCAAAGCCTACAAACACTTACAAGTGTATCAAGCCCGCATGACACGTGCCTATGATAAGTTGGTCAAGCAACGGGCGTTCAAGAAAGGCGACCTTGTCATGGTCAAAGAAAAGGAGGTTCTCGCAGGAAGATCCAGCGGCAAACTCCAACCCAATTGGCGTGGGCCTTACGTCATCCAGAAGGTCTACGAAGGAGGGGCCTATACGGTCCTTGACCACAAGGGAGACAATCCCTTCCCTCCTCTCAACGGCAAGCATATGAAGCTCTACCATGCGCCACCGCAAGAGTTTCTGCAGCAGTCCTCATAGGACAATACCTCTCCTCAGTGAAGGTTCAAAAACAAAAACAAAAAAAAGGAAAAGGGGTTAAAAATACTGATACCCCGGCGGACTCAGTCAGCCTTCAACGGTTGGCTGAGGGTAAAAAGGCCACAGACCCGGTCGAGGTGAAAACCCGAAAGGGCGCCTCGGGCAAAAATGGGCAACCCCTCGGTGTGAAAACCCGAAAGGGTGCACCGGAAAAAGCTAAAGGGGGCCAGCCTCGGCGAAAACCCGAAAGGGCGGTGAGGTTAGTAATGTGAAAACAAAATCCTCTCTCTGCCTATTCTATGGGTGGCTCTAAGTCAATGACTCCACCCCATCTCGAAAAAAAAATCATATTGATGCCATGGCTACGCCTTACATGTCGTTCTATGACACCTAGTCCCACTGGCATTCTGACGGTGTCATACTTTGTCCCATCGGGCTCGGCCTATGTACGCCTCTTCCGGGCTGCCGACCCATTCCGCCTATCGGCTTCTAGGTTCAGCTCATATGTCTCTTCTGAGCAGTTAAACCCGTTTACTCTCTTGTCCCACTGGGACTGGCCTCAGTATGCTCTCTCGGGCTGTCAACTTTTCATGCCTTTCGGCTCCTGTTTCATTCTAGGGAATGGCCTCAATATGCTCTTTCGGGCTGCCAAACCATCATGCCTTTCGGCTCCTCTTTCATTCTAGGGAATGGCCTCAGCATGTCCTCTCGGGCTGCCAACCCACCTATTCGCCTATCGGCTTTCGGATTTGACTCTCACGTCCCACTAGGGCTGTCAAATCCACCCCTTTTCTTCTTCAGGGTCTGACCTCTGCATGCTCTCTCGGGCTGTCAACCCATCTCGCCTCTTGGCTTTAGACTTGACTCATATATCCCACCGGGATCGTCAAGTTTACTCCTTTGTCCCCACGGGCTTGGCCTCAGCATGCCCTCTCAGGCTGCCAACCCTATTTGCCTATCGGCTCACGGATTTGACTAATACGTCCCACCCGGGCTGTCGAATCTCTTCCTGTCGTCGTTTCGGGTCTGGCCTATGCATGCCTCTTTCGGGCTGCCAACCCATCCCGCCTATCGGCCTCTAGGTTTAACCCGCATGTCCCTTTCGGACTGTTAAACCAACTCCTTTGTTGTTCCAACCGGGCTTGGCATATGCACACCCTTTTCGGGTTGCTAACTCGGTCAACCTTCGGTTTTGGATTTGGCTAATTACGTCCCACTAGGACAGTCGAATCCACCCATCTTGTCACCCCGGGCTTGGCCTCAGTATGCTCTCTCGGGCTGCCAACCCACTACACCTTTTGGTCTCACCGGGTTCGGCCTCAGTATGCTCTCTCGGGCTGCCGACCCATCATGCCTTTCGGCTCGTTTCTACCCCATCGGGTGCGGTCTCAGTACGCCCTCTCAGGCTACCAACCCGTTTTGCCTTTCGATTCACAGATTTGATTCACTCGTCCCACCCGGATAATCAAATCTACCCATTTGTCCCATCTGCGGCACACACGTCCCTACGGGAGTGCCACCTTTTCCTCGCCTTTTGGCATTATAGGACGAAAAAAAAAAGAGGAAAAAAAAACGGGGTTTAAAAAAAATATATTGATGCCCCAGCGGACTTGGTTGTTTCTGTTAGAAGAGCAATCAAGGGTAAAAAGGCTTTAACCCGGCTAAGGTGAAAACCCGAAAGGGCGCCTTAGGCAAAAATGGGTACCCCTCAGTGTGAAAACCCGAAAGGGCGCGCTGGAAAAAGCTAAAGGGGGCCAGTCCTGGCGAAAACCCGAAAGGGCGGTAGGGCTGGTAAAGTGATAAAAAAAAAAAAAAAAGAGAGACATACATGCAAGAGGATGGAAGCAAAAACAGCTATGCTAAGCTCTATCCTTTATTCATTAATGTCATCAAGGGAGCCCGAGACAAGCCCTCGGGGATAACTCAAATAAACAATGGGGCGTAAGGGTCCTATGTACAAGAAAGTGCCAGAGCTCGTCAACCACGGTGTACGTCCCTCTGCAACTCCGCAAGGCGGGTCTCCTCCTGGATAATCTCCTCTCGAAGCTCCTCAGATCGGCGACGGCAGGCCTCCACCCTCGCCTGGACAACACGGTGCTCCTCAGCCGCCTCCTGGAGCTCTCTCTGCAGCTCCTCTACTCGGAGAGAGGTCCTCTGGCCATCCCCCTCGAGGCTCGCAAGGTGGAGGTCGGTCTCAGCTCTGGCGGCTTGAAGCTCACGCAGCTGCTCCTCCTGCTCCTGGACCCGTAGCTGGGCTCTCCGTCTCTGCTCCTGTGCAAGATGGAGGCGAGTAAACTCGCTCCATAAGCTCTCTAATCTCGCGGCCCATGCATCCCGGGGAAAACCCAGTCCGTGGTAGCTTCTGGTGAATACCACCAGATCGGCCCTCAAGGCCTCCACGGAGGGCAGTGGGTCTGCCCAGATCAACTGATCAAGACCCTGCAGGAGCTGGTCAACGATGGCAACATGTAGCGCCGTCCCGAGTGCATGAGCGTCAGGCCACTCAACTCCAAGGGCAGGGAAATCCATGGGCGTGAGCCTGCTCCTTCTAGGGGCCCTGCTTGTAAAAAAAAAAAGGGAGGGAGAGATTGTGAGTGTATCACCACAATAATGTCATAAGAGTAAGATTCCAAGAGTACAAATGTCAAGGACTCTTACCTGAAATAGTCTCACTCGCTGGGCTAGGCCCACGAGGAGATCCCTCCATAGGGACTAAAGAGCAACCATCAGCAAGTGCCGGTCCCTGCTCTGTGGATGGTATAGGCGTCGCCGACCTCTCTGCAAAGAAGGCAAGGAACGGAAAGTCTTAGCACTTCGGTCATACCAAAAAGCAGAATGGGCAATTCATATTTAATGAAGACATACCAGCATGCACAGGTTCCTCCTCTTCAATCACAGCGGGGTCAGCCCCTGTAGTTGGCTCCATGGAAGGAGAGACAGCTGAAAGAAGACATCCACTTGTCAAATGATGACTAATATCACAAGTGAAAGGAGTCTTGCTCGATGGATGACAAAGTTCCTTAATTTGACAAACCATATACCTTTCGTTGCCGAATCAATGAAGGTCGCGGCATCGTCAGCGGTGCCTTGCTCTCCAGGTGACATGTGAGAGGAGCCTGGTGTATGGTCTATCTCTGTGGGCCGAGGGAGGCTGCCCTCCTCCTGATGATTACCAGCTGTTTCAAAACAAAGGCATCCCAGAATGTCAACATGCAGCAGTATGTGTGGCTGGAATGATGTACAGAGTATCTTTGTGCATACCTAAAGCCCGCACCCGGCTAGACTCTGCAACACCGGTAGTACCTGCCGATGGTCCCATGTCTAGGGACGATGCCTCCTTGCCAGGGATTTCAATCTCTGTAGTTGGGGTCCCAATCCTTTCACCAAAAGCTGGCAAGTCAGCAGAAGAGCCGACCTCCATGAGTCTGGAAAGCTCACCCAAGGGGAAGGTCGTCTGAGCAGCTATACAACAATAAGCGAGACAAGTCAGATAAGCTCACTATTTTATGTACAGAAAGAAAAGCGAGGACCTTAGGTCACCTGGACTCATCCTGAGTTCGCCTTCTTCAGAAGAACTTGAAGAAGAAGAAGAAGAGGAACTCCTGCTGGAGGAGGTACTGGAAGTCCCCGTCCTCGATGAGGTGCTAGAGCCTCTCTCCCCTGAAGAACCGGATGGCAGAGAAGTCTCCTCGCCTCCAGAAGATCCCTTTCCCCCTTCAACGGCAGGGAGAGGGGTCTGAGCTCGTGAGGTCCCTGCAACGTGCAATGCTATATTAGTTAAAGCACATACTTCATCTGTTTGAAAGGAGGAATAAGGGAAGGTTAAATATGCAAGATGCCAACCTGCCTCCGGAGCAACAGAGCTCCCGCCTGTATCAAGTGCGGGGGAATCGCCTGTTACAGGCACATAGTCATTGGCGAGGAAGTCCAATCCGTCAATGTCCACACTGATGTCAGGAATGGACTCGTCCACCTCCAACCCCGCCTCTGTGAATATATTTCCTGGGCGAGGAGAAAAGCTTGCAGCATGTACAGCCTCAGGAGGAGCTGCAGCAACAAGGGGAAATAACAGTCAGATTACAACATCTTCAAAATAGGTTGCAATACTGATTGAAAACAAACATTCCCCATTCTTACTCGAGATCTCAGCTGGAGTAGGAGACTCCTCCTCAGGGCGCAGGCAAATGGTAGGCCGTGGATCACCCTCTGGGATATCGGTCCGTGGCCTCTTCTCGCGCCCACGAGCCTCTGAGCTAGAAACATGGCCTGCAAGTAAAAAGAAAGGGTTGCATAAAATCAGCACCTTGAATTGCAGAGTAAAAGGAGACAGGGTCAAATAATTCAGCATATACCTGGATCCCCAATATGCCTCTCAGGCCTCAAAACGATCTGCTCAGTTTTCAAGCCAAGGGCCTTAGCAACCTTGCTCACAATGGTCCATATGGCATTGGGGGTGGTAGCCACCTCCAAATCTGAGATATACTCCAGGGGACCCGCACAGCCTACGGCATTCATGATATGGATCCTCCAAGCTGTGAAGGCACCGCCTCCTAATGCCCCCTCTGGAACAGCTCCTGATAATTGGGACTGGGTCTTCAGACCACAAGAGGTCTTCAGATCCTCCCACCAGGAGTAGAGGGCCGAAGAGTCAGGATCTACCCTCCGACGGGCAGACCTGGAAGAAGAAACTGCAGCTGGTGCACTCCGCAAGGGCTTCAAAGCCCCGGTATACTGACTCCTGTCAACAGGGATCGAGAGTCCATCCGCCCTCCAACGGGTCTCAATCTCATGAATGGCCTTGGCGGCCCCAGAAAAATGAGATCTGATGAACGCCGCATCTAGAAACAGTGGAGGCAGATCCTCCTTCTTCAAGCGCCGTTCCTCTGCAGCTCGAACAGTATCAGCTCGCTGCCTGAAAACAAGGCTGAGCTTAAACCACCAGCGCGCATAGTGTATATCAAAGAAACCTCTGCGTGTCTGTGCTGGGATGGGGTACTCCTCCTTCACCTCCCGGGAAAGGAAGTCATGCCATGAAGCCGCCACTAGGTGCACATCCCTCTGTCTGTACTGCCGAACGGCAAAGGGAAAATCTGCATGCTGAGGTATTGACTGGTCATACCCAAAATTCCTGGCAAATCTGTGCGGGTAATATGGCTCAAGCACCGCCATACTGGAACGGCGGTAAACCAGAACGCTGGGTCGAACACAAACAACCCAGTCGACCAATGCATGGTCAGAGGGTAAAGCCCAAGAAGATAGCCTGCAAACAACACTGTCACCCTGTCGCTCCGTGTATGGACGGAACGAGCGAGAGCTGTGGTCAAACTCCAGACTCTCATCCCTCCTAGTATGGAGGAAAGACAAGGTACGACGAGCACTGGCAAGCTGCAAAACTGAGTCCTGCTCCGGATGACCAGCAAAAGCAAAAAGAAGTAGCGCTGCTGGGTTATCCACCGGGGTCCTCTGTGATAACTCTGGCAAGAACAAGCCGGCCCATGCACTCAGATAGTGGGTGGGCATCAAGATATGCTTATCTCTAGGAGATGAGTGTGAAGTCAATGCCCCAAGACTATGAAAGATGTTCGCCAACGCGGCTGGAGCAATGGCGAGCCTGCGCCCACAAGCCAACAAACAAGCCGGGTAGATCACCTCTGCCCGCAGAATCCCCTCCTCTCCATGAGGGATTACAAAGCTGGCCAGCCAGTAGGCCAGGTAGGCTGCCAGATAAGTCAGTGGCGGCAGCTCCCTCGAATTCCACCCCCGTGTCGGAGCGGGTAAGTGGCGAGGGTGTGAAGCAAAGCGGAGCTCGACCTCGCGGCATTGCTCCCAAGACATCCCCGAGGTAGCAAACTCCTCGTAGAAACAGTACGGACCGCTGTAGAAATGTGTGACCCATGCATTCAGAGTCACCCTCGGCGTCCGTGCAGCTTTCTCCTTGCCCACGAGGGCCAGGTCCCTCCAAGTCTTCATCAGATATCTGAAGCAATATGGCATGTAATAATGACCTGCGCCGTCCGAAGCACTCAGATGCAAATCGTCCAGGCATATCTCCTCGTATGGCTGTCCGCAGACTGGGAGGCCAGAAATCCTGTGGAAGGCCCACAGGTCTAGTGAAGTCTCCCCCTCAGCAGTCATGAAAGTATTCCAGCGCCTGTTAAATCTCTCAGCTAGAGCCTGGACCAGCCCGGTATGACAGGGGTAAGAGTACAAAGCTGCCGTCACTGCATGACGTATACCTGCCCGGTCAAGTGCTGTCTTGTAAACTAGCAGCACACCCCACAGCCACTCTGTGGCGCCACGGCGATAACAATGGGAAGGGACAACGGCCCATCCCCCGTACCAGCTCGGGGTCCTCTGTGCCAAGATCCTCTCTAGCATGCAATCAGCCTCATAATCATCATGTGAGCAGGCTGCGCCGGTGGGGGTCAGAAACATCCCGTCAATAGCAATATCCGCGGCCCTGTGGTGCCCGGCCAGATGCCAGGTGGCTGGCGAAGACAGCGCCGTCCTCACGGTAAAACTGTCAAACTCCTTGAAGGAGCCAAGACTCCTCTGGTCAGGGTACTGTCGCTGACGGGCAAAGCCCTCTGGGAAGCTCGGATAAGAAAAGCTGCAGGTGCTATGCATACTGTCCCGCCCGAGCAAAATGGCCCGCTCCAGGCGGCGCCTCTCCTCGGGAAGCCGAGGATCGTCAGTCTCTACTCCAGGCGGTATGAAACTCTGGATGAAAGGGAGAAGGTGACAGTCCAGCGGAAAGTGGGGCGGGTAGCCGCCCGACCGGTCATAAGTATACCGTCCGAGCCCCCGTGTAATCCGGGAGACGTCAACAACGCCCCCAGCGGTGGTAGTCTCTCCAATTGGACCCTCAGCGACCCAAGTAAATCCGCGGTCCACCGCGTCAAAGTCCTCTGGAGTGATGCTGCGAGGAGGGAATGGTGGCATAGGCCTGTCCGTCCTCCGTACATAATGATCATCTCCACCGCTGGCCCTGGACCTCTGGGAAGTCCCTCCGCTCCGTCTGGAACGAGCCATGTCTGCAAAAGCTGCAAAGCCAAGAGCAGAGAAAGCATTGTCAGTTAAACCAGCATATGGACAACATCAAGACTACAGAAAGTCACACAAAACTCCGGCATGCCTATGAGCCCGGAGACTGACACAGAAGCAACGGAATGCACGGGCCATCCGCCCCCACCTTCGGTTTGGACGTATGTCCCGTGGGGGGCATTTGTTGCACCCATAATTTATCGTGCTAAAGGTTCGGGATTTTTAATCTCGCATGTGACAAGATTTCGGATGCGGTGTATCACCATCCGATAGGATATTCCTACACGGGGTACCTTGTTCGGCGTATCGCCGTCCCGTCGGATATTCCTAAGCTTAAGGCTTTATAGCCCATATGTCGTGGCAATATAAACCCCTCGGAGGATGACCACGAGCCTAGCACGAGCCGCAATGATTGTCAGGATCATGTGGCTATATTTAAATCCCTACGGGATTAAGCCCTCGCCCTTCGGATGTGCAACCCTAAGAAAGGAACACCTCTACAGCGGCGAAGAAGAGGCTGGAATAGGTCTACGTACCAAGCACAGCGTCCCTCGCACGTGTATCACGAGGCGCGGACAACAGCTCGTCTTCCCGCAGCGGCCTACGGCACGAGGAAGACGACAAACGAACAAGGCGGCGTTCCCTCTCGTTGTTCTCCACGAGACACGGCGAAAACCCGGAGTTTCAGAGCCTCGGAGCCCCCTTTTATGGAATCCACGCGAGAAGTAGACCCGTCCGGGGGTGGAGGGACCCGTCCGGGGTCGCCCTTACCCGGACGGGTCCGCCCGGGGCGAGAGGAGTCCCGCGCGGGACTCCTCCTAGGCGGGCGGACCCGCCCGGGGTCGTCCGGACCCGAGCGGGACCCACCCGGGGTCCGCGACCCCGGGGAGACCCCCCTCGGGGTGCGTGCGGCCTGGGTGGGGACCACCCGGAGTCCGCGACCCCGGGGAGGTCCTTCCCGGGGCGCGCGACCCCGGGCGGGACCCACCCGGGGGTTCGCGACCCCGGGGAGGTCCCCCCGGGGTCCGCAACCCCGGGCAGGTCCTGCCTGGGGGTCCGCGACCCCGGGGAGGTCCCCCGGGGGGTCCGCGACCCCGGGCAGGCCTTGCCCGGGGGGCTGCGACGCAGGGGAGGTTCCCCCCGGGGGTCCGCGACCCCGGGCCGGTCCCCCCGGGGAGCCGCGACCCCGGGGAGGTCCCCCCCCCCCGGGTGTCCGTGACCCGTCCATTCCCGCGCACGGACTAAAAAAATTTGAAAATGGAACCTCCCCGGGGTCATTTTCATCCCGTTGGACCCGTACGGGGTCGAACACTCCCGGGGAGGTTCCCCACTTCTATAAATAGACCCCCAGAGGTCCAAAAGAGGAAACTGGGAAGTGACTACAAGCAGCAACCTACGGAGCATACTTGAAGCTTTTGTTCGTTTGTTTCGGCCCGCGTGGGGTAAGTCCCCGGGTCTTGTATTTATGCCCCTATGGGGTATATTTACGTTTATGCCCCTCAGTGGGCCATGTTTGTAATTATGCCCCTCAGCGAGCCATGTTTTGTAAGTCTTTACGTCTCGGGACGACTAAGTCTTGTATTTCTGCCCTTATAATGGCGAAATTACAAAAAATATCCTTCCCGAGACTGTAAAAGACCGAAGTCCTATAATTTGCAGTTATACCCTGCAACCTTTTGTAATTGGGACTACGTCCCTATCCCTCGTTCCAAAGCGGACGTTTGTACAGTCGACAATTCGCCGACAACCTTTGTACTCATACGGAATTGTAAAAGCATTCAGCATGTTTTATATGTAACCTCGGGTGGGAAAATTATAAGAAAACCTCCCCGACTTTGAAAAATTGTGTATATACCCCTCCTTCGGCCAAATTGACAAATGTGTGCCTTCCATGAAGCCCCTTGTCATTCCTTCAGTCCGGAAGTGTTGTCAGCTCAGTCCAGCACTCGGGTATTATACCAAACCTAGGTCTAGGGTCTGGTAAAATTACCAAAATACCTCTGTAACCTAAACATGGCCTCAGAGCCCTCGAAACCCTCCAGAAAGAGCCTCAATGCCTTGGGGAGTTAGAGATCCAGTTTCACTTCCACTCCAGCCCAGAAAATTTCATAAATGTCCCTGGCCTGGAAAATTACCAAAATACCCCTGGGTTGGTAAAATTACCAAAATACCCCCGGGGTCCAGAAAACTTCCCTTGCTTTAAAAATGCCTATGGCTTCCGCATATTTGTGCCTCTATGCCTAAATCTTAGGGTTCTGCTCAGACCTAGCCCTAATCTAGTTGTTTCTATGTGTTGGTGGTAAAATGAGTGGTCATGGAGAGTATCTCGAGTGAGCTTGCCCTCCACATCAGAACTTCTGTAGAAGTCTTTTGGGACCTCTTTGACAGTTAAACAAAGGTGTTCGGACGTTAGGCCGATGTAAATCAACACTGACTCCGGTCAGTGGGGAAAGGTCCAGCACTCGAACCCAAATCGTCTGATACTATGCGCACCCACGGAACCCTCTCTACGCAGAGGAGTGTTTCTTTTCAAAAAGAACGAAAATCTACCTTTTATCTACGATAAGAGTATTTCTTAGATTTTTTCCGTGTCCAACACACACTCATGTATTCTCCACAGAACAGATCAGATATAACACACTCATGCATTCTCCACAGAACAGATCAGATATAACACACTCATGCATTCTCCACAGAATAAATCAGTCATATGCATTCATGTTGCTATCATTCAATGTGATGTTCTTAGCAAAACAATATGGTGACTCATTTATGTTGCTATCATTAAAACACCACATAATCATCAAAGCACAAGGGGCACAACAATCTCCCCCTTTTTGATGATGGCAACATAATGAGTCACAGTGACTCGTCAAACTATTCTCCCCCTTTGACATAATCAAAAAGAGAGGAAATGGTTTGAGAGACAAAATTCAGCACACAAAGTCAGAGAATGAATCATGGTTCATTAAAATGAGGTTCTCCCTTATGACAATGAAACAGCTCTCCCCCTATGAACATGCAAGATGTACTACTCTCCCCTTAAAAGCAGATGACCCATTCCCCCTGAAGCACAGGAATGAACTCTGGTTATCCAATAAATCAATCTGAAATCTGCCATTACAAACAATCTAAACTCTGGTTGTGGCACCTCACGTATGCATGAACAGAATGAAACAGGTGGAAAGTCCACAGAACCAGAACTTATTGCAAAACAAGATGGAAGATTCCACACAAAATCAGGCTATCTGGAAAGAATCTGATCATGAGGGATTTTAATGCTTGCACCACTACAATAAGTCTTGAGAAGTATAGACTCTTCTATCATAAAGGGTTATGAAGTGGCAACTTAACCAATCTGATTTAATTATGATGTATACCAAATTTGTCAAATTAAACTCAATACTCATATCTGAATCCAAATTTTAATAAAGGTGAACCAAATATTGAGATAACACTCAAAATCAATCATCTTTATCTTACACACATGATCTCAATGACTCTTTTAAGAGTTACACAGATTAGTATTGATGTTAAACACTTTTTCCAAGAATATGAGTTGACAGACTTTTCAATATATTTTCATTTGAAGCACATTATATTTTTTCTGAGCAATTTAGGTTGATCATCACCTTTTTACATGAGGCACAACACGTCTTAGGTGAAGTGACCCAGTTACTCAGTGGGATAACTGTCATTGCCTCTCAACTTTGAGAACAGAGTTAGTAATATGAGTGTCTTTTTACATGAGGAGACACCTTGATTAGAGGTCAGACTCCCAGTTACTCAACACAGGCATGCCATTGCTCTTTCAGGTTTTTCAATAAATTTTCATCAGAGATAACTATGGCACCTCATGACATAAGTTACTTTATTTCATTGATAAAGAACCCAGTTTCTCAGTGACCAAGACATTGCTCTGAATTCACAATTTTTCATTTAGTCAACATTTCTCAAGTTAATGTTTAACCACAGCACTCACTCTATGTATCTCTACCAAAGTAGCCTTGATTTCAAATTTTCAGATATCAGATGAGAGAATCTAAGGTTTACATGACACATGTGGTTAAAGATTTATTAAAGCCTATCATTCAGATATTTTCAATTCATTTAATTACAAATCTGAGAATACATTAATCTTATATCAGTCTGATTCAGTGGTAATTCTTAAACCTATATGATAGGAATTTCTACCAAGTTCTCAGACTGAATTGCATGACATGCAGCTTAAGTACCTCAGATCAGAACAATAAATTTAGCTGACCAACAATCAACAGTAGAAACAAATCAGTCACACCAGCTGAGAAGGTGAGTATAAGCTGGTGCAAGTGTAAATCACCAATAGAGAAGAGCATTAAAAGAGAGTTTATCATCAGACAGTAGCTGAGTCTGGAATACAGACTGATCAGCTATTTTAGAGAGGACAGCAGAAATTTTAATTGAACCAAACTGAGAGCATTAGAGGATCCAATAAGCTAGACAGGAGGATTTCAGGTGAGTGTGAATGAGATGATCAGAAAACTTCCTCTGTCTAGATTCATCATGACAGTAGCAAGGCATGAGCAGCATAATGGTTAGTCAAGACAAGTTGAGCTCCCCCTGACTAAGTGCACGATGTGAAGGATAAAACATAACCAGCAATATGATTGATCAAAAACAGTTGGACTCCCCCTGACTATATGCATGAAATGTATTGAAAGCACATCACATGATATCAAAGTTTGCATTCAGATATGATTCATGTAAATTAGACAGAAGAGAATTACCATAAGCATGATTGTTCAATTCATATTTCAGAAAGTTTCAGTTTAACATCAACAAATCAACATGATATGCAACTTTCCATGCCTATATGAAAACTTGACCCTTGGTACTTGGTGGAGAGCCTGGTCTCAAGGACTATCTCACACATAGTAAGAACCTCCAGGCAGATTTCCCTGCCTTTTAGTAGCTTACCATTTGATATACCAGGGTTATGCAAAGATATGCAGTGCAAAGAAGTCCTATGTGTAGACAGTTACTTCTTTTTGGAGTTTTCAGTATGATGATGTGCAATGCATTCACTACACGTATGCATATGCAATTTCAGACAATCATCAATATGCAAATCATGTATGAGGAGAGTTCAGAAAATCCAAACCTGACAATGCTGAACATGAAAGAATATGCAAAACACAGATTTAACATGCTATGCAGAATGTTTACTCAAACATCAGAGCATTCTTTATTCAGATAGCATCATGCGAGAGCAATCAACTTTTCAAGATAAATCAATTTAGTATAGACAGATCATTATGATATGCGATCATCTAAAGGACAACTTCAGAAGAAAGAATTTAAACTGAGTTTTCAGAACTAACCTGAATAGTCCACTTCTGGGGGTTTCACTTTTGAGTGCCTTGGATTATTAACCCCTTTATTCTTCAGCTTCCAAGGCACACATGCAACATGTTAATCAATTTGATCCTGCAGGAACCCAAGCAGTCTTGGGTCCTGCGTTAACTCTGACAGGTGTTCTGAACAATCTTTTAGCCATGTTATCATCATGATCCATTATGTAACAACTATCCATGGAATGACCATATTTTCCACAGTATCTGCATGATGTAACAGCTCTTGAATTCTTTTTGTGAACATTTGTATAATCATGGAATCTATGTGAGTTAGCATGAAGATTTCTGTTACTTGCATGAATTTTTGATTTACCATTACCTGCCCACCAGCATTCAGAAGCTCGGTGGCCAGGTTTTCCACATTCAGAACATACAAGTGTCTTTCCTTTAAAAACAGCTTTATTTCTACCCAAAAAAATTCTATTTGCAGGGAATCTGACAAATTTAGAATTAAAGTGATTTCCCTGAGCATACTAGCAGTCCTTGACTGCATGCCCATGCTTACCACATTCAAAGCACCTAAGGTGCTTGCCTTTTGAGTTATTGTTACCCCAATAGTTTTCAGTCCAGCACTCATTTGCCTTGTGCCCTGGTTTGTTGCAAGTGAAACAGATAATATGCTGGCCTGAAGTAGATTTATATCTATGTAGGCCATGAGCATGTGTGAAAAATCTAGAATTCACATTGTTGTCTTCTTTCATTTTAAAACATGCATTCATTAGATGACCACGCCTACCACAGTAATAACATGATGCATCAAATTTCTTAGTGGCATGGTTTCTATCAGATAAATTCTTAGAATGCATTGCTTCACCAGCATGCTCATCTTCAATCAACAGTCTGTAATCATCCATTACATGCCCTATCTTGCCACAATAATGATAGGACACTTTAGTTTTCCTGGCGGCATGATTACTAACAGACTGACTAGATGCATGAGAATGAGTACATGAAGCATGAGCATTTTGCATTAACCCATTACATTCAGCAGAGCTAACTGATTTCAAGATGTACTTAGAAATATTGTTTACCTTCTTTGTATGACCCTTCTTTTTCAATTTCTGATTATTCTTAACAGTTTTTGTTTGCTTTTCATTTTTCTGGGCTTTGAACTGAAATACAGATGTTGAAGGTGATTTCTGATTTTTGTTTTGTTTTGGAGATTGATTTGAGGTACCAGCTACATCAGAGCTTTGTACAAAAGTGGTGTATAGCTAGTTTTTAGTGATTTCCTTAACATCAGAACTGCACTTTATCCCCTCTCTTGAATTATCATCTCTACCTTTCATGACAGCTTTCATTTTTCTTTCATTCTTAGTAGAATCAATTTCTGAATTTTCCAGATCATGAATTTTATTTTCCAAGGATGCTATATGAAGCTCATAACTGGCTATCTCCTGTTCACTGCAATTGACACATTCACTTAAGACTTTATTTGCAGTTTTGTACTTCTCAATTTCTTGTTATAGACTGATCACCCTTTGTGATTCTCCATCACAAGTGAATTTTCCCTTTTTTAATGTGAGAAGTGTTTCAGATAAGCCAGTGTTTAAACACTTTAATTTTTCAATTTCAGCTTTCAGTTCAATGTTTTCTTTCTCAAATTTTTGAGGTTGAGCTTCCTTAAAAACAGATTTCTCTTTTTCGATAGTCAGAAACCTCTGTGAGAAAACAGTATTTAAAACCATCAGTTTTTTGTTTTGTTCTCTCAATTCTTTGTTCTCTTCAGATAGCTTCATGACTCCTTCATTACATTTTCCATTTCCAGACATAAACTCCAGCTTTTCAATTAGTTCCTCTTCTCTTTCTTCCACTTTAGTTTTCTCAATAATCAGATTTTTGTTATCCTCTTTAAACACAGCAATTTGTTTCTTCATCCATTCATTTTCAATATAGAGATCTTCATTACGTTCTCTTAGAGCTGAGCACATATCACAGCTTGACTCTACAGAAGAGATATGCATTGCTTCCTTGTTGATTTTCTCTATTTCAGCTTCAAGATTTTTATTCTTCGTCTGAATTTCTGCATTCTCAGCTTTCGATTTCTTCAGATCAAACTTAATCCTTTCCAACTCTTCCAAGTTCATCAAATGTTCATTAGTTTTCAGTTTCAGCTGACTTTCTAATTCGGAGATTTTATTGATACCTTCATGGTTTTCCTTTTTCAACATGCACATTTGTTTCATATTCAAGTGAGACTCAGATAGACATTTATCATATAATTCATTTATCTTCGAGCACTTTTCACATGATGAATTAGAATCACATTTATCAATTTTCTTTTTCAACCTTTTATTCTCAGATTTTAATTTCTTGGATACTGTTAACAAATTTTCATACATCACTATCAATTCATCAAAAGAGTATCCATCTGATCCGGAGCTTACCTGAGATGAGGTCTCATCATCATCATTTCTCCGATCAGCCATCAAGCATTTGTTGTGATTCCTGTGAGCTTTAGTTTTTCCAAAATTTCTTTGGCAGACCTGCAAGAAGAAATACATGAGATTAGAGCTCTGTCAATTGATTCTTTCATTAAAACTAATGCTCTAGTATTGACAGAATCTCAGTCCATCTAGATTTATCTTTTGATAAGTTGTATGGACCGTGAGTCATTACCTTCCAGAGATTAGGATCAGTTGATTTTACATACCGATGAAACTTGTCTAACCAAGAATCAAAATCATTACCTCTGAATATCGGAGGATTAGCCATCGAGATGTAATGAGTGCACCGAAATCAGATAAGCAAATAAAGACACTGAGCCGGTGAAACAAAACACAGAACACAAGAAGCACACTCTGAAATGCACCAACCAGAAATGCAGGATCTGCTGCGGATTATTAGATCCTATGCACAGCAACCCGCTCTGATACCAAGTGTTGGGTTCGGTGCTATGTATTCAGAGGGGGGGGTGAATGAATATACCCTTAAAAAAACTTCGCCCAATTAAGAATTCTTCCTAATACAACCAGAAGCCCAATAAGCAATTGCGGAATTCAGATTTATTAAGACAACTGAAATGCTTATAGATGAACTAACTAGTGACTTAGGAACAATGTCAACGAACTCTCAATACCACAGTCAAACGTATAGTGTGCGCAGCAATGAAATGAACACATATAGAAAATCAAACCATATCGACCCTATGCATTCATCTAGCGGCAAACCCACAAAGAGATCAAACCACTGCACAATGATTTTTAGGTGGTTCGATCCTGCAGACCTACATCCACCCCACACTGAAACCCAAGTGTGGATTCTGCTGACTCACAACTTGAACAGCTGGGCATCACAGCTTGCCATACAATCCGCTGAGCAACACAGCTTGCTGTCCAGTGGAATCCACCACTGCAACCGCTGGGGATTACAGCTTACCCGTCCAGAGGTAGCACCTCTGCAAACGCTGACTAACAGCTTGAAGAAAGGATAAAAGATGAAACAAAAACAAGAAGACAATCAGCGACTGAAAGCTGTAAATGAAAGCACAAATGATATAGCTCTCGAAGGAGCAGCTCTGGTTTGGATTTGATCCAAATGCCAGATATCCACTATCTCTCTCTCTTTCTCTGCTCGAGCTCTCTATCTCTCTCTTTCTCTTCTTTCTCTTCTGCTCTTCTTCTCTTTCTCTTTCTCTTCTTTGCTTCTTCTGCTTCTCTTTTCTTTCTCACAGGATCGTGCAGGCTATCCTTTGCTTCTTTCGATCTCTTCTGCTAGAGCTCTCTGTCTCACAATCAGTCTTCTTCAGATGGAAGAAGCTTCATATATAGAGAGCAGCAGGAATTTGGCGTGTGCTCTCCACATCTCCCGCCCAAAGGCTTTCGCCTGAACCGAGGCATTTCGACCACCTGGCAGCATCCTGGCTGGGCTGCATCCACGTGTCATAATCTGGGCACCTCGTCCTTCCTTGGATCACGTGCCTTCATTAGGCTCTGCAAAGAATCCCTGTCAGACAGTCGAATAGGATTATAAATTTAAGACTGAAACCCCTGTACAGACTTCATAGTATACACAATGCATTGTATAGACTTTGCAAAGCGACAGGAATGTATGGACTTTGCAGTGTGTAATGTGCAGACGTTATGCAATGTAGGGACTTGCGTTCAGCAGCAGTGTATAGACTTGCAATATGCAGAGCTTAAGCTATGTACATTCTTCAAATATGCAGAAGTAAACGTGCATCAATGTGTAGACTTAGCAAACCAAATTATGAACAAAGCAACACAATGTGCAGACTTCGTGCAATGAGTGAAACAGTGTATAGAGCTAGAGTGCAGTGAATGTTCAAGTGATGTACAGACTCTGCCAAGAGCAATGCACAATGCACATATGAATGTACAGACTTCGTTTGTGCTATGCAAGCATGCTAAGATGCAATGTATAGACTTTATTGAATGCATTCTATGCATACCCTGTACAGACTTGATGAGACGATGCATTCACGATGTATAGACTTCAGCTCGTGCAAGCAAAGCCAATGTATAGACTTGGCGTTTATGTGAGCATGCGATGTACAGACTTTGTGTTGTGAACACAGGCTGTACAGACTTGCTAACATGCATGAACAAATGGCATTGTATAGACTTGGCAGTGTGTTATGCAGAATGCATCACGCAAAGTATGAACATCAAGAATGAATGCACAATGGCTGTATGGACTTGACATTCTGAACAATGTACATACTTGCTACCTGAAGTGAGAAATGGAGTGTGTAGACTTTGCTTTGAACAAGGCACAATGTATAGACTTAGTCATGCGTGTAGCAAAGACAATGTACAGACTTGGTCTGTTGTACAGACTTCATGAACGATGTAAAGACTTGCAAGGGAAAGGCTGTACAGACTTGAGCACAGCAAAGCAATTGAATGTATAGACTTCACGATGTGAAGACTTGCCAAAGAAAACTGGACGATGTACAGACTTGAGCGAAGCAAAGTCTGTACAGACTTGAAGGTTCACAATGTATAGACTTTGGCAAAGCACCAATGTACAGACTTGCACAGTTCTAGCTACAGTGCAATGTATAGACTTGGAAGCATATGAACATGGCGTTGTACAGACTTTGAGTGAGAGCCCAATGTACAGACTTGGTAGCACTGAGCGTAGGTAAAGATTAAGAATGTATAGACTTGCTCAGTTCAGCACGTAAGTAAAGATGCCAATGCAGTGTACAGACTTTGCAAGAGACACTAGACGTTGTACAGACTTAGCCACAAGCTGAACAATCGGATGTATAGACTTGAGATGAATGCATGGACAGTCCGATGTACAGACTTGCCAAATGTATAGACTTTAAGTCCAATGCAGGAGGCTGTACAGACTTTGATGAATAAACAAGCCGATGTACAGACTTGCCAATGTAGAGACTTGAGAGCTCTGACTATGTTCACGCAATGTATAGACTTGAATAGTGAGACACAAGGAGAGACGCTGAATGAGACACTGAAGTCTGTATACACTTTAACAGTGAGACAGTGTACAGACTTAGCAGCGAGCAGACAGACGACGGCCAAGACAATGTATAGACTTTGCGTCTTATGTGAGACGAACGATGTATAGACTTAGCCAGCCTTCAGCTCGATGTACAGACTTGCCTTAAGCAATGGCTGTACATACTTCATGAACGATGTTCAGACTTTTGTGTGTGATGAACAACCGATGTATAGACTTATGCATGAAGCAAGGCAATCTGATGTGTAGACTTTCTCAACACAGTGGCGAGCAACTAAACGATGTGTAGACTTCAGAAATGCATAGAGACACTATAGCGTGACAGCGTCGACGCAACAGTTCACCCTGATGTGAAGTTAGATCTGGGTCAGTTCAGTGGGTCGACGCAGTGACCCCATGCGTCAACGCATCCAGCCTTATCTTCAAAGCCATCTGAGGCATTTCAAGGCTGCGTCAACCTCGTGGACTCAATGGGTTGACGCCATCTGAACTACTTAGGAGATGTATAGACATGCGAATCTGATGTAAAGACTTGAGGGGGGTCGACCCATCTAAGAAGGGGGTCGACCCACAGAGCTAGCACACTCATGCATTCTCCACAGAACAGATCAGATATAACACACTCATGCATTCTCCACAGAATAAATCAGTCATATGCATTCATGTTGCTATCAATCAATGTGATGTTCTTAGCAAAACAATATGGTGACTCATTTATGTTGCTATCATTAAAACACCACATAATCATCAAAGCACAAGGGGCACAACAAAACTCCTGGTGCAACAAGTAATGTCTCCAATGTCGAAGGGCCTGCACAACTGCGTAAAACTCTTTATCATACGTAGAATAACGCAGTTTAGCATCGCTCAATTTCTCACTGAAGTATGCAATGGGGTGGGTCTCCTGACTCAGAACACCACCAATACCAACCCCGGAAGCATCGCAAGAGACCTCAAACACCTTCGTGAAATCAGGAAGTCTAAGAATAGGTGCTTGGGTCATGCGCTCCTTGAGGAGCCCAAATGCGGCTGAGGCGGCCTTCGTCCACTCAAACGTCCCCTTTCGGATGCAATCTGTAATTGGGGCCATGATAGAGCTGAAGTCTCGAATAAAGCGGCGATAGAAGGTCGCCAGTCCGTGAAAGCTGCGGACATCATGAAGAGTACGAGGTTCGGGCCACTCCACTATGGCCCTGACCTTCTCCGGGTCAGTGGAGACTCCCTCGCTAGACACGATGAACCCCAAGAATGTGACCTGACTAGTCATGAAAGCGCATTTCTTAGGGTTGGCATAAAGACTCTCTCTCCTCAGAATAAGACAGACCTGCCGTAGATGGTCTAAGTAGGTCTCCCGAGTGCGGCTATAAATAAGGATATCATCGAAATATACCACCACAAAGACCCCAATCAAAGGTCGAAGGACCTGGGTCATCAGCCGCATAAAAGTGCTGGGAGCATTGGTCAGCCCAAAGGGCATGACCAGCCACTCATAAAGACCATCTTTGATCTTAAAGGCCGTCTTCCACTCATCACCGGGCCTGATCCTCACCTGGTGATAGCCACTCTTCAGATCAATCTTGGAAAACACAGTGGCTCCCGCCATCATATCGAGCATATCATCTAAGCGGGGAATGGGAAATCTATACTTTACCGTGATCTTATTGATTGCACGGCTGTCGACACACATCCTCCAAGTACCGTCCTTCTTAGGGGCAAGTAATGAGGGACGACACAAGGACTCATGCTCTCACGGAGAGATCCCCTCGTCATCAACTCCTCGACCTGACGCTGAAGCTCAGCGTGATCAGCGGGGCTCATCCTATAATGTGGCAAGTTGGGCAATGAGGACCCCGGAATCAGGTCAATAGCATGCTGAATGTCCCGCATGGGTGGAAGACCCTCGGGTAAATCATCGGGAAATACATCAGTAAACTCCCGAAGGACATCAGCAACATCAGATGGGAGATCACTCTCCATCTCTCCAACCACCTCTCGGACTACAATGGCAAAAATAGGGTCCCCTCTAACAAAGTCACGCTCCAACTCTCGGGAGCTGACTAGTATCAACCTCCTAGTCGGAGGAACACTCGGGGCGGGGACATCCGGAGGCAAGGTCGTAGCCTGAGCTGGCAATGGGGTACTGGGCCCTGGAATAGCAGGAGTCGGGGTACTAGGCCCAGTGGGACCCCGGATGGATGGACTCCTCGGCTGGGATGGGTGAAGGGTAATCCGTTGGCCATTATGGTCGAATGTGCATGTGTTTGACCGGCCATGGAGGGTAGCATCCCGATCAAATAACCAGGACCTTCCCAGGATAATACTGCCTACCTCCATAGGCAACACATCACACCAGATCCCGTCCTGGTAGGCATGGAACTGCAATGGCACCAGACATCGCAGCCTTACTGGGATAGAGGTGGAATCTACCCATGACACGCGATAAGGGGAAGGGTGGTCCACGGGGGTCAACCCTAAGCGTGTCATAGTACCCGAGGAGATAGCGTTAATACAGCTCCCACTGTCTATGATCAGCTTGCAGGCTTTCCTACCCAGCCTACAAAAGGTATGAAATATGGTGGTGCGACGCCAGTCATCACTCACCAACGGCTGGGTCAAGATACACCTGACAACACCCAGCTGAATGTCATCCTGGCACTGCGTGCCCTGGACATCTAGTTGCTCGCCCTCAAGCAGATCATCAAAGAATTCCTCCGCGAGCTCTTGATCAGCCTCATAACTGACGGATACGATACCATGTGCGAGCTCACCGGTCGAAGAATCCCCGATGACCAAAGAAGATCGGGTAGGACAACTAACAGCATAATGACCAACCCCTCCGCACCTATAACACTCATGACGGGACCCAGTGCCCTGAGGTGCTCCACCAGTCATTGGCCCCTTTCCCTTGTCATCACGACGGGCCGGGGGTGGTGGAAGCTGGGGTCGGGTAGGAATGGTGGGCTGCTGAGGCCGAGGGGCCGGGGCTGGAGCCTGGGGTCGAGGGGGATAGTCCCTCGGAGGGGGAGGACAAGGTCTAGGGGTAGTGAAGTCCTGACAAGCGGGTTCCTGTGGACGGGCCACAGGTCCCCGAGGGTAAGGTCCAATCATAGCACGAGGGTCCGACCCACGAGGATATGTGGGTCCCAGGTGCTGGACCGGAACAAACTCGGACTCAAACTGCTCTAACTCGAGTGCGACCTGATAAGCCTCCTCCAGGGTCGTGGCATGGCGGCGAAATAACTCATACTGGTAGTGCGGCCGCAGACCCCGACGGAAGCGAGAGATGGTCATGGCACTCTCCTCCGTGACCCCACATCGCAAGTAGTACTCATCAAAATCAACGATGTAGTCCGTCACAGTCCGATCCCCTTGGCTGAGACCGTGCCACCTATCAATAAGCCTCTGACGGTATGTGGCAGGAAGGTATTTTTGCCTGAGCTTTACCTTCATAACATCCCATGTCTCAACCTGGGGTTGCTGTCGCTGCATCAACAGGCTCTCCACGTTCCTCCAATAGGTCTGTGCCTGCCCTAGTAACTTCATTTTGGCAAATCGGACTCTCCGGTGGTCCGTCATCTCGTACCACTCAAAGTAGCGGTCCATACCCGCCTCCCAATCAACATAGATCTTAGGAGATCCGCGCGCACGGACCTAAGGAGACGGTCATCCTCGTCGTCCCTATGGGGCCTATAGCCACGTCGAGCACGGCCATAACCCTCAACCTCATTATCGGACCCAAAATCATCAAACTCCTGAATGCGTGGTCTCCGATCATCGGCCCTAGGGTGTGCGGGCCGAAGAGCAGGGTCAAGTGGGCCTTGGGCCTGCCCGGGGACATCCTCACGCGGAGCTCTATCCTGGTTGGGCCGTCCAACTAGACCTTGAATGGTCCGGTCGGAAGCCTCCATCCAGTCATCCATGGCCTTCATCCGGCCCTCCATGAATGCAGCATGATCTCTAAAGCTCTTATCGGACTGATCTATCCGATTCATGAGAGCCTGCATCATATCCTGAAGGGAGAAATCACTAGGGGCAGCATTCCTAGGGTCAGCCATTGGGACCGGGTGTTGGTAATCGGTACCACGCCGAGTGGGCATGTAATGGAACTAAATGCAAGGGAATTTTTTTTTCTCTTTTTTTTTATGCAAACTAATGCAAGACTCTAAGGGACAAAAGGGGGTAGAACGCAGACTCAAATGCACCCTAGACAACCTATGGCTCTGATACCAAAATTGATGCGAGACGCTATGCAAGCGAGGACTCTATGCGAAGACGCGACCAAGTGGACAAGTAAGACCAGCAACTTGCAATAGTTGAATGGCGTATACTCGACACCTAACGTTCCCAAGAGAGAAACCACGCCGAGTAACAAGCAACTCAAGCTCGCAAAACGTCCCCAAGAGAGCGAAGCGTGTCGATCCGCACGGTTAAGGAACCGGCCGAGTCTAGGGTAGGCAATTCACACACTGGTGCTCGGGTCGAGCACGGGACGATCACGCTCTCTCACCGTGGCAGTGACGTATCAAATATAAGAGCTAGGCGCCTATGATCTCACAAGCAGCGGCGTCAAGAAACTATACTAAATAAGCAAGCTAACCAAGCAAGGAAGCGGATGCATACCTCCACGCTCGGGGCGTGGGGAAGATGCCGGGCCAAATCACACAACCACCCGGTACAAAGCCAAACAGAGGTACAACCCAACACAAACGCCCACTCCTCGCAGGGAGGTAAAAGGCTACACAGCGTAGTCCGGGGGTCGTGCGAAGTGGGGTGATGGGCCACGAGTGGATGACGCGTCACGGAAGCTGAGGGAGATTCCCACGTCCATGGTAGCACGCTGCAGTGGATGGCGAGCCTCCTGGACGAGGAGGGAAGTCGACGGTGCCGGCTGGACCCGCCAGAGTGACCTCGAGCGGTGGGCAGGTTGCTCGCCAGTCTGCGCGTGCGCTGGGAGGCAGCGGGAAGATGAGCCCGGTACGCCGCTTTCTTCACATCTGCTGGTCACGTAGCTTGGCGTGGATGTTGCTGGGGATGTCCCAAGGACACCGGTGGAGTCACGGCTGCAACGGGGTACCGTGGAAGGCGAAGCGAATTTTGGAGCTAGCCCTGCGCAATCTGGACTGTGTGCTGGCAGCAGGACAGGGGACCGAAGATTGGGCTGGAACTGAAGCTTCCTGGAGGCGAATGGGGCGGGGTTTTCTCTGGTGGATAGTTGATAGGCGTAGGATGACTGGTCAGCAGAGGTGGGATGGTGTGCAATGGAGGTTTTGGACGCGACAGGCACTGGAAAGCAGAGCTCAGTCTGTAGGCCTGTGTAGACCAACAGGGAGACAGGAAAGTAGGATGGTAGTGCGCGAGGCAAATGGGCTCTGACTGACTTGAAATTTTTATGGTGGGAGGTTTAGAATGTGGGGACGTGTACCAATTTTTATAGCATTTAGAAAAGATTTGAGGGTCGGGAAAATTACTGTGGGCTGGTTCTGTCCCGTCAGGCTGCACAGGGCTAGTCAGGGCAACAAAACGGGCTCTGAAGAGAAGTTTGACCACCAGTGTAGTTTTGGCGTGAAATTTTAACTGGGTATAGGGGACATATGGAGGAAGAAAAACTCTGAAGAGGTGAACATGATCTGATGTTGGGAAAGGGGCGTACCAAGGTGATCTTCAGGGTTCAGATTTTATGTAGGTCTGCACAGGGGCAGCCAGCGCAGGTAAAAGGCTTACAAAGGGAATTTTCTCAAATGGACGAATTTTGGCATGGGGTTTTCAGGAGTGTCTTGGGGACAGGGAGAAGAAGAAAAGTCAAGAAGAGGCTGAGAGGATATGAGGACGGGAAGGAAGGGTTCCAACCTGATCTTTGCGGCCCAATTCTGCTGACAGACAACCAAGACTGGTGCGCAGGGCAGCAAGGGCTATCTTCCCCGAACTTGTAGCAACCTTTGATCCATGAACTCTGGGCATGAGGAGAGGTTGGGGAAGTCGCCTCCCAGTAGAGTGAGCAGCAAGAAACCTGTAATAGACCTTAGGAGTCGCTCCCAAGGGAAGAGGAAGAGTGAGAGGAGAGATAGAGGGTGTCACACCCTAGAGGGGAGGGGAGGAAGAAGAAGGAAATGCTCTTGGCAAACTGCTAATTTCATTCATTCATCAAATCTCTCAAGGGGGGGGGGGGGAATACATGATAATATATAGAGTTTGGGCTCCACCTTCCCTCCTTAGAGTTTGAATTTGAATCCATTTGATATTTAAATTCTATGGGCTCCATCATTGCCCCTTGGAGTTTGTGTTTGACCCATTTGAAATTTAAATTCTATGGGCTCCATCTTCCCTCCTTGGAGTTTGGATTTGAACCCATTTGAAATTTAAATTCTATGGGCTCCATCATTGCTCCTTGGAGTTTGTGTTTGACCCATTTAAAATTTAAATTCTATGGGCTCCATTCTCCCTCCTTGGAGTTGAATTCGAACCCACTTGAAATTTGAAATCCCAAAATGATGCAAACCCAAATACATGCCAAAGACACGCCTAAGACGTACACAATACAAAATACGACCAAGTACGTACAAAATACCAAATACGTACAAAATTCAAATATAACCCAAATACGTACAAAATACCAAATACGTACAAAATTCAAATACGACCCAAATACGTATAAAATACATGTACGTACAAAAATACGTACTAAAGTGTCAAAGCTCCAGGGGAGACTCCAGACTGTCCCCAAGCCATAAAGAGGTCGGTGTCGACCGAGTCGTGCTGTGTGTCCGGTACCGGCGGCTCTCTGAGTCGAGCCGTATTCTTGCTCGGGTGTCCTCACCACTCGCTGCTACAAATCGGGCGACCCCCGGTCAGACCCACAAGGGGTCTCACCTCAGCCAAAACACCACGGGGGGTGGTGGCCCCCCTTGCGCTTTTGC
This sequence comes from Amorphophallus konjac, assembly GCA_022559845.1. Lineage (NCBI taxonomy): Eukaryota > Viridiplantae > Streptophyta > Magnoliopsida > Alismatales > Araceae > Amorphophallus > Amorphophallus konjac. The sequence continues at coordinate 593,435,195 of CM040121.1, forward strand.
GCACAAGACAAGAAAAAGAAGTAAAGAAGAAGAAGGAGAAAGGAAGGAAGGAAGAAGATGAAGAAGCAAAGAAGACCAAGAATCAAAGTGTTTACCTCCACCAAAATCCACCGGGAGTCTCCTTCTCCAACACCTATAAAAGGAGGAGAGGGCGACCAGCAAAGGGGATTTTTTTTCCTCGAGCAAGAAGATCTCTTGGCACTCTTGAAGCCTTGGAAGCTTGAAGTTTTTTGATTTGTTCTTCTCGTCCCTTGGAGCCTTGCCGGAAAGACTTGAAGCCAACTGTTGAAGTCTACGCAAGAGGTGAAGGGGGTGCCCTTCTTCAAACCTAAACCTTTGTTAAAAGTTACATAAATGTCCTTGCATTAGGGCATATTTGTAAAAATACCCTCATACGAAGGGAGTTTATTCCATGAAGAAAAAAATAAATGTATGAAACCCATGGACTTCTAATTCTGGGATTTTTAGTTGAGTGATAATAAGGAGAACCCGACAAAAATGTCAAAATTGTAGTTTTACCCCAACAAATGTGAGCTTGCACAAAAACCTAGGAAAAATCAGGAAGTTTCTAAAAATTCTGAAATTCGAGAGGAAGACTCAAAAAGCATATTCATCCAACAAAAAGGATATAAATGCAAAATTAATTCTCCGTGTTAAACATCAATAACGTCATTTTACGTAGAAATATCAGAATAGGGTCAATATTAGATTCATTAGAAAGATAATTTAATAATTTACAAGTTTCATGCTAAATGACAAAAATGAAATAAAGATGGTTGTAAAAATTACGACCATGCCACTCTTCAATGTCGTGCAAGGATTTTCCGAAAAAGGGTTGGCCGTGGGTGTTACCCTAAGCGATGATGGTTTGGGAGTGGGGTGTTGGTGAGGTTAAATGCTAGATAATGGAAGGGATTCCCCACCTGGAAGGCTACATGGAGGAGGCTTGGGGTTTTTGAGCAAAAAAACAAAAAGAAATAAGAAAGAGAGTTGATTTCCTAGAAGTGTAGTTTGGCGGTGGAGAGAAGGAGGTTTAAATAAACCTCTGATTCTCCTAGTCTCTCATTTTCTCTCATCTCCCTCAATCTCTCACCCTCCCTCAACTCTCTCATTTCTCTCAACTCTTTCTCTCACTTCTCTTTTACCCTTCCTTCTTGTACCTGCCACAGTGAGAGGGAGCGAAGAAGAAGAGAAGAAGTGAAGGTTGCGGAAGACGCGCGCCCGTGCAACCATGAGAATGTGGATAATTTAAGGAATAGAAGAAGTGGAGAAGACATGGAAGAAGAAGAAGAAGAAGAAGAAGGCGATCAAGAAGCCGAGAAGAAGAAGACAAGAGACAATTGGCATCATACTTGATTTAATTTGAATGATGCCCATATTTAGAAAGATTTAATTAGAGAAATATGTATTTTATCGTGCTTAAGGTAGGGAGGTCATCCCTACACACGCAGGAACCGTCAAAAAGTTATGTGGAAATCGCTATAGATGCTCGAAAGAGATAGACTTCACCCTAAAAGTAAGCACATGATAAACTGAGCGCATGTTATTCTTTATTTATATTGTTATTTGATTATGGTATGATATTTAGAAGCTAAATATGTGCATGCAAAGTTACAAAATGATTTGGGAATGTTTTGTTTAAAATTTAATTAAAACGACGTATCCGAACAGGATCTACGAAATACAATATGGATTAGTTTGGGGACGAACCAGTCGAAAGCTGGTGGGCTTGCAATATGCCAGTCGTGAGCCGTGCAGGAGGAAAGCGCTGCCCAGGGGAAAGAGCAACCTGGACCACAAGTTCCAGAGTGGAGCCGCTTCGAGATAGAGACGCCACTGCATATGGAGGCTTATCTCCATATCAGAAAGCAAAAAATGTTACTGGTTTGCATATGAAAGATTTGGACCATAATTTGTGAGGTGTCTTTAAAGCCTAAAACATGTGTTAATCATGTACGGTTAAAACCTAAAATATGCATATTAAATTAGTATATGCGATCTGATTATTTATGATCTATCTCCGATTATAACTGCAGTTTATCAAGACCGATCAACCCCAACGTGTAGGCCATTTGTCTATATGCCTATGTGATGCGGGACGACAATGAGACTTGATGTTGTTGGTGCGATCCTTGGACGTCTACTAGATGGTGTGACTTGTTGGACGACGCGACCAGCAACAACACAAATAACTCGGCACCTAATGTGGCTCCTGAAGAGGCGACTGTGCCCAAACAAGAAGCATTCACTCACGGTCGTTCCTGGCGAGAGAAACGAGTCGATCGGCACGGTTGAGAAACCGGTAATGAGTCTCGGGTGGTCAGCTCACTCTCGTGCTCGGATCGAGCCACGGGACGGGTCTCGCACTCACAACTCACAGCGGTGACTAATTTGAACGATCTAGGGGCCTAACATGCTCACGAGCGATGGCATCAAGAGCCTATACTAGGAAAGCAAGCAACTAAAGAGGGGTGACGAGTGTACCTCCACGCTCGGGGCGTGGGGAAGACTTCCCAGCCGAGATCCGAAACTCCCGGTACAACAATAATTAATAATTACAGAAATGATTCTAAAGCCCACTCCACGCAGGGAGGTAACAGGCGACACGTGGGGTCCGGGAGCACCAATCTCGGGTTGGCGGGCAGCAGTCGATGGCGCTCGGGTGGACGCAGTCGGCCGGTTCAGCTCCCTTCACTCGGGCCCGTCGGATGGTACGTGGGACCCGCTGCTGGTACGGTGGCGTCGGGGGGTGGCTCCTTGCTGCAACGACTGATGGGGACGCTCCTGGAGTGTCCCGGGTCGATCCCCGGGAGCGGCGGTCACCGGAGTGGAGGCGGGTGATTTCTTGGGAATTATCTCCCAATGCTGTCCCGCGACTGTGTTTCTGTCCAAATCTGCGCGCTCCGACGAGATCGGCTGGTACGCTCAACTCCGACGTTGGATCGGGGCACAAAAGATACCGTTGGAAAGAGGACTCAAAATCCTGCGACATACCTCAAAGTTTCGCGACGATCCAACGGTCGGATCTCCCGTACCAGCCCTTTCACCGAGCTGCTGTCCTGTAACTCCGAATTTGGGGCAGCCGGATGAAGACCGGCTTGTGGTGGCTCACCGGCGGCACGAACGGCGGCGGTGGCAGCGGTGAACGTTCACAATAGATAGAGGAAGAAGAGAAGTATAAGAAATTTAAGAGAGATCGAAGATTTGGGATGGGTCTAGAGAGAGTTGGGGGTGGGAGGAGGAAGAACACCAAGAACACTCAAGAGGGAGAGAGGTGTGCACCAAACATTATGCCAAAATATTTCTTCATTAGTTTCTTCCACAATTGATACAAGAGACTATAAATAGCCACACCCTAGATCTAGACCAAAGGACATCCACTAACACCAAAGGACATCCACTAATATTGGTCAAGGGTAGGTGGGGGACAAGCATGGGGAACAAGGGGGGGACACCCCCCATTAAGGGTAGGTGGGGGACAAGCATGGGGGACAAAGTGGGAGAATCCTCTACCTTTGTCTCCTTGGCCCAATTGTCCAAATCTTCTAGAAGGTCCAATTGGACTCTTAATAGTCTTGAGGCCCAATGTAAAAATTGGACCCCTTACATGAATTGTAGCCCATATTACAAACTTGACCCATTACACTCATAAATACTCAAATACACACCAAGACACTCATAATACATATAAAAAAAAACTCAATACCCAGGTGGGGACTCCATGCTATCACCCAGCCACAAGGAGGTCGGCGTCGCTCGAGTCGTGCTGCGTGTCTGATATCGACGACTAGCTCTGGTGTCCTCACCAAATCTCCCCGGGTGGGAGAAGGTCGACCCCGTCGAGTAGGGGTCCTGGTCGCTCTGGTATCGATCCAACAGATCTGGATCTACCATCTGTAACTCTGCCCGGGTGATCCAGGTGTCATCGGACGCAGGTCGTCCCTTCCATCGCACCAGATAGCGTTGGTACACTCCACCCCGGGTAGTAGTCACCTGCTCGTCTAGTATATGCTCTATCTGCTCGCGCTGCTGAGGTAACAAGCCTGGTGGTGGATGCTCTGGGGTGGTGTCACTCACAAGGGGTGAAAACGGCTCAAAAGGCTCACTGGGTATCACCGCGGGGTCCCTGTAGGCGACTAGGTCCGAGACATTGAAAGTGGAGCTAATCCCGTACTCCTCTGGCAGGTCGACAACATATGCATTAGGACCAACTCGTTTCACTACTCGGAAAGGACCGGCACCGCGAGCATGCAACTTCTTCACGGCTCCTGAGGGAAACCGTTCAGGTCTGACCCTGATCATGACAGAATCGCCCTCCTGAAACTCACGGTGGTGCCTATGGGCGTCAGCCAATTCTTTGTATCGTGCGTTGCTGGACTCAATGTGACGACGAATATGCTCATGCAACTGTCTAATATGGCTAGCAAAAGACTCGGCTGACTCAGACACACAGGACTGGATGGGAGATGGGACTAAGTCTATGGGTCTCCTAGGTCTACGGCCAGTGACAATCTCAAAGGGGCTCATACCTGTAGACCTATTGACCGAATCGTTATAGGCGAACTCGGCCAAGGGTAAGATCAAATCCCAATCCCTGACTCGATCTTGGACAAGACACCTAAGAAGGTCCCCCAAACTTCTATTGACAACCTCAGTCTGACCATCGGTCTGGGGGTGATATGCAGTGGAGAATTTCAATTGGGTGCCCATCATGTGCCATAGGGTCTTCCAGAAATAGCTAGGGAAGCGCACATCCCTATCGGACACTATAGTGCGTGGGAGTCCGAACCTGGAGACACAATGTGAAAAAAATAGACAGGCAACTCTAGAGGCATCCGAGGTTTTGGAACATGGGATGAACAATGCCATCTTAGAGAACCGATCGACAACCACAAAAATTGAGTCATGCTTTCTGAGGGTGCGGGGCAATCCTAATACAAAGTCCATGCTAATGTCCTGCCATGGACTATCCGGGACGGGGAGGGGAGTATAGAGGTCGGTACTCTGCTTCCTTTGTTTGGCCATAGCACAAGTGCGGCACTGGGCCACAATACGAGCAACATCCCTCTTTAGGCTAGGCTAATAGAATCGATGCTCAACTGCCTCTATGGTCTTGTTCCGGCCAAAGTGGCCAACAAGACCTCCTGCATGCATCTCCCACGTAAGAAAGTCACGAACAGAAGTCCGTGGGATACACAACTTGTCACCACGGAATAGGTGACCCTCCTGTAGTACAAACTCGCTATAATCGCGCGAGGGACCGGTCTGAAGGACGGCATAGATCGGACCAAAGTCCGGACAGTCAACATAGGCGTCCTTTAGCCTCTCTAGCCCTACCACCTCAACACTCATGGTGGTCAACATCATCACCCGACGACTCAGTGCATCGGCGACCTTGTTCTCCGCCCTTGCTTTGTGCTTGAGCACAAAGGTGTATTCTTGGAGATACTCCACCCAATGACTATGGCGAGCATTCAGCTTCTTTTGGGTATGGAGGAATCGTAAGGCCTCATGGTCAGAGAAGAGGACAAACTCCTGGTGCAACAAATAGTGCCTCCAATACCTCAATGCCTGGACAACTGCGTAAAATTCTTTGTCGTATGTGGAATATCGCAGTTTGGCATCATTAAGCTTCTCGCTAAAGAATGCAATGGGGTGGGACTCCTGACTCAGAACGCCACCAATACCCACACCAGAAGCATCACACGTGACCTCAAACACCTTAGAAAAATCAGGTAAAACAAGGACAGGTGCCTGGGTCATACGCTCCTTAATGTCCTGAAAGGCCGTGGCTGCAGCCTTAGTCCATACGAATGTCCCCTTCTTTATGCAATCAGTGATCGGGGCAGTAATAGAACTGAAGCCACGAATGAAGCGACGGTAGAACGTCGCTAAGCCATGGAAACTCCGGACATCGTGGAGCGTGCGGGGCTCGGGCCACTCCCTGATGGCCCTAATCTTCTCCGGATCAGCGGAGACTCCATCTCTCGACACAATGAACCCGAGAAAAGTGATCTGATCGGACATGAAAGCACATTTCTTCGGGTTGGCAAATAAACTCTCTCGCCTTAGCACGACACAGACCTGCCTAAGATGGTCTAAGTGGTCCTCCCTAGTGCGGCTGTAGATAAGAATGTCATCAAAGTAGACGACCAAGAAGACCCCTATCATAGGGCGTAAAACTTGGGTCATCAACCGCATGAAGGTGCTAGGGGCGTTGGAAAGCCCAAAGGGCATAACCAACCACTCATAAAGACCATCCTTGGTCTTGAATGCCGTCTTCCATTCATCTCCAGGCCTAATCCGCACCTGGTGATAGCCACTACGAAGGTCTATCTTTGAGAAGATAGTGGCTCCCGCCATCATATCAAGCAAGTCATCCAACCGGGGAATGGGAAAACGATACTTCACCGTGATCTTGTTGATTGCACGGCTATCAATGCACATCCTCCATGTGCCATCATTCTTTGGGGCCAATAATGCAGGAACAGCGCAAGGGCTCTTGCTGTCCCGAAGAGATCCCCGACTCATCAATTCCTCGACCTGTCGCTGTAGCTCGGCATGGTCCGTGGGACTCATCCTATAGTGGGGAAGGTTGGGCAAGGACGAACCCGAGACGAGGTCGATCTCATGCTGGATATCCCTCATGGGTGGAAGGCCTCCCGGGAGGTCTTCGGGAAATACATCAGAGAATTCCCGCAATATTGCAGCTATCTCCGGGGGATGCTCATCCTCGGACCTAGGGGCAACATCCTCAACGCCCCTGACGACGACAGCTAGAATAGGGTTACCCTTGGTTACCTCCTGCTCCATCTCTCTCGGACTGATCATCATCAACCTCCTAGGTGGAGGGTCCACTCTGCTAGGAGCAGTCGAAGAGGTGGATGCCTGTGCCAAGGACAAAGTGGGTGGACCGGCCTTCCCCTGACCAGAAGTGGTCGTAGTGCTGGGGCCTGCTGGTCCGCGGATAGATGGGTCCTTCGGCTGGACTGGGTGGAGGGTAATCCTATGGCCATCATGGTCGAAGGTGCAAGTGTTCGACCTGCCATGAAGGGTGGCATCTCGGTCAAAGAGCCAAGGCCTACCAAGGATGATACTACCCACCTCCATAGGTAGTACATCACACCAGATCGCATCATGGTATGCCTGGAACTGCAGCGGCACCAGGCACCGCAGTCTAACCGGGATGGAAGTGGAATCCACCCAAGAAACTCTATAAGGTGCAGGTTGATCCACGGGCGTCAAACCAAGACGCTTGACGGTGCCTGTGGAGATAGCGTTGATGCAACTCCCGCTATCTATAATCACCTTGCAGGCTTTCCCTTCCAGCCTACAAAATGTGTGGAATATGGTGGTGCGACGCCAGTCGTCGCTCACCTGAGGCTGGGTAAGGATGCACCTGACTACACCCAAATGTACGTCATCCTGATACGAGGTACCAGGGACGTCAACCTGCTCGCCCTCCAATAACTCGTCAAAGAATTCCTCGGCCAATTCTTGGTCCGGCTCGTAGCTGACTGGCACTAACTCAGGCATGGGGTCACGGGCCGGTGTGTCGGCAATAACAAGTGCTCCCCGGGTGGGACACTTGCTGGCAAAGTGGCCAACTCCACCACAAGTGTAGCAACGGTCTCGTGGCCCATTGCCCTGAGATGTTCCACCAATCATTGGCCCCTTACCCTTGTCCTCTCGATGGACTGGGGGTGTAGGAAGAAGAGGCCGAGTTGGTACGGCGGGCTGATAAGGCCGAGTGGCAGGGATGGGTGCCTGCGGGCGAGGGGGAGGGTCCCTCGGAGGGAAAGTGCGGAACCTAGGAGCAGTGGGGTCCTGCCGAGGGGGTTCAGGGGGACGGGCCACCGGAAACCGGCTATAGGAGGTAGGCGTGGTACGAGGGTCGGTCCCACGCTGATAAGTGAACCCCGGGCGCTGGACGGGAGCAAACTCTGCCTCGAACTGCTCCAACTCTAAAGCAACCTAGTATGCGTCTTCCAAGGTGGTAACATTGCGGCGAAATAATTCATATTGGTAGTGGGGCCGCAAACCACGACGGAAGCGCGATACAGGCATGGTGCTCTCCTCCGTAACTCCACAGCGCAAAAAGTACTCGTCAAACTCCGCGATGTAGTCTGACACGGATCGGTCCCCTTGGGAGAGACTCTGCCACCTATCAATAAGTCGCTGACGGTATGTGGCAGGAAGGTACTTACGCCTAAGCTTGTCCTTCATCTCATCCCAAGAACCTATCTGAGGCTCACGACGTTGAAAGAGCAAGCTCTCTACATTGCTCCAGTAAGTCTGTGCTTGCCCCAACAACTTCATCTTGGCATATCTGACCCTCCGGTGGTCCGTCATCTCGAACCACTCAAAGTACCGGTCCATGCTGGCCTCCCAATCAAGATAGATCTTGGGTTCCAAAGGCTTGGACCCATCAAACGTGGGAGGGTCCACACGGACGGTCTTCAGGATCCGTTCGTCCTCATCATCCCTATGTGGTCGGTGACCATGTCGGCGTCGGCCATTTCCCCCGTAATCGTTGTCGGACTCGTAGTCCTCAAAATGGGGGGCACGTTGCCGTTGCTCCGCAGCCCGAGGTTGTGCGAGCTGGGCAGCAGGCGCGGGCTGGGCAGCAGCCACGGGCTGGGCAACATGTGCCTGAGGGGCCGGGAGAATGCCGGGTAGGTCTCGGCGAGGGGTTCTCTCCACACTCTCTAACCTTCCAACCAGTCCTTGGACAGATCGGTTAGAAGCCTCGGCGCGGTCCTCCATGGCTTTGAATCGGCTCTCCATACGCTCGGTATGCTCCCTAAGAGTTTGCTCGGACCTATCCATGCGCTCCATGAGTAGAGCTATCATGTCCTCCAGGGAACGGCCTCCCGGGTTGGCACCTCGGTGTTCACCCATAGTGTCAGGGCGATGGTACTGGGCACCTCCACGGGTGGGCATGTAATGAGGCCTAAAGAGAACTAAGGGTGACTCACTAGACCTATATGGATGGACCGATGCAAGTTGAGGACCTTTGACTTAAACCGATATCCGGTACCTGGCGGAGTCCGAGAATCCGAAGATCCTCTCACGCGAGTGAATCACCTTCCCGATAGGCATAACCTAACGGTCGGGCAACACCTTTTCATATACCGAATAAAGGTATGCAATGCAACCTTAGACCGACTTAAATGACTCTTTTTTTTATTTTTATTTTTTTTATAAACAAGACTACCCTAGACTCAGCCTGCTCTGATACCAATTTGATGCGGGACAACAATGAGACTTGATGTTGTTGGTGCGATCCTTGGACATCTACTAGATGGTGTGACTTGTTGGACGACGCGACCAGCAACAACACAAACAACTCGGCACCTAATGTGGCTCCTGAAGAGGCGACTGTGCCCAAACAAGAAGCATTCACTCACGGTCGTTCCTGGCGAGCGAAACGAGTCGATCGGCACGGTTGAGAAACCGGTAATGAGTCTCGGGTGGTCAGCTCACTCTCGTGCTCGGATCGAGCCACGGGACGGGTCTCGCACTCACAACTCACAGCGGTGACTAATTTGAACGATCTAGGGGCCTAACATGCTCACGAGCGACGGCATCAAGAGCCTATACTAGGAAAGCAAGCAACTAAAGAGGGGTGACGAGTGTACCTCCACGCTCGGGGCGTGGGGAAGACTTCCCGGCCGAGATCCGAAACTCCCGGTACAACAATAATTAATAATTACAGAAATGATGCTAAAGCCCACTCCACGCAGGGAGGTAACAGGCGACACGTGGGGTCCAGGAGCACCAATCTCGGGTTGGCGGGCAGCAGTCGATGGCGCTCGGGTGGACGCAGTCGGCCGGTTCAGCTCCCTTCACTCGGGCCCGCCGGATGGTACGTGGGACCCGCTGCTGGTACGGTGGCGTCGGGGGGTGGCTCCTGGCTGCAACGACTGATGGGGACGCTCCTGGAGTGTCCCGGGTCGATCCCCGGGAGTGGCGGTCACCGGAGTGGAGGCGGGTGATTTCTTGGGAATTATCTCCCAATGCTGTCCCGCGGCTGTGTTTCTGTCCAGATCTGCGCGCTCCGACGAGATCGGCTGGTACGCTCAACTCCGACGTTGGATCGGGGCACAAAAGATACCGTTGGAAAGAGGACTCAAAATCCTGCGACATACCTCAAAGTTTCGCGATGATCCAACGGTCGGATCTCCCGTACCAGCCCTTTCACCGAGCTGCTGTCCTGTAACTCCGAATTTGGGGCAGCCGGATGAAGACCGGCTTGTGGTGGCTCACCGGCGGCACGAACGGCGGTGGTGGCAGCGGTGAACGTTCACAATAGATAGAGGAAAAAGAGAAGTATAAGAAATTTAAGAGAGATCGAAGATTTGGGATGGGTCTAGAGAGAGTTGGGGGTGGGAGGAGGAAGAACACCAAGAACACTCAAGAGGGAGAGGGGTGTGCACCAAGCATTATGCCAAAATATTTCTTCATTAGTTTCTTCCACAATTGATACAAGAGACTATAAATAGCCACACCCTAGATCTAGACCAAAGGACATCCACTAACACCAAAGGACATCCACTAATATTGGTCAAGGGTAGGTGGGGGACAAACATGGGGAACAAGGGGGGGACACCCCCCATTAAGGGTAGGTGGGGGACAAAGTGGGAGAATCCTCTACCTTTGTCTCCTTGGCCCAATTGTCCAAATCTTCTAGAAGGTCCAATTGGACTCTTAATGGTCTTGAGGCCCAATGTAGAAATTGGACCCCTTACATGAATTGTAGCCCATATTACAAACTTGACCCATTACACTCATAAATACTCAAATACACACCAAGACACTCATAATACATATAAAAAAAAAACTCAATACCCAGGTGGGGACTCCATGCTATCACCCAGCCACAAGGAGGTCGGCGTCGCTCGAGTCGTGCTGCGTGTCTGATATCGACGACTAGCTCTGGTGTCCTCACCACTATGGTATGGCGTCTCGATACTGATTGGCCTCTTATGTTGTGGTTTGACCTTTAGTGCTTCGTGGATTTTCCAGTTCACAACGTTTGTGTACGATGTGACATCCCTAGATCAGATATAGAACATTAGGGAAGGGGGCGCCACAGGGGGTTTGGGGAAGGGGTTGGTCGACGCGGATGAGGAGACCTGGGCCCATCGGCTCGGGCATGGAGGCAGCATAGGTCGGAGCGCCGCGAGCTGGTAGGAGCCGTTCGCATGGGGTGGTCTTACTACCGCAGCTAAGAAGACGACGAAGAAGGGGAAGGAGAAGAGGATGTTGGCATACAGAGGTGGGAGAAGTAGAAGGTAGGGTCGGGGAAGAGGGACGGGGGTATGGAGGTGGGGGTGTAAGCCTCGCGCCCTCCATCTCGCAGGGACCACCTAGGGCTCATTCTCAAAGAGAAGCTAGGGTTCTCTCCCAAAACAAAATGTTTTCCTTCTTCATTAATTTGAAAAGAGAACACTATTTATAACGATTAGGCTATAACCCTAACCCTAACATGACTTTTTGAACCAAAGTGTCCTTGGACTCAAGAAAATAGTGTGAAAATCGCACCAAAAATAACAAAAATAAAAAGACATGAAATTAGCTCCACATAAGTCCAATAAAACCATAAGAATTAGAAACTTAATCCTACTCACTTCAGACTACTATACTAGACTCATAAATATAAAATACATAATTAAAATAAAAAATGACTCTACTACGACTCCGATCGTCGTCTGTATAAATAATGTCACCATGCGAAATGCTAATTCCGTCCATTTTCTAACGTCACAAGTCTTCCTCCGCATTAATCACCCTATTTCAAAAAAAATCGTCCTCCAATTTTGAAGTGTCGAAGTATGACGAAAACAAACATAAGAGCATAAGTGGTGGGGATACCACCGGACCAGTCACACACAGCCGACGCCGCACCGCCCCGACACCACCGAGCTTGTGGCTCGGAGACTCAGCTTCTTGAAGACTCGGCGTCCTGAGTATGTATTCATGAATACGTACTTTTATGTATTTGTGTGTATTGTTATTTGTTAGTATTTTATTATGGTGATATTGTATTATTAACCACCAAGTCAAAGTATTTTTATTTTATTTGGTCAATAGTCAAAAGTTGTTGGCTTTTGTTTTATTAGGCTAGGATATGAATGTCTTTAGTTGAAAAGACTAGGGGTATTTTTGTCCTAGAAGAATATGGCCTTTCCTATATAAAGAGGCTAGTGTACCCTTATATGCATGATAGAAAGATTGAAAAGATTGAAACCATGTATGTGCTTTCTCCTCTTGCTTCCCTTCCCTCCTAGCTCCTTTGTGAGAAGAGAGTGATTGCCCGGTGAAAGACCGTCCGGTGTGAGACCGAACTGCGTGAGACAGTAGTTATCCCGTCCCATCCCGTATCATCGGAGTGTCGTCGGTCCTTTCTACGTCGCCGCCGCGTCAATAAGCTGAGAACTCAGTGCAGAAAAACATATCAAGAATCTCAATCCACCACATGTCATGTCAATCGCAGAAATTCTGCCACATCAAATCAACTTGAGATGGCGCCAGTAAAACCACATCATTGGGCTGGTCAATTGTCGATATTTCAGGAGAAGCGGGACATAAGAGAGGAGCATCAAGCATGTTTTTAACGATAAAATCCGATCTAGACTCTGCAAATATATATGATCCCAACTGTTAAAAGGAGATGAGACACAGTCAACTATGCCTGATGGACCACCCTCGAACATTATATCATTTATCAAATATAGTCCAGAATCAACAAACAAACTCTAATCCCATACATTATCAGGTGGGGTGGCAACTATAGCTAGCAAGTTTTGTGGTGCCTTCTTAAAAGTGTGGGATGCGGAGTTTGAAAATCAAAAGGAATTTTTACATATACCCTAGCAAAGATGTGTTTTGCCAAATAAACCCTCAATTTAGCCTATTATCAAGAAAACCCTCGAAATAGCTCGAATGATTGCGATTATACCCCGCTGTAACTCCGTTGGTTTAACTACGGTTCAGCGTGGATCAAGTAGTGGAATTACTAACCTACCCTCGGATTCTCTCTCTCTCCCCCCCTCCCCAGATGGAAACCCTAATCGGAGGGGGGGTTGGTCAGAGGGGGAGAGTAGGGCTAGGAAGGGGGGATGCAAGCAGGGAGGGGGCATTCACCAAAGTGGGAAAGGGCGGCCAACAGGGGGGGTACGAGCAAGGAAACCCTAGAGTTCGCCGGAGGGGAAGAGGGGGACCGGGAAGGGGAGAGAGGGGCCAAGATCTGGTAGGACCTACAATTACATCGGCTTTGCACTCCTCTGCAGTTTCCGCGGCTGCTACACTAGCCGCCCCTACCTCGACTACTGTGCTACTGGGCGCTTTTGCTCTGCCAACAACACCTAGCGCGTCTTCACCGGCCTGCACGGCTTTGTCTCCCGCTATAGCACCTCTGGCAAGGCGATCTGCACAGCCGCCTACGTTGTGTTCAAGAGATCTAGTGGCCCCCACTCCGGCGATTGTTGCTGTCCAAGGGGCCCACAGCGTCTCCTGTAACATCTCCGGTGAAGTGGCCTTCTGTGCTAGTTGCGTCTATGGCTAGAGCTGCCACCCTGGCATCAACTTTGGGTGCTCCGACAAACTACGTTACATTGCCTACCCGCACTATAGGGTCGAACGCTGTAAATCCAACAACTTCAAGCATTGCTCGGCTGGTTCTAGCCCCTACAACGCCCTTTTCTCTAGCCGCCCCTACAACACCCTTTTCTCTAGCCGCCCCTACAACACCCTTTTCTCTGACCTCAGGCTTCTCAATTACTACATCACGGCAGCCGGCTCCCCACCTTCACCCCCACCCCCACTCCCTCCCCATCGTTCCCTGGCATTGACATTCCTCTGCAATGCCCAACAGCATCAAGGCGTGGGGGGTGGGGGAGAGGCCCCACACAGGGGTGGGGGAGAGGGCTGTCGAGGTTGGGGGAAAGGAGGGCCGTCGAGGGTGGGGGATAGAGGTCGATCTCTCTCTCCCCCCCCCCCCCCCCCGTCGTTCCTTGGCACCGGCATTCCTCTGCAACTTCGAGAAGCATCAAGATGTAGGGGTGGAGGAGATGGTTGTAGGGAGTAGGGGAGAGGGGTGGCCGGGGCTAGGGGAGAGGGGTCGCCGGGATAAGGGGAAGGAGAGTCTCTCTCTCAAAGTATTTCTCTGTCTCTCTCTCCCCGTCGTTACCTGGCACCGACATTCCTCTATAACTCCTGGCAACATCAAGGCGTGGGGGGTGGGGGAGAGGGCTGCCGAGGGTGGGGGAGAGGAGTCGCAGGGATGGAGGGAAGGAAGGTCTCTCTCTCGAAGTATTTATTTTGGGTATTTTACATACCCTAATATTTTCCGTGATATATTTCACCGGATATTCGTCTCTCATTGACGGTTGGGAACCATAAGGGTATAAACCGCAATCATTCGAGGTATTTCCAAGATTTTCTTGATAATATGTCTAAATAAGAGTTTTATTTGACAAAACCGATCTTTACAAGGGTATATATGCAAAAATCCCAAGCCGAAATTTACCCTTGAGGTGCGAACTAGAGAGTGGAACTAGACCGATCAGGGTCTACGGTAGTATGTCGTTTTGCCATCCAGTCTTGACCCAGACTAATTATGGGAACCCAATGAATTAATAGTGCACCACACTCCATCAAAATGACTAATAGGGTGCTTGGGAATAATTTTTTTTTAAAACTATTTCTATCTAAAAAATTATATTGTGTTAATTTTTAACTTAAATTTTAAAATTGATAAAAGCTGTCACTTTATCTTTGGCAATATTATCATAATTTTTAAAACTTATATAGATCTGTTTGGCATACAATTCTTAGCGCCGTTCTTGTAGAACCGGTCCCGGCGAAGCGCACGCCCCCGCCGCTCCACCGGTTTCGCATACGCCCCCCCACCAGCCAGAGCGGCAGGCCGCCTCCCCCGCGGCCGTCTCGAGGTTGGGGGGAGGTCAGAAATCTTCGCGCCTCCTCCCCTCCCCAGTTACCCCGGCGCCACTGTAGCACCGAATCTTCGATCGAAGGTTTCTGAAGGGGTTGGTCTCCTTCCCCCTTTGTTGGCACCAGTCGCACATGGAGAAGTTCCGGGTGTATAGGAATAGTTCGTTGGAATGGAAGCCCTCGGCCGTCTTGGCGCTTGCCACCAGCGTCGACGGATCTCAGGTCGCCGCCGCCAGGGAGGACGGGACCATGGAGTCTTGGCGTCCGCCCCCGCCCCTGCGCCGTACGAGGCCCCCGCCACCACGTACCCCGCCCCGGGTGCGGCTGTTGCGTACACCGTCCCGGCCGCGGGGGAGGGGAGCCGTCGGCTGAGGGGGGCCGCGGGGAGGGGAGCCGTCGCAGAGGGGGTGCCGGGAGGGGAGGGCCGCAGGGGGGAAAGGCAGGGGGGCGGAGGGGGGAAAAGCAGGGGGAAGAGGGAGGCCGCCCGAGACGAACGATTTCAAAAAAAAAACAACTCCGGAGTTGTTTTGTTTTAGAAAAAGATTTGAATGGGGTTGGTTTCTTTTTTAAAAATTAGAGAGTACTTACCAAACACGGTTAAGTGAGTTCTCTCTCTCTTTTTTAAATTTGAGATAAAAAGAAGGAAAAAAAACGCAACCAAACACCCCATAATAGCTTTTAATGTGCTACCACCTTTAAACTGTCGGTGGAACTATACAAAAGTCCTTTTTCATTCAATAATAATCTTGCCAGTTTTCAATAGTGCATCAACAATAGACCGAGAAATATAATTATGCTATGCCGGTCAGTTAAGAGTACTCTAGTTCGCACCTTGTTCGGCAAATATACATCAAAATTAATATTCATTTGACACGTGCGAGAGATTACCTAGGACCCCAATTTGATGGAACAAATTGGTCCACCACTCTCTGATACCAACTGATGCGGAATAGGTTGGGCGGATCCACCATGGGACGAACTGGGCCTAGTTGGCGTGGCTAGACAGATGCAATGATGGGCGCGGACTCCCATGCAGTTGATACTGCTACTGCCTTGCCGGGGTGGAGGACAATCATGACGGGTGGCCGTGGCTGCTGGATTGCTACAGGGTTCGATGGCGGCGGGCAACCTCTGCTGGCAGGGAGGCTAAGTCGTAGCGAGTGGCTAACAACAGTGGAGCGTGGACCGAGGATGCTCGAGGTGAAGGAAAAAGGAGTGTTGTGGCAGCCGGGTGGGGGCAGGGGAGCCGCTGCCACCGACTATAGTGGAGACGAGTGGGGCCAATCGCCGGCTTGGTGGAGGGCCGTACAGTTACAGGTGGCAGCGAACGGTGGTCGCGATCGAAGTGGTGAGGAGGAAGAAGGGAGGAGGGGGTGTGCTGCCGCAATCCCAGTCGTCCGCAGTTAGGGGGTCGCGGAAGCTGTAGAGGGGGGGGAGGGGTTCCCCGGCGCGAGCTTGGAGGCAACGCAGCTCGGAGCGCCGGCGGGCTAGTAGGAACCGGTTCGTGTGAGGTGGTCCTACTGCCACGGCTGAGAAGAAGATGAAGAAGGGGAAGGAGAAGAGGAGGTTGGTGTATGGGGTGGGAAAAGTAGAAGGTAGGGTCAGGGAAGAGGGCACAGGGGGTACGGAGGTGGGGGTGTGGACCTCGCCTCCTCCCTCTCGCAGGGATCACCTCGCGCTCACTCTCACAAAGACGGCTTGGGTTCTCTCCAAAAAATAATAATAATGTTTTCCATCTTCATTGATTTGAAAAGAGGAGAACAAGGCATTTATAGCAAGTAGGCTAACCCTAACCCTAACATGCCTTATTGAACCAAAGTGTCCCTTGACTCAAGAAAATAGTGCAAAAATGGCACAAAAAATTACAGAAAAATTAATAAAAACATGAAATTAGCTCCACATGAGTCCAATAAAACTATGAAAATTAGAAACTTAATTCTACCCACTTGAGACTACAAGACTAGACTCAAATAAAAACAAAATACATAATTAAAATAAAAATTGACTCTAGTACGACTCCGATTGTCATCTGTGTAACTATGCAAAATGCTAATTCAGTCCATTTTCCGACATTACAAGTCTTGCTCCGCATTATAATTTCTCTTGTGGTAGCCAAAAATTAATAGGATGAGAGCTGCGTTACACACAGGCAGCGTTCGCACCTCTACTTAGCAACTTACCATGTCATGAGTTTACATGACCTCCTTTGAAGAATGGTAGGACTAAATGCATCTGCATGAGGCACTTTATGAACTGAGGGGTTCCAACAACTGAGAATCCTTGGGTCCATTTGTTTGTTGCATGATGCAAAATTTTATATAACAGATAAGCAGATCTCAAAAGATAGTATGGAACCGATAATGAGACTAAGACCTCTGATATTAATGCAAATAGTTCAGCCAGGACAGACACTGAAAGCCAGATTTTTAATGATTTTTGTTTGAAGCTTCCAGCTTTAGAGAATGGAAGAAACCATCCTTCAGAACAAAACTTGAGGCCTTGTCTCTAAGTTATAACCTATTTTACCTTACAAGACTGTGCTCTGACACTTATGTAGCATATGAGCCTGTCCAAACAATAATCGCCCAGAGTGGAAGACTCTATTTTCAAAACCAAAGTTCATAAGTAGCATATAATACTGGGATGCAGGATGCATTACAAGGCCCCGAAGTGTGAAACACGATCCATTTATTCCTTCCCCCTCCTTATCACCATTGTAGTGGCAACACAAAATTTCTTTCCCCTCTCTTTCCCTTTCTATCTCTTTTCTATTACCAAGTATTCCTCATATCTAGAATTCCTTTCCTCACATTATTCCTCTTGCGTTACATTACTTAGCTAATTTATCTTTCTTATCATGCTCATTTTTGTTCTCTATTACTTCATTCCTCCTGTCCTTGTATGGATGCAGCCATGGATCCATAAGGGTAGAATCACGTCAATTTTTATTTCTCTATAATTTGACTCCTCCTATTCTTGCTTGGATGGAGTAATGCAGTCATTGGACAGGGTAAAACTGGCCAAAAATGATCAGATTTGGTCAGATCCACCAGAAAAACAAGTCAAATAGATTTTGAATTGGGCAGATTGAAGGAGGGTAATGGGAGGAGAATAATGAGAATGAAAAGACAAAGAATGGCCAAAACAGAAAAAGTCATCTTGCTGATTGTACTCACTGCTGCCTCTTCCACCTTCAGCTTCATTTGTCTCCTTTTTTTCCTTATTGACAGGGTTTTGCCAAGCAGGCAACAAAGAAAGACAAGGACTACAACAATGCTAAAAGATATTTGAGGGTGATTTAAAAAAACATTAAATGAATATTTTAGCAGTAAATCTTTGATTCTTAGAATGTACGCATATCCCCTTGAAAAATATTACTTACACACTTATTTCATAAGGAAACTCTGAAATCTTTAAGGATGTGCTCCTGAATAAGCCTTTTTTCCTAGGATTAGCCAATAAGGCCAATCCAATCCAGTACAACCAGGGATGAGACACCACATGATCAAGGTACCTTGGCACCTTGCCAACAGACATCCAGGCTCCCCTTACTTGAGGAGGCTGCCAGCAAGGCTCCTCTATGTAAGGACAAGCTTCCAAACCCCCTTGACCCAACCCAACCGGACTGGGATAGGACAAGGCCCATGAATGTTTGGGATATTCTTGAAGCTATGTGAGCCTTCAGTGAAATGTGGAGTTACACTTCGCAAAATGGATTTGAACATGAGACCTTTGGGTATGAGCCAGAAGCCTAGTGCCAAGTGAACCACCTGGAGGTCTCAAACAAAACACCACCAAGTTCATAAAAGTGGACTTGCAGAAGAAACTCATTATAAAGCCCAAGTTTAAGTTAAACGTGGGAGAAGTAACAAAGCCTTCATCAATAGCAAACTGAACAAGACTAATCAATCAGAAACATTGACCCTACCACTAATTATTTCAAGTCATTGATCTCTATCTGCCATGAATCAGCATAAATTATTTTATCCCCCACAACTGCATAAAGTAACAAGGTTAAGATGAGGGAAAGAAAAAAGCATTGTGCCAGAACTTCCTTCATCTATTTGTCATAATTTCATTAACCAGGGTGCACAATAGGCTGTACATATACTAATGATCCTAAGCATAGTAATTAACTAACTTCTAATTGCTTTCAACCATAACTGGAAGTCTTTCTCCTGTATACAAATGGACTCATTGGAAAGAGGTATCACCCCAATCTTACCAAAGTGACCCATGGCTTATAGCTTATATATCACCACATTCGTATGACATCTCATCCTCATCTTGGCCCTCTTCTGAGACGAGTTCTTTCCTTTTTTATCCCTATTTCCCTTTGGAATGAGGGTGGATTTGATGCAATGTATGGCAACGGATATTCATCAGTAAGAGATGAAAATGATGAATCTGATGTGAGGTATCCTACTGTCAGGAATTGAATGCCACCCCCTTTGCTGGACTTTGCATAAAGCAATAGTAGACCATGCTAAATAAGGATGAAGAAACATAAGTGAACAGAAAATAACGGCTGAACCAACAGCAGTATCACCAGCAGTTTGATTTAAAAGATTGTACAAAATCTTTTCCTCTGAAAAAAAACTATACTCACCTACGGAATAAATCTAGGAAAAGAACTTGGTATTACATCTCGAACGACCAGAGAATTTGCCCAAGCTGTCCAAAAAGGTTATCTATACGGCAGTTGGGACGTACAGGGCATACCATGCCCATTCTCTGATGAACAATTGTGAAGGAACATCTCTCCGACCCTCTAAACGGCGGGCTTCCATCTCAAAAACAGGCACGCAACCATATTCCCCCAACCCATACGCAATGTTCCTTAGTTCAAACACTACACAGAAATGAAAAACTCAACTTTTTCTCCAATCAAAGGATACACAGTAAAAACATAGCTCAAGCGCTATACCCAAGGAATTAAAAAAACAAACTTTCTACGATCGAAAGACACACAGGAACAAGGAAAAAACCAAAAACAAAAAACAAAACCTCCCCATGCACACAGCAGAAATCAACGTTCGTGCATCACTAAGGAACTAGACAAGCGACTACTACAAGGCGATTAGAACTTGATTATTTCCCGCGCAGTATAATATTCCTCTCCCTTCAGCCACCATTAATGTAGGGAAGAGCAATCTCCGGGGAAAAAGAAAAGGCAACAAACCTTATATCGGCCGAACGATGTGGTGGTGGCGGCCCTTGTCTTCCTGTTCTCCAGTCCTCCCTCCTATCTCCCCCCAGATCGTTTGCCCTCGATGGAGGAGGGACGGGCCACAGGCAAGGGCGCACTTGCCCGTTGCGATTAGGGGGAGGTCGGCTGATCAAGACCATATATAAGTTTATTCTTTTATTATAATATATAGATGTTTTTTAAAAAACTAACATTACTTTATTAAATAATTACCAAAATATTTTCGGACAAAATAACTTTGCAAATCTATGCCTCGCCGTGAAATTAAGTCATCGGCGTGCGTACACTGTGACGGTGTCGCTCTCGGCGGTGGCGGTGGTCGTGCCGCCGGGGCTGATGGGCACGTCCGTCGACACCGACGACGCTCCCCACTCGACGACCATCTGTTCTGTCCAGGAAGGAGAAAGACTTGTCCGCAGTGGAGGACTTTGAGTGGACCGATTGACAAGGATTCTAGTAGGAAGGTCCGGAATCGATTTTTCAGGGATTTATTAAATTCACATTTAATCCTCGTGGATTTGAACTTAAATTTCTCACACTCCGTTTAGATCCAAATACTATTTTACTAAGTTCACGATTGTTAAAAAAAAAAATTGTCCGCAGGGATCATCACCTTCTCGCTGCAGCCTGCAACACAGCAACGTATACATCATGTGAATGCATGCGCAACACAGAGGAGGAAACAGAAGACGAACCCATCGATCAAGGACGGGAAGATGCGGCTAGAGGAACATGGAACGAGACAGATACGTGCAAGAACCTGTAAACACGGCCGGCTGCAACGTGGATGCGGACCCGTTGTTCGTTGCCGCTTCCCGGAGGGTGCGGAAGGCTCCCGGCCTGGTCTGGGAGAGTGTAGCCGTCGCGATGTCGCAGAGTCCGGGCTTCGACGAGAAGGGGAGGCGGCGACGGCGAGTGCTGTTTTGTGGGCAAACAAAGGACCACATTGGATAATTCAAAATAAGCAATTAAAATTTTCAGAGAAAAGCTAGCTCGTCTGAGGAAGACGAGCATAATTCGAGATAGATCGACATTAGCTTCTTTTTTATTGATCTCTGTTTGGGAAATTACTGAAAAGGACAAACAAATTAGGATATCTTAGAAGAGCACTCAAAGTTTAAAATAGAAGTTTAAAATACCTAAACTTCGTTTGGAAGTAGAAGCCAAAGTAACTCGATAAAATTTCACAAAGTATAACGTTTAGTGTTGAGGACAAAGGTGCCTAGATTTTTCATTCACTCTTTGTCTGATGTTAATTTCTGAAAATATCTTTGTTTAAATACTCTTAATTTAAAATAATTTAAAATTACTTGCTTTGTGTGTGAAACTGAATCATAACCGCAAATATTATTATTTTTTACTTTCCAACTGTTGTTATAACGCTTTTGGTCGATTTTTTTTTCCTCAAAAAATTATTGACCAAAATTTTCATACAACTATAATCACGAGGATACATAATACAAAGAGACGCTCGAGCTGATTCGCGAGGGACATGTTTACAATGAGAAATGCTAGTTACCCTTTTAGACCGATAGAAAAGTTATCCGTGTACTATTAGTCTATGTTGTCGACACTTGAGTCTCATCTATTAAATTCTTTAAATATTTTTTAAATATTTAAGTATAATTCTATATATTTATCACTTATATCCGTCAGTCATAGATCCTTTAGATAATTATTAGTCATCTTTAAATAACATTATAAATCTCGTTCATCGTCTCAAGAATACATAAAAATTGATAAGAATTGATTATTTGTTACTGTACATAGTTATTTATCATCTTTAAATAATTATTTTTCACCCTTAGATAAATATTTATTACTCTTAAGTAATGTTGGAAGTCTAATTCAACGTCTCGAGAATGCGTAAAAACTGAACTATTTGTCACTCTTACATAGTTATTTGTCACCTTTAGATAATTACTTTTCACTCTTAAATAATTATTTATCATCTTTAAATAATATTGGAAGTCTCATTCGTCGTCTCGAGAATACATAAAAATTGACATGAGTTAACTATTTGTCACCCTTACATAATTATTTGTCAACATTATATAATTATTTTTCACTCTTAAATAGTTATTTATCAATTTTATAATATTAAAAAATTAATTAAAAATACATATAAAATTGATAAAAAATAAAATCCACACACTAAGTATGTTGCTCAACGGGAGATAAGACAGATAATAAATTCATCCTCCGTTACGGAAAATAAGCATTTCTCTATCTACGATAGATTCACAAAATCTTATTGGAAGATATAAAATACTTGTAGGCTGTCTGAGCAGGGCTGCTGTGTCAGTAATAATCAAGTGGCTTCATCAGTAGGTTCAAAATGATACTCTGTTCTATCCATTATGCTTACAGATGTGCCAAAAATGCCAGCGTTTGCCGCCGGCCGTTCGCCAGGACCCTCCCCGATTGCCTCTGCCGGAACTCGATCTCCCTGCATGTGTTTGCTGCTCCTTGTCCTCCATGGATGCATGCAGTGGAATCGAAGTTGGCCGGGGTGCATTGCTAAAGGGTGGACTTGGCGCCGACCGATCGAGGGACCCATGACGGCCAGCACCTCCCCGGGTTGGGCATACCTGCTGGATGGGGTGGCTGCGCGCGGCCGCCCTTCCGGCTGGAGGCGGAGGTCCTCCCACGTCCGGAAGACATGACTGCAGTCGTCCTTGGACCTCTGCCTGTCCTCAACCTACGCAAGCGCACGCCGCCGTCCGTCGCCTGCATGGAGATAGGACGGCTGGGAGATGAAGCAGAAAGGAGGGATAGATTTTTGGCGCTTAATGCAGGCGACTCACTAAAATTTTAGCCTTAATCCTTTTAGATAAAGGATTTTAATCATCCACCTTGATCAAAACCCTCACATGTAACTCAGCAGCATCACACGTCACACGTTGCGTCCTGTCTGTGTTTATCCTGGGAGGACACCTGATGGGTACGTGATCCATGTGCTCCATTTCCCCTTCATTGGCGACTTAAACTTCATGACGAGCAATGACGAGCACAAGTGATGGAAAAGACGGGGATTCTTTGTGCCGGGACATAGGATCTCCAACTAATGAAAAATATATGTCACACTTTTATAAATATTTTGACATGTTGTTTGAGGATTAGGATGGCATGTTGGTCGGATGCATTGTGCTACACTGCTGAATATATATGCCGTTCCAGAACACATGGATGGTCAGGAATACCGACGACAATGCCATAGGTAGGACTTTATCCTCTCCTTTAAAAGACTTAGGAATATGTTAACATGGATGATGGGTATCGAGGAGGGCCTATCTTGTCAGCCCAATAAGCACTCATCCTCTCAACCCATCACAGGACTCCAACTCTCCAGACCCATTATGCCGCTTGACTAGCTCAGCACGACTCCTGCCCCTGCAAAGGCCCAACGCAAGCTCTGTACTCGTGTACACCTTCTCCGACAGTTGCCACGGCGCATGTCTGTTGTAGTGCATTAATGACGAACGATATATAAGTTCGGCGATAAGGTGAGAACGCCGCCCATATCACTCTCCTTATCAACATAGACTCACACCCTCTCCGATGAGCTCTATCTCATTAATGACTGATGACCCTACCACATTAATGATGGAACTGCCCCTAACGAGAGACGATGAGTCAATACCCATGTCTCCCTATCTCGTCAGGCACGAGAACAGAGCGACTCACGCCTCCTCCAACCACGGCAATCCAACGATCAACTCTCCCTTACGACAGTATAAATAAGACCCTAACCTAACGACTTGAAAGTAAACAAGCACGCTCACTCACAAGCGGATTCTTCTCTCGAGCTCACCTATCTTCCCTCTCATTCTAACTCTCCCTCTCACGAGTGCCTATCTCCTCCTCTGCCGTTATCTAACTTAACTGTCAAAAGATTATCTCTTAAGGTAACTCCCAAAACTCTTTATGACCTGAGGAGGGTAAATCCAACTTGACCCAAGGCTGGCCCAATAACGATGGGCCCAATCTGATCTCGCCTCTACAAGCGCGCCTAGGAGACGCCCAACAGCCACGGCCTACCAAGGTGCGGCCCAATCCAACTTGGCATCAGATTTTACAGCGCATAGAGGCTACGGCCCAAGTGTAGGGATCGCCGGAAGACCCTCCGGCGACCGACCGTTACCTCCTACAACGTCGGCCTACATCCCATAACGAGCGAGCACACCCCACGAGTGCCGTAAGACTCGCCCCGAGACCAACCGACGCCGAGATAATCGCCCTCCAACGAAAAATTCTCACCACTATAGTGGGGAAGCGTTACTCTCCCACTTACGTCTTGCCCTATCAAGGGATAAAGCTCTCGCTCTAGGACAACCCCTATAAAAGAGACATCGACGAAGAAGAGAGACACGTTGGTTCATTCTACCAAAACTGCTACACGAGATAATAGAGCTACTAATCCTACTACACGAAAAGAGGGAAGAGACTACGGTCCGCATTCGAAGGAAGCCCCCCTCCGACGACCTTACCATCTAGCGAGCACTCACCGAGTGAGCACTAGGAGAGGCGAGCACTCGCCTGGAGAATCTACACAACTCGTCAGCCTTTCACCACAATCTCCTTCTCTCTCACTTACTCACCTCTATTCTTCGATTAATATGTCTCCGACTTAAGCATCGAAGGGTCGTCCCCTGAGATAACACCCGAAACTCTTTATGACGCTCCGATTTCTTGATGTTTGCATACCTCCACAGATACGAGACGACTTCCCCGTTCAATAAATAGAGAAGGTGATACGTGACATAGGAACCATTTTTCTATCTCTACACGACCGTTCATCAATGATTGAAGATCTCTCTCCTGATAAGATTCTCCATCTCAATCAAATAAATCAGAGATGTGAACCATGAAGTGAACAACCATTTTCCGGATGCTACCCGTACGAATGCCCACCATTTATTACCTAATTTTTCAAAACCGCATTCAATCTTTTAGATTAATACCCACATTTTACTCATATTACCTTACAACCATTTTAAATTTGCACTCCCAAGCGCAACCCGCGTTTTGTAGCTGTTGATGAAAATTGAAACGAAAAAGCTTACCGTCGACAGATTATCCCACGTTGTCATCAATTGGGAAAGAAGCTCCCCTCCCAGCTGACCAGAAAAAAAAAAGGAAAAAAGAAACAGTTCTACGAGGTACTAAAATCCATGACAAAGATTTAATGCTGATAATGAGAGTATGGATAACGACAGTTAAATTAACTGAGGAGATACAAGCTGAATTAAAAACCACATTCTCATTTCATGGCTCCATGTAGCTGAATCCAAAGCATTCGTTGGTGTATCTATCATCACAGCTCAGATGAGACGCGAGGGCCACGACCTCAACTGCATTGCTCACGCCTCCAACAGAGCCTACGGAATCATTTCCTCCTCATTCATTAAGAGCATCAAAATCAACACTCTAAAGTCACGTTAGTTACCCTAGAAGCATTACAGCACGCAACCTGCAGCTTACTTTATTATTAGGTCTCCAAGACATCAAAAGAAGCTCAAAATGTTACTTAAAGGGGAAGGGTAGGGCAACTAACTGGTGATAACATTACTCCACCTCTCCTAGCAGAACCAAGGTATGGTCTCTGTTCAGGACTGGTCGGTGCCAGTTAGCAGTCTGGTCCGTAAAAACGGGGGGACAAAACAACAGTGCTGATAGCTCATTACTCACGATCCATTGGAAGCCTTATCTTCCGTCTGATCCTGACTCGTCACTTTATCTGCGTGCTGATTTTCATTGCCCAGAAGTTTAAATCCCATTATGCTTTGGGTGAAATTTCTTCTGGCCGCTCTCCTAGTCTCTGTCTTGGCAGCCTTGTATTCCTTGAAGCCTGCCTCAATCTTTGCTTCTTCTTCAGGAGAGAAGAAGCACACTTCCATCTTTCCTAGGTCCTCGTACATCTTTCCAATTTTGGCCTTCCATAATAAGCCCATCTCAGTGTCCATCTTGTCATATGGTGTCTTCAGCAAATACTCATCAATTCCACCTGCTTTATCAATGCACCGGAGAGCATGTGTGGTCACCTTGACACGGATGTGTCGATCAAGGATGTAACTAAAGAGGCGTTTCCCCTGTACATTTGGTTTCCAAGTGCGTCTAGACCTGCATCACAGACAAGTTATGATGTCAGGTTTCCTATTTTCCCCTTTCTGAAATTATGTTCTGTGAGAAACCATTAAAGCACTCTTCAATTATTTCAAGACAGCAAAAAATCTATCATTTCAGAATCTGAAAGTGGAGATACTGCAAACAAAGGCCACAGAACCACCATGCTATTATGCCCACAAGAATCTAAGAGGATCAACCTGAATAGAAAACACCATGTCACCATTACTTTACAAAGAAAAGTTCCCTCTATTCATAAAGATCTTTTTAAAAATCCAAGACTCATCGTTTCGCTATTCATTCAAAGCAGCAAAGAAGAAAGGCATTAACGATACATGATGTCAGTAACTAAAAATCCATAAGAAATTGATACCATCTAGATCCCAAAAGTTGAAGATACCCCAAAAAGTTCATACCAAAAAAAATAATGTGTACAGCATGGTTAATAGCCTTTGCCCCAAAAAATAATATGATAAATTTTTCCCAAGTCTGTGCAT
The DNA here is from genome assembly GCA_022559845.1 of Amorphophallus konjac. Classification (NCBI taxonomy): domain Eukaryota; kingdom Viridiplantae; phylum Streptophyta; class Magnoliopsida; order Alismatales; family Araceae; genus Amorphophallus; species Amorphophallus konjac. Next base: position 593,461,985 of record CM040121.1, read on the forward strand.
TGCACAAATGTGAAAAAAATCAGCTGTTCCTCTTCCTATACAACTTCCTAGGAGGCATATGCATAGTTTCACCTTAAAACATGACCTATTCCACCCCAACTCTGGACCAGACTAAGCAGCAAGCAATCCATCTTAAAAATCTTATCTTTCCCCATTTACAAGCTTGCTAGGGTAGCTAAACGTTTTTGATGTTGAAAAGGTAAAAAAAAAAAACATCAACGCAGTGGAATCCCACATCACAATGATGTGCTTTTCTACTTCCATGTGGTAATTCTCCAATGATCTGCATTCCATTTTTTAGCCAAAAATGGAACTTGACTTACTCAGCCAGCATACACTGAATGAGTGCTACGTTTATGAAAGATCAACAAGAGATGGATATTGCATCAAACACGGAAACTGCTTACCTTTATTTGGAGGTAGAGAAAGAGAGGATGCCAAACATCAGCTATTGCCTCCAAAAAATTTAAAGGAAAAATGCAATTAAATTTCTATTATAGAAAAGATACAAAATGATCCATGATGATGGCAAGGACCTCACAGAGTGACAGCACAAATATGAAACAAGAGAAAGGAGATGATGCCCTCCTGCATTGTCTGAAAATGGGAAACTTCTCAGGGTGAGGATACAAGTGATCCATGATGATGGCAAGGAGCTCACAGATTGACAGCACAAAAATGAAACAAGAGAAAGGAGAGGATGCCCTCCTGCATTATGTCCAACAATGGGAAACTCATCGGGTGAGGATAGAGATGATGTAAGTGATCCGTTTTAACTTCCTACATAGGTTTTGAACAATCTGGCAATGGTGTTGCTCGAGGTCGTCTTTCTTTGCTCCCCAGGGTACTGAGTTACACCACCATCAGATTCCAGTAAGTCAAAAAAATGTAAGAGAGCCTTTTTTTTCTCCTTTGTTAAAAACTCTGCGGCAAAAAGATGATACTGTGCACTTTAAAAAAAACATGATACTGTGGAAAAGGCAAGCTAATAAATAATCATCACGCCTTTAGACATGGACCAACACCATCCAGATTGACCATTCAGATTTGATATTGGACTATTGACCTATCACAATAAATACAATTAACATAATGAAAAACTAGAAAATATAGACAATCCAACATAACTAGTCAAAATCCTAACAGGGATGATATGCTAGTTAAACCAGTTAATGCAAATTCCAACATTGTCACCTTCCCAGGACTACCACAAATGTCATACACATGGTGAAGTGCCTGGTGCAAAGCATTATTGACAAAAAACAAAAAAAAGAAAATGACACTTAAAGTGTGGTCCGCCAGCATTTGATTATTATCATTCAATAGATTCTGAAATTCCTTGCTACCATTGTTGGGTTTGTCTGCAGTTTGGGGAAAAATTTTCAAAATCGTGCATATGAAGAATGGCCATTTCCACAACATGAAGCATACAACAGATGCAGTGGAGCTTGAGTACATGTACAATAAATGCAGGGGATGGTCTTCCTCATAGTTGCCAAGGCAGTAAGCCAACCCAAGGTGTACTTGGGGTCTCCGAGAGCCAAAATTTTCTATACAAAAAGTTAGTCCTCCTGTTTGTAGGCTGTGTAACAATCCCTTGTCTGTCTAGGTGCCAAGTCCATAAGAACCAGTCACTAAAAAGTGTATATAAAATTTTCTATACAAAGGTTTAGTCCTCCTGTTTATAGGCCGTGTAGCAATCTCGTGTGTGTGTGTGGGGGGGGGGGGGGTGAGAGAGAGAGAGAGATGACTTGGCCTCGCATCGCGGATCGACCTACATGGTCAGGTTGCGGAAAGAGAGGACGAGCTGGGTCTAGGTCAGGCCAAGCGGGTTCAAGACACAGAGGCGAGCGCCTTGGGCTGCCTAGCATGCCTACGCAGCACCTTGGGCCACCTTTTGCAGGCCCAACTAGGTGCACCTACCCCTAGATCCCAGAAGGGTGCCTTACCACCTAGGCGGTGCCTAGGCAGGCGCCTCGACAACTATGGTCTTAAGTATGTTTAAGAGTGAAGCACATAAGTTTTATTTTGGGGTCGGAGTAGTCTTGGTCAATTTTCATGCTGGATTAGTTTCATGTTGGTTTTGGTAGTAGTCAATACTCTTGTATTTGGCAGATGAGGAATCTCTCCATGCCTGGGCTGATGGTATGGGATGTTCCATAGCCAAGTTACCTATTATGAATTTGGGGTTGTCTTTGCATTTCAAGAGTCCAAGTGCTTCACAAAATGTTTTATCTCCCTGTTTGTTGCACTTGATTTCATGCATTGATTGTCAGAACATTAACTTACCTTGTGCTCTGAACTTTTGGTTATAAGGGGTTTTTATTAAAATTTGGTTCTCAATTGGCCTTCAGGTTTTGCTGTCTACAGAGTCTGTTTTTGAGAGTGCTGTCCTACTGATGACAAGAGTCTTTCCGACACTGATTTTGATTAAACAGATTGAATTCTATAGAGGAACTAGTTAAAGGTACTATAAAGAAGTTAACACAGGGAACAGCAGAACATAACAAAGCAATGAGTGCAGCAAAGACTGAAGATGAGAAGGCAAAAATTGTGAGCCCTCCTGGAAGATGGCAATGCTACTCCTTTTGTTGAGCAGGCTGACATTTGTGATGTTTATTTCTGGCTAAATACTTTCAGAAAATGGAGAAGCAGAATACTACAACTGAGCTTCGAATCTGCAACAACATACTTGTAATAACACAAGTCATTAAAGTCCCCCCCGCCCCTCGTCATCTTCATAGATAATGTGTACATAATGTCCTGGCTACTTATGCATGCCTCATCTCCTTCTAGCCCTTGCATTCAAAATCGCCCTAATGCAATGGGGATAATAAGATTACCTTGTAAGCCTCCACCAAGCTCCGCAACTGCTACTATTGGGCAAGAAAAGTGATCATTGGCTTTTCTGTCATTGTGTGGATTCCATTTGTTAATCTGTAATCTTGCTTGATTATAATGCATGGAAAAGTAAAATGCGTCTGCTTCCAATGGTTCTAGAGCAAATCCAGCTCCCCGGAAGGGAAGAGGTGATAGAACATTTCAAAGTCAGCTTGAGAGCCTTGAAGGGGCTATCTCATGGGGGGAAAAGCAGTGGGAAGATGTATGGATGGGGCCGTGGAAGTGGTCGTGATTACTGCTAATTTTCCATGCAATATAAGTAAATCTTTCAGTTTATATCTTTGGCTTGAAGCCTGAGGCATGAGAAACGGTTTAGCTTTTACAATGGACAAAGCTGACAACACAAGGCTAAAGGTTCAGATCAGGTGAAGATGTAGCTTATCCTCAGGGATTATCTTGTTATTCTTGCTGCGGATAATTTAAAATGGGATTTTCTCATCATTGTCAAATTTTGCCATCTAACTTTAGCTGATCAGGCCCTTTGTATGATGTGACTGGAGGAGTGATGAAATTCTTTCTTACCAGTTCTTTTCATTATAGTTTCACCTTCAATCAGAGTGTCTGCATCCTGTTTGTGCTGTCATAGTCAAGTCCCATCAGTGTTCAGATCTTTGTGGTCAAGAATTTCCTTAGTGCTGCAAATTTGCATTATTTGTTGTTAAAATAGTATGTACAACTTTTGCTGACATGCACTTTGTAGATGTTAGGGATAGATAAAACCCCGGAGTACCCAGAACAGGAGGACAAATAGCAGAGGAGGAAGAGGAAGAGAAACCAATCGCACAAGAACACACAGGGATTTTTACGTGGTTCGGAGGCAAGAGCCTTCCTACGTCCACGGCCGCAGCAGGATTCCACTAGATAATCACAGACACATTACAATACAAAGAGACAGCCCGCCCTTTTATACTAGGAGATTAGGGCGTCATTAGTCAGGGCATTAAGGACAATAATACCCCTAATAAATGTAAACCCTCTTCCGAGATACATCAGACACGCATGCTCGCCTGTCCCCCCAGATGCTCTCCTGGGACCGAGCATGCCCTCCAGCGACTGCAGATGCTCCCCTGGCATCAGACCATATCAATGCATTTGCCGAGACTGCGTCGACGCATTACCAGACAAGGTCGACGCATCCAACCCGGACAGCAATGCTCCCCTGACACCAGTGATGCTCACCAGAGGCCATAGATGCTCCCCTAATACTCCATATGCTCCCGTGCGAGAACGCACAATGACATGCTCTCCTGGCATGCTCTCCTGGCACAGTAGATGCTCCCCTGGAGCAGCGGTTGCTCCTCTGGAGACAGCAAGTGCTCGCCATGCTCCGCTGATGCAGCGAATGCTCCCCAGGAGCAGTGGATGCGCTCCTGAGACAGAGTGTGATCCCGTGCAGATGCGCACGAGTTCTGACTCCACACTCTAACAATCTCCCACTTGGAGTCTGAACTCCAAACAAAGCAAACATCTCAATGTATTAACCCTGCTCAATATAACAGTAGAAATAAACTGCTACGGCATCCCTCCATCAATCATCCATGGAGGCCAACTGAGGACTTGCACAGCCTCAGTTTCTCTGTGGTAACCACCTTGGTGAACATGTCTGCTGGGTTCTCTGCACCAAGTATTTTCTCCAGCAGCAAAACATCATCTTCAAGCAAACCACGAATGAAGTGATACTTCAGTTGTATGTGCTTAGTCCTTGCATGAAAGACTGGGTTCTTGGCAAGGTGAATTGCACTTTGACTGTCACAAAACAACACACTGTTGCTTTGTTCCTTGCCCAACTCCTTCAGAAAATTTTTCAGCCATACCATCTCTTTGCTAGCTTCAGAGATAGCTACATACTCTGCTTCTGTTGTTGAGAGAGCAACAACCTTCTGAAGTTTTGAAACCCAACTCACTGCAGTGCCACCCAAGGTATAAACATATCCAGTGGTACTTCTTCTGGTGTCCAGATCACCACCAAGATCTGAATCAACAAAACCTTGTAGGATAACATCACTTTTCCTGAAACAAAGTGACTTGCCTGAGGTGCCTTTTAGGTATCTCAGAAACCATTTCACTGCCTCCCAGTGTTGCTTGCCCGGATCTGCCATATGTCTGCACACAACTCCCACTGCATGTGCTATGTCCGGCCTGGTACAAATCATGGCATACATCAGACTTCCTACAGCTGATGCATAAGGAATTTTCTTCATGGACTCATGCTCTTCAGCAGACTTTGGTGACTGCTCTTTAGACAGCTTGAAGTGACTTGCCAAAGGAGTGCTAACTGGTTTTGCATCCTGCATGTTGAATCTGCCCAACACCTTCTGGATGTAACCTTCTTGAGATAACTTCACAGTGCCAGCTGTTCTATCTCTCACAATTCTCATCCCAAGAATTTGCTTTGCTGCTCCTAAGTCCTTCATAGCAAATTCCTTTGATAATTGTATTTTCAGATTGTTAATCTCTGTCATACTTGATCCTGCTATAAGCATATCATCCACGTACAACAACAATATGATATAACAATTATCAAACTTCTTAAGATAACAACAATAGTCCATATTGCACCTAATGAAACCATTGTTACATATGAATCCATCAAACTTCTTGTACCATTGTCTGGGGACTTGTTTCAGACAATACAAACTTTTCTTGAGCTTGCACACAATGTTTTCTTTGCTTGGGACTGAAAACCCTTCTGGTTGCAACATGTAGATGTCTTCCTCCAAATCACCATGGAGAAAAGCTGTCTTCACATCTAGTTGCTCTAAATGCAAGTTCTCAGCAGCAACAATGCTCAACACCAATCTAATGGTAGTTAGTTTTACAACTGGAGAAAAGATCTCAGTGTAGTCTATACCTTCCTTTTGCTGGAAGCCCTTCACTACCAACCTTGCTTGTACCTCTTACTGCCATCAGGTTCATCTTTGACTCTGTAAACCCACTTGTTATGCAATGCCTTCTTGTTCTTAGGGAGTTTGATTAGCTCCCAAGTCTGATTATTTTGCAATGAGTTCATCTCATCTTCCATGGCTAACTCCCACTTAACAGAATCTGTAACCTGCATTGCTTCATCATAACACTCGGGTTCACCTTCGTCAGTCAACAGTAGGTAATGCAAAGATGGAGAATACCTTTGTGTAGGCCTAGGTATTCTTGCAGATCTTCTCAGTTGCACCGGTGTACAAGGTTGTGCTTCTGTTTCAGATACATCCTGTATCTTAGCATTCACATCATCTTGTGAAATTTCTTCTAGCTCAACCTGTCCACCATCCTCATCTAGTTTCCCTGCACTGTCAGATTCTACCACAGCCCTGTCTTTGTACAGGACATTTTCATTGAATATAACATTTTGCCTTCTGAGAATTTTTCGATTTTCATCATCCCAAAATCGATATCCAAACTCATCAGAACCATATCCAATGAAAAAACACTTTATGGACTTAGCATCTAGCTTATCCCTTTCATTAGAATCTACATGCACATATGAAACACAACCAAAGACTCTCAAGTGTGAAAGATTTACCTCTTTCCCTATCCAGGCCTCCTCTGGAATTTCACCATCCAAAGGGACAGATGGTCCTCGGTTTATCAAGAAAGCTGCTGTGTTAATTGCATCTGCCCAAAACATTTTAGGCAGTCCAACATGTATCCTCATGCTCCTAGCCCGTTCATTCAAGGTTCTATTCATGCGCTCGGCAACTCCATTCTGCTGTGGTGTTCTTGGAACAGTCCTTTCCATTCTAATACCACTAGCTGTACAAAAGTCCTTGAATTCCTTGTTGTCATACTCTCCACCATTGTCTGATCTCAGACACTTCACCTTCAAACCTGTCTCATTCTCTACAAGGGTCTTCCAATTTTTGAAAGTGACAAATACATCAGATTTTCTTTTCAAAAAATAAACCCATACCTTGCGAGTAGAGTCATCAATGAAAGTGACATAGTAGAGTGAGCCTCCAAGAGATGGTACTGGTGAAGGACCCCATACATCTGTATGTACAAGCTCTAGCTTCTGTGTCTTCAAAGTTCTTACAGTCTTTGAGAATGTAACCTTCTTTTGCTTCCCAAAAATACAGTCTTCGCAAAGACCAACTTCCACAGATTTCAAGCCAGACAATTTTCCTTTTGACAGCAGTACCTTCATCCCTTTCTCACTCATGTGACCAAGCCTGCAGTGCCATATATTGGAGTCAACTCCTGAATTTGCCACTGCCACTATATCTTTGTTGTTGCTAGTCATGTAGAGAGTACCCATCTTGTTGCCTCGTGCTATAATCATAGCACCTTTGGTGATCTTCCAAGATCCACCCACAAAAGTTGTGACATAACCTTCATCATCAAGCTGTCCAACAGATATCAAGTTCCTCTTCAAGCCAGGTATATGCCTTACATTCTTTAACTTCCACAAAGTGCCATTTGTGGTCCTTACATTGACATCACCCTTCCCCACAATATCTAAAGGCTCATCATCAGCAAGATAAACCTTCCCAAAGTTTCCAACAACATAATTTTGCATACTTTCTTTATGTGAGGTAGAGTGAAACGACGCATCTGAGTCAAGAATCCATGACTCTAAAGGAGTGTCAACACAAAGAACTAAAGCATCTTGAACTTACTCTGCTGCAGCTGCATTGGCGGACTCTTCATTGTGATTTTTCTTCTTTGGAGCCTTGCAATCTTTCTTTAAGTGCCCCTTTTTACCACAATTCCAGCACCCATCACCACCAAACTTTGATTGACCTTTCTTCTTGGACCTAGATCTGCTCCTATCTTGACCCCGCTGTTTTGTTCTTCCCCTGCTCTCTGTATTCAAGGCAGAACCTGAGACTTCACCTGATTCCCTTCTGCGAATATCTTCGCTAAGAATCAAATCTCGAACCTCATTAAGCTTCAACTTGCTTGAACCGGAAGAACTACTCACAGCCGTCACAGTTGCACCCCAACTTTCAGGTAAGGAGGATAAAATAATCAAGGCCCTAACCTCATCATCAAAGTTTATTTCTACAGAACTCAACAGAGTTGTAATAACATTGAATTCATTGATGTGGTCTGTAACAGAAGCACCTTCGGCCATCTTCAGATTAAATAAACGACGCATCAAATATACCTTGTTTGAAGCTGAGGGCTTTTCATACATATTTGATAGCGCCTTCATTAACCCTGCCGTGGTCTTCTCGTTCACGATGTTGAAGGCGACGTTTCTGGCCAACGTCAAGCGAACAACTCCGAGTGCTTGTCTGTCTAGTAGATCCCAATCTTCTTTCTTCATCCCTTCCGACATCGTTCCAAGTAGCGGCTCATGCAGCTTCTTCTGATACAGGTAGTCTTCGATTTGCATCTTCCAGAAACCGAAGTCCTTGCCATCGAACTTGTCGATCCTCACCTTTCCTTCATCTGCCGCCATTGCTCCCACTACTCCCTCGAACCAGAACAAGGCTCTGATACCAGTTGTTAGGGATAGATAAAACCCCGGAGTACCCAGAACAGGAGGACAAATAGCAGAGGAGGAAGAGGAAGAGAAACCAATCGCACAAGAACACACAGGGATTTTTACGTGGTTCGGAGGCAAGAGCCTTCCTACGTCCACGGCCGCAGCAGGATTCCACTAGATAATCACAGACACATTACAATACAAAGAGACAGCCCGCCCTTTTATACTAGGAGATTAGGGCGTCATTAGTCAGGGCATTAAGGACAATAATATCCCTAATAAATGTAAACCCTCTTCCGAGATACATCAGACACGCATGCTCGCCTGTCCCCCCAGATGCTCTCCTGGGACCGAGCATGCCCTCCAGCGACTGCAGATGCTCCTCTGGTATCAGACCATATCAATGCATTTGCCGAGACTGCGTCGACGCATTACCAGACAAGGTCGACGCATCCAACCCGGACAGCAATGCTCCCCTGACACCAGTGATGCTCACCAGAGGCCATAGATGCTCCCCTAATACTCCATATGCTCCCGTGCGAGAACGCACAATGACATGCTCTCCTGACATGCTCTCCTGGCACAGTAGATGCTCCCCTGGAGCAGCGGTTACTCCTCTGGAGACAGCAAGTGCTCGCCATGCTCCGCTGATACAGCGAATGCTCCCCAGGAGCAGTGGATGCGCTCCTGAGACAGAGTGTGATCCCGTGCAGATGCGCACGAGTTCTGACTCCACACTCTAACAGTAGAGTCCAATTACCCTTGTTCCGGCAATTTAACTCATGGTTTATGAATTTCAGACGATTTAAAGGGTCACCAAAGTTTAAAGGAATCTATGAAACTGCCCCACTTTAGAGTTTAGAGGACTTTCTCTATGCGAAGAGCATGGTGTTGAACATTCACTTGGAAGCTTGTGAATTTTCTGTGTTCTCTTTGCTCGGCCCTGGATTACTCCTTATTTGAAACCTTGGCTTTGAATACTTCGTAGCGTTATGTGAAGTCAGAGAGGTGAATATGTTTGAATTAACTATCAAAAACTCAGGTACAGATACACATGTTTTCTATGATTCTAATATCTTATCAAAATCCAATTCACTATGGAGTACAATTTCAAACATCCCCAAAAGTGAAAAAAGCATAAACCAAATGGGATAAAGAAAAGTACGAAAAGGAAGAAGAAGAAGAAATAAGGGTTGAATCAAAAGCTGCCGGTAAGATTCAAACCACAAAGAAAGCAGGAGCGAAAGAAACCCAAACGCAAACAAATTTATATGGACGATGAGACCGAGGGGGGATTCGTTTAGTAGTGTACTTGTTGCCTCCGTCCTCGCTGACCTTGTTGCCGAACTGGATGTGCCGGCCGGCATAGATGCCACGCTTGGCCCTCTCCATGACGAGCTTGCTGTCGGGGAGGCATTTCTTCATGGACTTCATGGCCTCCGGCGGCACCGAGTCCCCCACCTTCTTGGCTATCTTATTGTACAACTGCTGCGACCTGAACGACATGGCGGTTTCCCGAGGAAGAACTGCAAAAACCCACACCCGCCGCAGTGGACAATGTGTCTGGCGTCGTCTCTGAAAGATCGGATGAGCGGGGCTGAGCCGCATGAATGGTACTTGAATGGAAGATTCAAATCATAGCCATTTAGATCATACCCGGAACACAGAGAAACAGAGATAGAAAGGATAGACAGATAGAGAGAGCTGGGAAGGGACAGAGGGTTACGCAGGTCGCAGTGAGGGGTGAGAGAGAGAGAGCTACGCAGGGAGGGGGAGAGGGGGAGAGGGGGAGATCGGCGGAGGGGGGGAGGGAGGGAGAGAGAGAGAGAGAGAGAGAGAGATCGAGGTGAGAGAGATCGCAAAAGAAGACTCACAACAAGCGGGGACGGGCTCCGGCGGCCGGCAGGCGGGCGGGCCGGCGGGTTTTGGTGGTGGGGGTTGAGAGGGGTGGGGGGTTGCATTCTCCAAACTTTTCTGTAATATGGAAAATATTTCACCGAAAATTCAAAAAACACATAGTATATTTTATTGAAAAGGAAAAATACGTATTTACAAATTTTTTGAAAAAAGTAGAGAACAAAAACACACGTTTGTATTTCTATATATGAACATTGTATACTATCAAATTACCTTCACATAGGATAATACGGTAAGATTCTGAAAAATCTTTTTAGAAAACAAAATTTCCAAGAGGAGGTATGGAGAAATAAACTTCAAAGAAATAAAAAATATTCCAAAATCTGAAAAATATTTTCCCAACTAACTTTTTATATTTGTAAACCGTGTCTAAATTATCTAAGAAAACATTACTGGAATAAACTTTTGAAAATGCAGACACTGTGGAAGTGAATAAGTTAAATCGCAAGTAAGATATTTTATAAAATGCATCGAAATATTTTGATTGAGAGATAAGATAATCTAGAATATCTTTAAGAATTATAAAAAAATTTAACTCTCCTTGTTCTATCTTTTTGGTAGAACAAGTTATCTCGAGATAAATCAGTATAAGAGACTATCCCATGAAATATCTGGTATGAATAATCAAAGGGAATAGACTAACTTTCAGTGAGATATCCCGATTTATCTCGATTTATCTTCCAAACAAATAGGACCCTAAAGAACACGAGGAGGCCCATCCATGTCCAGTGACTATAACCCAGTGAAGTTAAAAGTGAGAGAAGAAAGAAATCCTTCGTCGTGCCTATAGTTGATGGTAATTAACTTACTTACATCCGAGATGAATTCATGAATGTAACTCTTCTTCAAAAACTCAATTTTATTATTTAGTTGTGCATAACTGACTTTCAAAAATCAGTTTTGATTATTAGATTAGTTGTAGATACTGAGAAGTTGTGTTTTAGATTTAATAGAGAGAGATGAACTATATGGAAATGTTTTTAGTTTTTTTTTTAAGTCACTTCTACTCTTTTTGAGCTCTTCTAAGGAGGTGGTTTTTAACTTTTTTTTTTTTACTTTCAGAGAATCAAACTAGGGATGAAGTAAACCTTCGAGCAACCAAAACTGAACAAAGCATGCGAAATACTGACCCTACCACTAAATCATTCAAGTCGGTAGTCTCTCTCTAAGTCAGCATAAATTATTAGTTTTTTTGTATAGAACCCCCCCAAAAAGTGCATCTATTTGTGAAAACCCCCGGAACAATGAACATATGTAAACAACCCCCATACATTCACATCACATGTCAATAGCCTCCTGATTTGGTGAAGCTGCATAAAGTTACATGACTGTATCCTGGTCATGTAGGGGGCGGGCGCTCTTTTCATATATTCATTGCATAGGGAGATTTCTTTTCACAAGTACACTGTACTTCGAGACGTCATTTACAACAAATCCCAAATTATTTTTATCCCCCACAAAGTTGTGAAAAGAGAAAAATTATAGTGTGATGTGCCACACCGAATCGATGTGTATAACATGTATCAAATCATACCAGTCAAAAATAGATATAGTGGCGGTATGTCAATACACGCACGATCTGGTGTCGGGTTGCCGACAGCTCGGGGATGGCGTCGACGGCGATCGAGGGGGCGGTCGGCTTGCGAGAGAGAGAGGGAGACATGGGAGCAAGGAGGTGAGGTGCTCCGATGGGGTCGATTTGAGTGCTAGATCGTCATGGATGGAGGAGGGAAGCACAATGGCGACGATGGAGAAGCGATGGCAACGATCCAGAGGAGGGATGGCCGGTGACAGGGGTCCAATGGCACGAGGAGGTGGATGGCACAACCTAAGGAAGGGGAGGTCGGAAGAGGGAGGAGGGGATTCTATGTGGTGGCACTTTTACTATTCCTATGATAATCTATCTTTAAAAAATGCACTTTGGAAAGCCCATGCCATTCGACAGAGGAGGAGATGATGTGCTACAAGAGAGGTAAAAA